>CANSZD010003248.1:0-600000 GCA_947648045.1 Beta corolliflora
TGTGGTGAACCCACTTGTAATACAGTAAAATAGACAAAGGGAATTAAAGGAAAACTGAGGAAAGCTTAGAATTGATAAACCCAGATATGGGTGGGGATAATGTACTGCATTCGAGAGGCAGACTCTCTCCAATTACAAATATCTTGGCTAAGTTCTGAATGCCTTAATTCCTTACTCTACCTTGCTATTTATAGAGCTACCTTAACAGAAAGATGCTCCTCTCTTACACCTCAGCACATACTTTCTCTCTCTATAACAAATTCCGTATGACTCAGCAAATCTAATTCTCATAATTAACAGAATGACAGAAACATTCTTTTAGAACACCCCCAAGGTGTTGATTACCGATTTACCCTCCTACTGTAAGTAAAACGAATGGGAGGTCTAGGTGAGTGTATTGCAGAGAAGTGGCACTAACTCGACATGCTACATAATGCAACTATGATCTGAATTGCACCATGGTACTCAACCACCATTTGGGATCCTTTTTACTTCAAACAAATCATGCCTTTTGTTTTTAGAGGACTTAGTAGTCTAAGTACTTCCTCCATGTTTAAATAGTTGTACATTCTATACTTCAAATATTTGATGAATTTTGTCTTTAGTATTCCAAGTACTTCCTTTATCTTTCAAGTTTCAATAGTTGCACCCAGAGGAAATGCACACATATTAGAGGTAGTTGTTTAAAGGTTTAATGAAAATATTAAACAAATCACATGTGAGGAGAAAGCCTCTCCCAATAAGGAGATGGTACAATTCATTCAATATACCCCAAAAAAGAATATGGTACAACTATTAAAAAGCAAAAGTAGTATTTTTTAATTGCTATGTTTGGTGGAAAGGGATACTCTCATTGTTCATGGGTGATATGGTATGAAGATAGAAATATGACATTTATGATAATCATTAGTTATGAATGTCTGGCCATGTACCTGAGAGGCTTAGACATGTCATTGTTTGAGCATTAGATACAAGTCATACAACTATCTCTTAGAATTGTTTTGGCTATGTAGAGTATCATAAATATGATTTTGTCTAACTTAAATTTCTAGACTCTTATAACTCTTTCGCTAATCTGCCATGAATGCATTTTTTTCTATATGAATATTGATCTGCTGTACAATTGTTGATTTTCAGATATCAATAGCAAAAGGATCTGTTTAGTCCTTTTTATGGTTATTAACTTATAACCTTGGCATGTTTTTTTTTATTTATTAGTTCTTGGCATGTTTTTTTGAGCTAAATGGTTACTATGAGTCTTTCTTAATTCTTATATTTTTTTTTGGGAATCATATTGATCTGCTCAATTGATAACAACATTCTCCTCGGGCTGTGTAGAATCCTGGGAGTGTTCCTCCTGCCTCAAATTCAAGGCTTTCACCTCTTCCACCTGAGCCAGCTGATTTTTACAATCCTACTGCAACAGTTGATATCCCTCTTGATTCAGGGAAGGTAGCTGCATTTACTCTCACGTTGAATGTTGTCTGCTATTTTGTCATGTTAACTTATGTGGAGTGGTTGCTAGTTATGACTTTACAAATTAATGACCATAGACTTCTAATATAGGATTTGAAGAAGAAAGAGAAAGAGCTTCAAGCAAAAGAGGCTGAATTGAGAAAGAGAGAAGAGGTAAGTTTGTATGCAATGATTTGAAAGCAATGTGTTATTGATATTCGGTTTACTGTTAAGGACTTGATAGACGTATCTATTTTTGTATGTAGTCATCTACTTGCAGAACACTTGTTAGGAAGTTCTACTTGTTATCAGTGCTGTAGCAATGTGATTCATTGCTGGAATGTTGGTGGCATAGTTCAATCTTTTGACAAGCGATGTTTACCATTATTCCATCTGATTGCTTCTTCCCTTTAGAGTACATGTTCAGGCATGCAGTGGCCTAATATGGGCTCATAATTTTAGTTGTGGATCTAGGTCTGTTTTGCAGTTTATACTGTCTTTGTGACCAACTACATATCTTCTTGAATGATGCAGGCACTCAAACGGAAAGAAGATGCTGCGCAACGAGGTATACTTATTTGTTTGTTTAGCCCACATGCATCTTTCATCTTTGCCGTGTTCTCCCTTTGGGTTATCAAAAATTGATGTGCAGGACTAGGGATGCTATTTGCTAATAGCCATCTTTACAGTTTGAAGCTAATACATACTATAACTTTGCAGCTGGAATTGTTATTGAAGAGAAGAATTGGCCTCCATTTTTCCCAATTATTCATCATGACATTGGAAATGAGATACCAATTCATCTGCAGAAGCTACAATACACAGCTTTTTCAACACTGCTAGGTCTGTTCCTCTCCCCTCCCCCTCTCCTTCCCCCTTTTTATGTGTATAATGTGATAATGGAAAAGTGCTTCTAAATTGCAGTAGGTTGTATGAGAGGTCTCAGTAACCTTGGGGAAAACTTTACATTTTTTTTTTTGTTAATAATCTTTATGCTTTTTTAGCCCACGTTCCATTTTACAAAGTTGAGGACTGCAAATCACTGCTGACTCAATTTTTCTTGTAGTATCAGTGGATGAGTGGTGGTTGTTTTCAAGTTGGCTACCTTGCTATATACTCCTAGGGATACTGAACTTGTGGGCCATTGCATATGCTTCTGCCTGACTGATGTTTGGTTTCACTATCCTGGTTACTCGATTTGTCATTTTTCTGTGTTTGGACATTGTAGGATTGGCATTATGTCTCACCTGGAACATTGTAGCAGTTACTACAGCTTGGATAAAGGGTGGTGGTGAGTTTATGCTTGTGCTACTTGTCCTTGCTGTGCTACAATATAAGTTCTGCTGCGGATTTGTGATATATGGTACATTCTAATTGTTCTAACTCATGGCTTGTGCCAGATGCAACTATATGGTTCCTTGCTATTATCTACTTTATATCGGGTATTCCTGGTGGATATGTCTTGTGGTACCGTCCACTTTACCGGGCTTTCAGGTATTTGTTACTTGCTTATTTGTGACTCATGAAGGTATTTGTATATTGTTTTGAGTTCTGATCCACTGAATATTTCATACAACAATCATTTTTCTGCAGGACTGAAAGTGCTTTGAACTTTGGATGGTTTTTCTTGTTTTATCTGGTAATGCTCTTAGACTCTGATTATGGCTGGCTGTGGTTCATCTTGAAGTAAACACTCGATTTATCTCCAAGTCTCCCTTTTTTGGCAGATTCACGTCGGCTTCTGTATTTTCGCTGCCGTTGCTCCTCCTATCATCTTTAAAGGAAAATCCCTCGCGTAAGTGCTGTAATATATACAGCCTCAACAGAGTTGTTAGGCTAGAGTATTCTTCTGCATTATCTTGATTATTCAAACCTATAATGTCCCTGCTATGGAAAAACATGCTCTGAGAAGTTGACATGTATAAGAACATGACATCTTTGAGGGGGAATTTGCTTTAAGATTCGGCTAACCCATGTTCTATTTCAACAGAGGAATCCTTCCAGCCATTGATCTTATTGGCGGGAATGCCTTAGTTGGGGTGAGTTCGAATCCTTATTTTGTTATATCTAGCTTATACATTATCCTTTGACATTAATTACTGGAACACAAGTAAAACATCACAAAAGATAGCCGGAAGCTAGGTATGGTGTACGCCCTCCGTTCCCCAAAAGATTACCCATTTGCTTTCTTTCAAGCCAAATATCACAAACACTTAACAATAAATTCTCGCCAACGTACAAGAAAAAAAGTTACGTGGGATCTTGTAAGATTCATCTCAATGTATACTCTAAATTTTCTTTTTCCCCCATAATTTCAATATGCATAATCAAATATATCAAAAATTGCGTGTCGTGGAGATTGTTAAAAGAAGAGTAAATGGCAACCTTTTGGGGGAGGGAGGCAGCAATATTTCCGGTACTTTTCCATTATTGCTTTTCCCTTGCCACTTTTGACTCATACAGCATGACATTCCTACATCCTGGTAGCTGCAGGATCTTTACTGGAGTCGGTAATCGGGTCGATTGTGAATGCTCTTAATAACCCTGATTAAATTTTCTATCAACTTGTTTTGTAGATTTTCTACTTCATTGGATTTGGACTATTCTGCCTTGAGTCAGTGCTGAGCGTATGGGTTCTCCAGGTATTCTTCTTCATTCCCTTTTTTCGTTTTTCTCCTCTTGAGATTATTGTATAGTTTCTTGTTTCTGTCATGGAGATTATTGTATAGTTAATAATTATTCAATTTGCTAACAATTAAAACAATATGAACATGCAGCAAGTATACATGTATTTCCGTGGCAGTGGCAAGTCAACACAAATGAGGCAGGAGGCTGCTCGAGGCGCAATGAGAGCCGCATTTTGATGCCGTTCAGTAATATATTGAGTCCAAATAGTTGCCCTTTGTGTATGGTAGAGACCCAAACCCAGTTTTCAGATCTCATTTCATACGTGTTATATATGATTATTTCTTTGTTTGCCTTTTCCATTTATGATGTTGGTGACTCAGAATAGTGAGAGGGTTGTTTCTGTACACAGTTTTAGGTATATTGATTCTGATTTGCACTTTTGATAGTTGAAACTAAAAAGTTCATTTTTCAATTGCAGTGTGTACGCTGTACAGTGATTGTGATTGTGATTGTGATTGTGTTTCGTCAATAGTAAGTCAATTGCAATGTATGTTTGACTAATTGCTGCACATTTTGAGACGTTAGAACTCGTTTCTGGCACTAAATACCTACAGACTTATTATCTTTGCAAAACAAACATAAGCAAACAACTAACAACTACTTTGAAACTATTATCCAATACTTGTAAGTGGTTGAGATAATGTGACAATTTTCTTTTCCGAACACTTGCTGTGTAGTGAAGGACTATGTTTATTTGAAAAGAGAAGAATGAGTTGTGCTACCTAGGTCTGAAGGTCATAATCGTCATCATCCATTTCATGATCCATTAAAAGCCAAGAACCATCTGATTGTTGAACCATGCCCTTATTCCTCAAAGTCCACCAAAAAGCTGGGATGAGGTACTCGTCCTTTAGATTATCCCAATGCTTATTAACTAGTGAAAGATCACGATCTACTACCAACTTGAACTCTTCTTCACTACCTTGACCTCCTGCAATTCCATGCAAGTAAGCTTCTGAATTGTGCCAAGTCCAGAAATTCCCAGGGAACTTCAAGTAAGGAGATCTGATTGTGTCGATTGACAGCTCCTTTCCAACATGGCAATAGCCGATTGGTGGATAATGCAAGACAACGTCTAGGGCGTTACAGACTCTTAAGAGCTTAAGACTGTGATCATACTTTGAGATGATATTTTTAAAGTTGAAGTCTCCTACACGGGGGCTGGCAAACAATATGGCTGTTACCAAGCATGGATTTTTCGTGGAAGATTTTGGGATATTTATGTTGTTAGCAACTAAATCAACCGCGTTCAGTGTTGCAAGTGCTGCGCCCATACTGTGGCCTGTTATTGTTATGCTAATCTCTTCATTCTTGTATTGTTCCATCAAGCTTTGAATCTCAAGTAAAACCTGTATTAAATACAACCAAGAACGAAAAGAAGGGTTTGATAATTCTTTAACACAAGCACATGTGCATATATATTATATGGTGTTCAGGAAGATATCTATCTATTAAGAGATAAAACTGGTCGTCACTTCAAATTTGTTCTTGTTCATTATGTTAGGATTTTCATTGTGAATCAATTGCGAGGATAATATATTGGAGTTTCTTAAGTAAGTTTTGCCTCTGTTTCTTGAAATATGGTACATAAGTGATACAAGAATAATTGTGGGACATAGATTTAGACTGAGCAAGTAGTACTAAAATATCTATAATTGTTGCTATTAATCATTCTTTCAATATGCGAGGATAATAAGTATATGTATCATTCACATGAATACAATCTAAACAGAAAAAAAAGGATAAATCTGACCTGATCTCTAGCACTAGTCTTGTTGAATGGAGACCTAGGATCATCCGAAGTATAGATAGAGTACCATCCTTGGTGCACCTTAGCCTTAGCCTTATCATCATCAGCAACATCACCATCTCCAACAACATCAGAAGCTGAAACTTGAAGAAATTGCAAATTATTAACCCACTCTAAAGACTGTATACTCCCTCTCCAAGCTACAACTATGTCTCTCCTCCCCAAGCACGCCACGGCCGTGTCCTCCGCCACAGCTACATACCCTATAAAATTAGACTCTTTACTCCACGCCTCTCTAGACAATGACTTCAATATGAAGGCATCAGGCACATCTATCCCTGAAGTTGCATACAAAAATTTTGTAACGCGGTACTTATATGGATTATTATTTCCCTTTACTAGTCCCACTTTTGAGAAAAAATCCTTCTTTGAGTAAATACTACTACCACCATATTTTGATAGTTTGGAGCTATTAAAAGTATCATAAGTTGATTGAGTCATTTCTCCATAATGGATCACATATCGTCGAAGATCGATGTCGAGGGGCCTTAAGAGGCCATCCCAATTATTTTCACCACTAAGCTCTTTCCATTGTTTGGCAATGTGATGAGACTTCATCTTCCTCTTTTTGGCTTAACTAAAATAAATAACCCTATTGGTTTTTTTTATAGGGTTTTGAGTATGTACGTTCTTGTAGCCTGTAGGCACACGTACGTATTGAGGATGACTGTTCGACAATGCATGGATTGAGCTTTTACGTGCACTTTATTTTTCATTGTGTTTCTAACATTTTAAAGTTGTGTTTGGTTGAAAGGAACTTCATTAGATCCTTATTTCAATAAAACTATTTTTTTTGTTGCTTTGTTGAAGGATGTAAATAGGTTTCTAAATTTATAAATATATAAATGTCGATTTTTCTTCATACCACGCTTATTCCTCATTCTAGTGACCCAAAGACCTACACGGATGAGAGTCTTATCACACATAAATGAAGTTTTATACAAAACTAAAAGACACTAAATGGAGTAGCTCACTAGGTTACATATATGGTAATTAACCCTCATTTTTTACATTCCATGGTGACAGCTTACTTGCACGTCACTAATACTAGCTAGTTAAAACTTAAAAGTCTATAAAGTCGAGATATTGTAAATATACATTGATATAAATCCAACAACATTTTATATACTGAAAGTTGATTTACATATTAATCAAAACTTTGTAGTCAAAGTCGCGGTAGATAACTTGTGCAAAATTCAAAGCATTGCAACAAATAAAACACTAAGATCGATCGTATATGACATTTCTCATCATAAACCAAATAAAGGAAAATCGGATTTGAACTTGAAGCTCCATTGAATTATATATGCATGTGTAGGTTTGAGTTCATATGAGAACCACTTTTATGGTGAGAACCACTCATTTTTCCTCATTTTACGAAGATTTTGCTCATTTCACAACGATTTTGCTCATTTCATGTTTTACTTATTTTATGTTTTTGCTCATTTGACATTTTTGTGTTCATTTCGCAACATTTTTGCTCATTTTACGTTTTGCTCATTACGTTTTTGCTCATTTTACGTTTTTATGCTCTTTTTACGTTTTTATGCTCATTTTACATTTTTGCTCATTTTAAGTTTTACCTTTTTGGTCATTTAATGTTTACTCATTTTATACTTTTGGTCATTTTTATTTTTTTCGCTTATTTTATGATGCATGTGTTTGCTCATTTTAAGTGGTTCTCACGGTTCTCACTAGAATATATAATCATATGAGAAAAAAAAAAATTATGCATGAGATGGATATATCTTCGATTCAACGGCACACACTTTTGCTTTTCCAATATACATACATCGGTGTCGTAATATATATAACAAAATCATTCTGTCCTTACACATACATGATGCATGTTGCTATTAACTAAGGCTGGACTGCTGGTGCTAGCACAGCTATAGCATTGCATTTCTCTACTCGTTTTTTTGGGTTTGGTAGCAAGATGAACAAAAGAACAAGCTCACAGATCACGCAAATAGAAAATGTGAACACTAACTCATTATGCATGGTTAATTAGCTATGCGATCTTGGTAAGTCTAGCGTCACAAGGCAATGTACATATTATGTTAGTTATGATATTACTATTATTGGAAGGAATAGAAACAATGTTCCAAAGAAGATAATAAAAAGCTTCTCTTGTTTAGTCGTAAAGCTGATTTAATTTGCGTGCACTACATAACACATAATGTCCTTGAAACACAAAGCTTACGAGGTCGCGACATTTGGCGTCCTCATTGGACGCCATTTGTCGCGCTCATTAAGAGTTCTAAATTGATTAAAATACAAATAGAGTTTAGGATAAAAATAAATAGAGTTTAGGATAAAAATAAATAGAGTTGGGTTCACAATGAAATTCTTAAATATAGTAAATTGATTATAACTTTTAATATATAGTTCGTAAAATTATAATTTTTGTATCATTGGAAAGCGTTTAAAAAGTACTTTAAAATAAGATCCATTTATACTATATTTAAAATTTTATATTAAAGTAACATATAAAAGGAAATATTGACTATACTAACGTATTAAAGTAACCTACTGCAATTGGAATTAGCGATTCAATTAGAATTAAGGTTAGAGTATTAAAGTAACCGATGGTACTGTTTTGTCGCGCTCATTAAGTGTCATGTCATATTTTTTTTAATAAATAAAGTTCTAAATTGATTAAAGTACAAATAGAGTTTAGGATAAGAATAAATAGAGTTTGGTTCACAATGAAAAACTTAAATATAGTAAATTGATTATAACTTTAATATATAGTTCGTAAAATTGTAATTTTTGTACCATTGAAAAGTGTTTAAAAAGTAATTTAAAATAAGATCCATTTAATATATATTTAAAATTTTATATTAAAGTAACATATAAAAGGAAATATTGACTATACTAACGTATTAAAGTACCCTACTACAATTGGAATTAGTGATTCAATTAGAATTTCACAACATTTGGCGTCCTTATTGGACGCCATTTGTCGCGCTCATTAAGTGTCATATATATTTTTTGAATATAAATAGAGTTCTAAATTGATTAAAATACAAATAGAATTTAGGATAAAAATAAATAGAGTTGGTTCACAATGAAAAACTTAAATATAGTAAATTGATTATAACTTTTAATATATAGTTCGTAAAATTATAATTTTTGTACCATTAGAAAGTGTTTAAAAAGTACTTTAAAATAAGATCCATTTATACTATATTTGAAATTTTATATTAAAGTAACTTATAAAAGGAAATATTGACTATACTAGCGTATTAAAGTAACCTACTGCTATTGGAATTAGCGATTCAATTAAAATTAGGGTTAAAGTATTAAAGAAACCTACTGCAATTGAAATTAGGGATTCAATGATAATTAGGGTTATTGTTATAAGAGATTCAATTAGAATTAGGGTTGTTCTACAAAACCCATTCATGTTAGAATTAGAATATTCAAAGTTATATATATATTAGATTGTCAGCGGTCAACTTTGCACATTGCTAATGAATTATGGATTAGGGTTTTATTTTAATGTTTTAACATGCAGGAAGATGTAGGTTGTGTAGTATATCGTGACATATGCTTTAACATATAAAAATATGTGGTTTCTACATGATAGAGTGATCAATGTCTGAATCATATAGTGAGTTTCTACATGATATAGTGAGTGTCAAAATAATATAGTGGATTGTTTAGAAATGATGTAAAAACTGCATGATATAGTATGTTTCTGAATGATAAAGTGAGTTTATTCATGACATATAAATTAGAAACCAACCTCAAAGATAATGACAAAATCATATTATAACTTTAAGTTATTTTATGTCACACAAAAATAACGGCTAAAAATAGGGGTGTAAATATTTAAAAACTCTACATCTTCTTCACGAAATAGCCCAAGCATCTGCCCGGGTCCCAATACTAGTATATGATCAATAAAGAAAAGGCTCATGAAGACTTTAGTGACTCCCTAGTCCCTCATAAGTCATAAATGCTCTAGAGAATCCAAAGATAATATAGGAGAGAAGGAGAGTTACAATTTTAAGGATAGTTTTCACAAATAACTAACATGGGAAAGATATGGATGCTAAAAAAAATTATTTCAATCAAAGTTGATTAGAAGAGTGCACGGACTAATCATCTTCTCTTTTTCCCCGAAATTGGTCGATGTACTAGCATGGGCTTCTCATGCCTCTGATCCATAAGATGAAATCAATTAGAGATAGCAGAGATATTAGGAGAACATTCAAAACAATCTCCAATATCTCTAATAACATCGCAACTCGCAAGCGATTATCCATGTATCCCCAACTGTTTTGATCATTAACGTTAGCCTACTAGTATAGAGAAATTAAAGAAATACTAGAATTTATGCTTCATAAATTAGAAATCAGACCAAGTCGGTTTAGATTACATTAGATCACATCATACATCCAAATCAGATTAGGTAAACTTTAGTAAATTAAACGGTGAGTGAGAACCCCATTTGGCTCATAATTACCTCCGCTTTAATAAACGCAATATCGTTGTTGTTATATATACCTGGTTTCTTAACTGTAGGAGTCTTTACTTTATAATTTTGTACGCTTTCTCGATGTTAAAAAAAATTTGCTTAAAATGTAGGCCTTGGTACATATTAGTCGAATAACAGAAAATCGAAGAAGTAACTAGACTTGTTATTATAGTTGTGTGGGCAAAAAAATTTAGTATGGAAAAGATTGGAAGGCATGTGTTAAAATTGAAGCACATGTAGTATAAATGCACAAGTTTGTCAATTGTTATAGGCTTCTTAGTGATTTGAAAAATATATATTAAAGGGGGTCAAAAAAATTAACAGTAGTTATAAATTGGTTGTAGCCACTAAATGAAAACTTTGTTCTTGAATTTGAACAATTTAGTCATTATTATAGAACAAACTAAAACATCATAATCATTTTAATACAAAACTCAACTCAATGTATAATTGACTTTAATTTGTTCAACTCTCCCCCACCCCAATAAATAGAGATAAAATAATATAACTCTTCATTAGTTTTGGTTCACACTAAACAATAATAGCCAAAATCAAGAGGAAAGGACCTCTGTTTATTTTACTAATACCATAGTAATACTTTTTTTTTTTTTTTTTTTTGATAAAGCATAGATAAAATACCATAGTAATACTACACACCACAGAAAAGCAAGAAAAGGAAGGGGAAAAAACAGAGAGATATAGATAGCCTCACAAACCACTATATAAGTAATCATACCACAATACATTACATTATCACTAAAGTGCTACTATATTTACTTTAAAAAGTAAAATAAGATAGGAGCTAGCACCATATATATATATATATTATAAAACCTGAAATATATATATGACATCACATACCATTTATAGTAGACTAGTAGTAGTTATACATCACCAAAGATATATCAACCACTTAAAATTGTCCAACTCTCTCATTAATTAAAAGCTTATTAATTAACAATAAGCAACACATTTGTTCTTGCAATCCATGGTGCACCCACCACCTCCTCCTCCCCCACCATAACCCTTTCCAGACCTACTGAAGGAGGTAAAGCACTTTGCAGGACACATGAGCTTCTTCATATAACAAGGCCCCTTTTCTTTGCACACCACACTTGGCCTTATGGTCCCACTCTTTGAGTGGCCCCCACTTGGGGACCCGTATCCGTATCCGTATCCGCCTCCAAACATACCCGGGTCGTTGAACCCGGGTATTCCGAACCCGCCACCGGGACCAAAGAAGTCATCACCAACACCACCTTTGGCCTTGGTGCCCTTAGAAGTCGGGTCGGATCGGGTTGCCCCACTTAGACTTAGGGAAGAGATGGTGATGATGATGAAAAGTATGAAAATAAGGAAGGTGGTTTTTGTTACTTTGGTGTTCATGTTGTTGTTGCTTCTTGCTTAGCTTGCTCTTTGTGATCTCTTAATAATGTGATATGAAGGTGAGAGAAGTGTGAGGATGTGCATATATACCTAATATTATATAGGAGGTGAGAAGCCATTTATTATAGGGAGAGAGGGAAGAGAAAAGATAAAATGGGTGAGAGACAGTTGAGTCACTTGAGTATGTGTGGACAAAATAGTTAATATCCATTTTCTCTTGTTTATTCACTAACAGAAAAATCTCAATTTGACAAATAGATATTTCCTCCGTTTTTTAAAATAGATGAATGCTTCTTTCAAAATGTTCTCCCATAAAAGAAGACAATTATTTCGTTTATTTCAAAACAGAAGAAGTATAATATATAGAAGTTTATAGCTCCTATTTTTATCTATCAAAGTTATATAACAATTATATATTGGACAAGTCTTAGCTTTCATCTAAAACTACATCATTTAAAAATAGAGCGAATAAAATATTATTATATTATACTACTACTCTAAGTGATTCTAGTAAAATATTATTGAAAGTGTCAGAGTTAATTAGAAAAGTAGTTTTATGTACATTTTCTTTTTTATATACTACATCACTAATAATAATATTATTACTCTTTACTACTTCATCCGTCCCAAAATATAGTTCCTATTTCTATTTTGGGAGTCAAATTCTAAAAATTTTGACCAAATATTCTCATTAATGTATAAAAAAAAAATACTCATGTGTGATCTTGTTAGGTTCGCCTTAATGTGTACATTCATAATATCAACTTTTGATATTTTTTACTAATACGAAATAGAAGCTATCGTAGGTCAAATATATGTATTGGAGACTGTGTAAAAAGAAACATGAATTATATTTTGGGACGGAGGGAGTATTAATTTCTTTGTCTATTTCTTCTTCTATAAGTGCGCGGTAATCAATTTGATTTATTGCAAACAACTGTCTAATTTATTCTCCTAACATCACATGGTAGTAAATATGGTAATAAAATATAGGTCAAAATTTAACTAGCAAAATACAACGATTGAGTAGAGTATGAGATCAGGGGACTTTTAATTTCCTATAATAATTCAGATTATAGATAGAAATATTCGTTAAAACCGATCATAAAAATTCCTAGTTTTTTAGACAAGAATTTTAAAATACTTGTTGAGATATATGTAGACCATGCATTGGACAAATGTGGTATGGGGGTGAGGTTAATTAAAAAGGAGTAGGTTGGATGACATTAATGATGGTTATAAAGAGCACTTGCAATTGTGGTAATCTAAGCAGACAAGGTTGCTTTGATTGCATGTAATCGTGGAAAATCAAATTTTTAGAAGGTGGGAAAATTTCTTCCTGTGGGGTCCACATCGTGGATAAAAAGCAACTAAATTGATTGAGCTCACTATCTTCTATCTTCTATCTTCTATCTTCTATCTTCTATCTTCTATAAATTATAATCCAGAATCGGAAATTAGTGGAAACACTTTGGTGGTACACTTGGAGCCTCTTTGGTCAAAGTAGTTTACAAAGTTGGTAGTCTATATTAATGGTTGTCACATTGTAACTTTGCAACAATCAGGAAAAAGGTTGTCTATCTATTAGAAATAGTCAATAATAATTAGGATTAATTATTTTTTAATTGTATATTTTTAATGAGTAGTTTACTCATTAAGTAGATGTATTAAATCTTCTAACATCAAATTCTTTTATCAATTGTATATTAGAGCTTCGAACACTCTTTCCATATTCTGTTATGTGTTGTGCTATGTTCCATTTCCGTTACAGTTTATCAAGCTTTCAATTAATGAAAACCCCAAATTTTTTTAAAAGAAAGTTATGATGTGAATCAAACAAACACGAATATGTTCCACATTACTTTGCACTGTAAGAAAGTGTTATATGTCTAAATATAGAAACAACTATGTAAATAAAATATAAAACACTCAACACAATTAAGAAACGGGTGTTTACAAAGAAAAATAAACATCCTTCCCCATAAAGTAACATTGTATAAGCTCATGTGAGTTTACGCAGCCTCCTCTCCTCTTTTTTTCTCTCTTCTCTCCCCTCTCCCACCAAACCCTAATTTTCAAGAAACCTAGGGGCTATCGCCACCCTTTTGGGCGGTGGTAAGCCCCTTTTTTTCCTTTTGTTACTAGTTTTTTATGTTAATGTTTCTAATAAATTTCAGTCTCTCTCTAATGGAGAGTTTTTCTACCCATACATTGGGTTATATCTACCCATATATTGAGTTTTATCTTTCTCCATGTGAGAGTTTGGAGACTTTGTTTTTGGTTCTTTTGTGTAATTCAAGAGGTTGATTTGTTGATCGAAATTTGTGCGGGGTTGCAACAGATGGCAGTACTTCGTTTACAATCACTTGGATTGAATCCAGTTCTACTTCAAAACTACAAAAGATCGATAGACCCCCTTGTAGAAGGCTGCATCAGACAGCGATGTGAAAGACGAGGGTTTTCAGAAGCGTTAGATCTACTCAACGATCGTAGTTTTGCCATATTAGAATTGTATTTATTTCATTTTGATATGTATTTGTTTAGTTTTGACTTCTATTGTAGATGTCGTATGACTTTAAATCAATGAATTAATTTTAATTTTAAAAAAAAAGTAATATTGTATTATTAAGTTATTCTTGCTTTTTTGATGAGAGAGAGAGGTCATGCTAATTAATATAATCATTGTCTCTTGATGATTTCTTTCACTTAATAATATAATTCTTTAGTTAGGCCTAAGCCCCTTTTTTTCCAGCTATTACATTATATATATTATTATTTCCCCCGTACTGAAATAAGTGAAATACTTTTCTCTTTTATATAACAGCTGTTTGAGAGAAGTATTTCACTTATTTCAGAATGAAAAAAGTACTAAAACAATAACAAAAGATGACATGTGTCATTCTCTAATAATTTTTTTTCCATCTAACTCATTTGCTCGTGAGATATTAAGGGAAATGAAATAATTATTGAAAAAACTATTTTCTTTTAGCGACAACTAAGTACCACACATAATGGTCTTGGTACTTCACAAAATTTGATCTGTCTCTTTATTCTTATTGAATAAACACCAAGTTAATTATTATTTTGTATCGCTTAGCAAATAATCCTATAGAAAAGGTTAGAGTTTGAGAGATTTTTTGTTAAGGAAACTACGAGAATCACAGGGGTCACAAAATAACAATCTTTTAGGCATGAAACACTTTTCTAAAAGTAATATTCCAACCCTATTCGTAGAGCACGGGTTACACGTAATTCACCTTCGAGATACAAAGAAGAATCAATAGTGGCCATGCTCACTGTCAACACTATCAAATGGAAACTAGTTTTGAGAGATTTGTAAATTAAATGATGAAGAATTTCATATTTGATCTTGTGAGTTTTTGTGCAAACATGAAAAAAAGAGATTCTTAACATACATTCATTATATGAGTGTGTTCGGTAGAGTGTGGAGAGTGTAAAAGGAAGAAGGTTGATGGTTTGTGATGCTCGAGCTACAGCAGCCCACGGGGATCGTGCCCACAGCCAGCTCTCCCACTCCCGCGGGATCCAGCGTGTTAGTGAGTTGTAACACTTGCTTTTTGGTTTCCTTAGTTAATTAGGATTTTTAATTAATTGTTACCCTAGTATAAATATGTTTGAGGCCATTTATTCATTATGTGAAGAGAGAGTTTATTCTTAAGATCTAAAGAGACTAGAGAATCCTAAATAGAGAGGTTAGAGAGTCGAGAGATTAAAGAATTCTCCTTGTATCATCATCTCATATTCAAAGTCCTAGTGCAGTGTTCGTGGTTTCTCCCTATTCAATGATTTCCATGTTAAATCTTCTTGTGTTCTTTATTGCTTTATTTCTTAATTCATCCGTATATTATACTTCGATTACTGAATTTGTTAGCGCCTACTATACATATTTCTAACAGAGTGCTCTCATATTTATATCAATGCTATACCGCTTCAGAAAATCCGAAACGAAGCCTCGATTACTAACCGTCAGAGAAAATCGAAACAACGCGAAACAGAAGACACATTGCGAGATGTGACAGACCTTGCGAGTCGCGAGCTGGTGCGTTCCTCCCCGTCGTGAGGTGCGACGCTGGATGCGGGGTGCGACCAGTTCCTGCCTTGACGAGTGAAACTGTAATCCTCGCTGCATTGTGTCATGAGGTGCGACGTAGCTCGCGAGGTGCGAGGTGCGAGGTGCGAGCTCTCATAGTTGTGCGTGCTTTCACAGTCGTGTGATGCAACGTACAAAATGAACCACGACTTCCATATAGCATTATTATATCATATGTTATTTAAGTTACGACACCATAACCAAGCAACTCAAACAAACACATCATGAATTAAACCTTACATTATACTCTAAATCTCCAACATTTTTTTGAGAGAGTATGATACCATACATTGGTTTTACTGTTTTAGGGAACTCTTTTATCTAGAGAAAGGTTCTATCGAAAAAAATAAAAAAAAGAAACTACACAAAAGTTTCGAATGAAGCTTGACAATCAAGAGGAAAGATCTTCTTTAGATGAACATGAGGAACAACTAGAGGAATCTATGTTACTGGAAGTTTGAGTTCATAATAGATTCAAATTAAGTTCCAAGATAGTTATAGATTTTTTAATGTGTGGTTTGGCCCAGTGGCATATCAAAGTTGAGTTTTTTTTTTTTTTTTAACAGGAAAATTGAGTTTAAATCTCATCTGGTGATCAGTTTTTTTTGGGTCTAAGAAGTTGAGCTAGTCTTGCGTGAACTTAGTCCAAACTAAAATTATTGTGGACCAAAGTCACCCAGATGACATAGTGACATTTTTTCTTCATATAGTAACCTTTTAAAAATTTAAGTTACACTAATTTGTTATTATCTAACATAGTGACAGTTTTTTTTGATACAGTCACTCTTTTGTTACATTAGTTTATCATAATAAAATTTTCACTTTATGACATTGTAACCTTTTTTTTCTCACATAGTCACCCTTTACAATCTATATTTACTCCTCTTTTAATTTATATCTATTTTTTTAATATAGTGACCCTTTTTTTCATAAATAACATGAATTAGTATTAGGTCCACATTAATTTAGTGTAGACCAAGTCCATATACGTTTTTTTACTAAGAAGTTTAGACTACTCCAGATAAAGTCTTACCCGTAGAGAAAGTTCTGTAATAAGTAGCTATAGCTCATCCTCTTATAACCTAATCAACGCAACCTCGTGTATAACGAAAATCGTCTATTCTTCTACATAAGGTCCGTTCTTTTCAACTTGTTTTTGCTCATCCCAATTTATCAGATCTTACTAGTCTTTATTATACCTTATCTAAACTTATTTTGTGAGTGTGTCAAACCTTATTTTTGTTTATTTTTGCTGAAGTGAACTTCTTAAACTTATTGTTTCTTATAAGGAATGAAAATAAGGTGAATATAATCCACACATATTACATGGCACCAAACTTGGAATCATCTCTTTCACTTTTTTTTCCCTCATAGACTGAAAGTTCACATAATCCTCTTACATAAGGCAAATAATTGAAGTCAATCTTGCAACTAAATAAGGCATATAATTAATCTATTAGGTGGGGAGCTTTTCAAGCTCCAAAAGTGGAAGTTTTGTACGTGTAGCTTAAAGCCTTAAACATTACTTCCTCTCACCGTGAAGTAACTTTTCTTCATATTGTATGATCTGTCTATAAAAATTGGATGCATTATCTTCTGTTCAATTATATTCACTATTATTACATATGTTAGTTTCAAATATCATTGTATTAACTACTCCCTCCGTCCCATAATATAGTGCTTATTTCTCATATTTTACGAGAATTAAGGAAAGTGGAACATGAATGATAAACAATTAATGTTGTGGGAAAATAATTGATTTTAGGAGAGAGAATGGTGTATAATGGGTGAAAAAACATTAAATATATGACTAATTCAACCCTTAGGTTCAATAAACAAAGAAAAATACTATTTCCAAGGAGCAAATAAATGATGGTTGCATGGTTTTTTAGGCAAATCAAGGGGAATTGTGGAATTAAAAAATAGAAACAAGAACAACATTTTGGGACACCCAAAATGGAATGCAAGCACTATATTATGGGACGGAGGGAGTAATATTTTTGAAATTTAATGCATGAGCTTACAAGACAAATAGAAAATTAACTAATATTATCTCCCACCAAAAAGGTAGTTAATTAGGGATTGGTGAGAGGTTTACTTGGTCAATCGAAATGAAATTGAATGCAAAATATAAAGGGTAGATTGTAGTAAGATGTTGGATGATGAGAGGCCATTAATCCATTTTTGATTGGCCCTCTTCTTGTCAGTATCATCATAATTCGTAATCAAGGCGTTGTGAAGTCAAAATGATCTGTATACACAACATTCTTAGGCGACTGCTTAATGTTTGTAGGTACCTCTTGGCCCCTATCTCCTGCTTTTATATCTCCATGAAGATCCCCTTTTAATATAGTACATTGCTTTCTATGAAAAAGTTTCAACGACATGTTGAAATTTGGACATAAATTTGACAATTATATTTCCACCTCTAATCAAAACAATTCACAGAACCAACTTTTCTTGAAAAAAAAAAACCACAGTTACCCCTGTTACTTTCTTTATCCCCGGCCCTATTATATCCAACAACTCTTCTTTCCCATTATTCCATAGATCCATTATTTCAATGGAAAATTTCGCCATTAAATCATTAAAGAAACACAATTTGAAATGTATTTTTCGAAATGTATAATTATATTTATTGGATTGATCCTACGTTTCCGAATAAATTTTCTGGGCAGGTGGGTGCATAATTTAAACCCACCGGTTAGGTTTACCTACAAAAATGAATAAATACTTTTTGATATGTCTAGATAAACACTTCTAGATAGATAGATTTAGGAATTCACAAAGTCTTATAAAAAAACGGTCTCACGTTAGTCTTAACGTGAGACCTGTCAAAATAAGCATGCACTGGCATCTGGCCCAAGCGCTACTGGTCTAAGCATTTTGTTCAACATTTTTCTTCTTCATTTCTCTCTCCTCCCCTGAAAACTCACAACTTCTCCTTTCTCTCTCCTCTTCTTCTTCTTCCATTTTTACTTCACTGATACACTCTTCTTACCTTCCCCAATCTCCCTCCAACATGCTCCTCGATTTCACAAAAAAACAAACCCAGAAACCAGCTATCCAAAAGAACAAACGAAGACGACGATGATTCTTTCTTCGAATTGGAGCTCATATTACCTTCATACGACTCCAAATTCGACCTCGCTTCTCCTTGCTCGAAGGAATCCTCAAAAAACGACTTCAACGCTGAAGAGAGAGAATATGAGCCAAAATTGAAGTCAAAACCTCAATCTCCGATCTCAAATCTTCGCTCAGCTCCTCCGAAGCTCAGAGTCTTCATGTTTGGAAGATTCAACAAGAAATCGAAACGGGTCGCGCCATGGATGTTGATTGTTGGAGCTTCCACCATTGATAGGCAGTTCCAAGCATATGTAATTTTGGCAGATGGTAGGACTTTTAACGGGGTGACTCTATATCATGGAGATCCTTCAAAAGAAGGCCAGCTTTTACCACTGGTTACTGGGGAAATAAGTGGCAGTAAAAATTGCCAACGAGGCGTTGAGGATTTATACGAAACGGAGAGCGTTTCTTCATGTTATTCTCCGAAACGGAGTAGCTGGAGCTTATTTATAGTGAAATTCAAGATTGAAGACGGTTCAATTGTTTCGAAGCTCACTCGTAGTTTGAGCGTGTGAGTGGTGGGGTTGGTTAGTGGGGTTCAGTGGTGGAATTTTTGGATGGGTGAGTTAATTTTCGTGTGAAAGGTGAATTTGTGGGGCTGATTTTGTCATTTTCAAGTTGTAGCTATAGTTTTCCAATTAGTTAAGGAATTTTAATAAATAGTTACATATTTTTGGCTCTTAATTATGGTTTTCTGATTCATTGTTAGCTTTTTCTTAATAGTTATGAAATTTGAATATATAGTTATGATTTTTAGGTTATTAGTTAATAATTGTGGTTAATAGTTATGGTTTTATGGTTGATAGTTATGATTCTGGCTATTAGTTATTGGTTTTTGATAAATAGTTATGATATTTGGGTATTTAGTTATTATTGTTTTTTACATTAGTTATGACTTTTTGGTTTTTAGTTTCGGTTTTATGGCTAATAGTTTTAGTCTAGAAAATAACTGAAAGATTATAATTATAGCATATGAATAATTATTTATTAATTTCACGAGTAACAATGATGCATGGTTCTATGGTTATCGTTTTGATATTTGGTTAACAATTATACTTTGAGGGTTGATAGTATGGGAGGTCAATAGTTATGATTTTAAGGTCATTAGTTTTATTTATTGTATGCATTAGTAAACATTGTTTTTGCATTGGTTATTTGAGGTTGGCGTAACTAATGCAAAAATATGCGATAGTTATTTAAGAAAGAGAGAATTAGTGCGTTAGTGTTTTTGAGAAAGAGAGAATTATTTATGCGTGATACTGAAATTATGGCCAATAAAATGCATTATGATCTGATTTTTATGATATAACTAATATACTTCAGCGTTTAACTAATATATTTCAGCGCTTAACTAATTCACCTAGAAGCAATTTTAGGCTAGCATAACTAATAGGTGCAAGCGCTTAACTAATTCTACTGCTGGTTTGATGCACGCGCGTGATGTCAGCATGACATCAGCGGTCTCATGTTAACACTAACGTGAAACCGTCTCTCCAAAAGCGGACTCTTAGGAAATACTCCTAAATCTATCCTAACAATTTTAAACAATTATTTATTATACTATTAGTAATTGTTAGTGAAATAAATCAAAGGAATAATTGACAAAGTTCCTCAAAATATACACAAGAAATAAATTCGGGTATCTTTTCAAACCTTATAACCTCTAGGAAGGTTCACTCTATTTTTGTTTATAGGTGCAGCATGCAGGCGTGCAACTCCGAATTCTTTTCCATTTCTCACAAACTTCGTAGACGACTTGATGTAGCCCCACTGCTCCAAGGTCCCCAACCCCTAGTTGCATACTTGCACTAGGGTTTAAGTAGCTAATTGACATATCAAAGGTGATACAAACTTCTAAATCTTACGCTTTCACGTACCACATATATGCCACTTGTTTTAATTAATCCTTAAGACACAAATGTATATATTAAAAAAACAAGTTTATGATTTGACTCATATGAAACAAAATAATCTCAAGGCTGACACTTTTCTAGAATTATCTTAAGTTTGATATGGTGTTGCATTAATGAACTCTCTATCATTTCTCTTCATCACTTCTTGAAACTCGAAAAAAATGCATTTATGTCCTATAGGATGACCCCTGTACCACCAAATTAAACCTTTTCATGGGAAGAAAGGGATTTTCTATGAGGTTGTGTGTAACGCAAAACTAATGAAAAATTAATTTTGTCTATCATTGGTTTGTTCATATAACAACATAGCAAATTTGAGAATGTCTTTATATATTATCAGATTTGTGATTATATTGTTTTATATATGACCCAAACTTGATACTATTCTTGTTAAATTTTCTTTTTATATAGACGAATTGCATAAGTAATTTTAACTAGTTCCTCCATCCTCTTTTGTTCTACCTAATTTAGTTAATAGAAAGAACAAAAAAGAATACAAAGTGATATTTATAGAAGTAAATAACACAACCATGCTACCCCAAAAAAAAAACTCAGTCCCTGATATTTGTAATACCTAAATATGTTCCTCTGCAAGTTGGAAGACAACCCTTATTAGATATACTAAAATTAAGAGTTTAAGATCATGTGCAGTGGCAGTGGAGTATCTGAAAACGAGTTTGCCAGCATTTATTTCCAAATACTTTTTTCTCTGGAATTCCGCGTTAAATTGTATCCCCCACCCCATGTTTGATGTATGCAAAGTTTCGTGTTTTCATAGTCTATGATTCCATTAAATGCTCGTAGGGTTATGTCCACATGCCAATCCTTACAAGTTTGATGAACAGCATATGAAGTGTTAAAGTGTATCTTGACTTTTCCTTTTTTTTTCATTATTATTGTATGTGTATTTTATAAACTCTTCATATATCTCCTTGAGTTTCTCGTTATCTATGAAAGATTCACATATAATAACGAGATAGCCGTACTATTATGGTACTTTATGGTGAACTTTGACAAAGTTTTCTGTGGTGCGTGACATAAATTGCATTATTAATATATAGGAAAAATTGACGCTATTGGGCTCAACTATTGGCCAACATTTTTTATAGGTACCAAGTATTGATTATTCAGTGTAGGTCTCAACTAAGAAGGATCATGTTTTTCGTTGGGCTTTGATGACCTTTAACTGGTTGAACAAGTTAAAACTTTTTTTTTACGGGGCCCACTCCCTTCTACCACCCTTGAACAACCTTTCATCCTCTTCTCCTCCATAGCTAGATTAGATTGCTTCCTCTTCCTCCCCTAAAATTCTCGTTTAACAGGCCATTGAAAACAGGGGGGATTTTTTAGTTTTGCCATTTTATCTGACAGGATATTAATTTTACCAGTCAACTAATTGTGGTGACTCTACTCCATCTCTCTCTTCACTCTCCATTCTCATCATGAAGAAGAAGAAACTTTCAGGGTACTTATACTTGTAGTTCAAAGCTATTTTTGTACTTATACTTATACTTGAATCGAAGCTATTTTGAATAGGAAGAACTAGATCCGGCGGAACAGGAAGTCTAGCAATTAAATACTTGTAGATCAAAGCTTGATGCTCTAATTCCTACCATTGCGATGCTGTAAATGGCGAAACCCCAATTTCTGATTCTCGGTTCATTTTTGTGCCTTTTTCAACTTTCTCTCTCTTCACCAAAACAAGCGCACATTTGCATTTTTTTCTTAGATGAAGTTTTCTGGGATTCGATCCTTGGTTGAAGTTGGGGAGATTAGAGGAGAGAGAAAGAGATGAATTTTTTGCAGGTTGAATCTAATCATCTAGATTATGAACCCTTTGAAGTTGGAAGCTTTCTGGTTTTGTTTCTCCATTACAGCGTTTTTTTGACAATCAACAAAGTATCTGAAATTCAACTGAAGGTGATGGGTTTCTTTAAGTTCAGAGTAATGAAGAAGAAATTGGTAACTAGTGGGAAGAAGATGAAAAAATTCCTCTTTCAGAGATCTATAGAGAACTGAAGTCATAATAATTGAAGAACAAACTGGATTCTCTAAGATCACAAAAGTCTGATCTCCAATTTGTTTTTGAATTCTTAATCTACTTAGATAAAATTCTTGGACTTCAAATTCCTCATTTCAATCTTCATCTTCTCACAATTGCACGCCATGGATTTTCGAAGGACAGAAAACGCAGAGGGATGGGGGTGAGTTTTAAGTCACGTGTGCACTTAAAGTGTCACGTGACCTCATTAACCTGAAGTAGCAGGTTAAGTAACCTGTTAGGTCCACACAAAGTTGAGTCATGCAATAGTTGGGTCTGCTACTGGATTATTGATAGTTGGGATCTATTAAAGAAAACCGCTCATAATTGAGCCCCATAGCGTCAATTTTTCCTAATATATATACAAGAAAGTATTTTGTTTGGTGAAGGTCTCATAATAGGCAAATCTGTATCTTTATTTTTCAAATTAAAATAAATATTGTTGGGCAAGCAGAAATGAAGTTGATCAAATCAAATGCAAGTTGTAAACATCATCAATTAAGTTAGATGATAAAAAAAAAATTAAGATACTATTATGCTATATGATGTGAATCTAATTCACATATGCAACAAAAATGTAACAAATTTATTCAATGGTTGTTGACTTATTGTTGGACCACTTTTAACTTTTCAGTTAGTTTTTTTTTTGTGTTTAGAGAGCTACAAGGGCGAGGATGAGAATCGATCCTAGGATCTCTTGGGACCGGGAGGGGAGCTCTAACCAACTGAGGTATCCCTCACTCTCACTTTTCAGTTAGTTATTGATACAAGCGATACCCCATCTCGGTATACACTTAAATAATGTACTATTATTATATCACATTAAAATTATTCTATTTAAATAGATAAAAAATGTTAAAAGAATGAAAGTCGATATGTAGATACAACTTTAATCATATACACCTAGGAGTATCGTGAGTATGGTCTGGTATACACAAGGCTATTTTTTTTCCGTTGCTCACAAAAAGGAAAGCTCCAAATAAACAAATAAGCAAAAAAATAGTCTTGTATGCACTAAGCACATGATACACATGGGTGTATAATGAATGTGCTCACAGTGGTTACGTTAAATAAAAGAATCACTAAAATTAGAACGCTCAATATATAAATTGTATAAGTCTTCTCAACTTATAATTGTGGTTTCAAGTTCAAGCCTTATTGTCAGTTTTTTTACCTATATAAAAAACATTAGTCGTTTTAAGATTGCTAAGTGATCGATGTGGAAGATGACATGGAAGATTGTCATTGCATGATGGAGATACCACAGGCCTAAGAGCATCCCCATTCATGGTTTATATGAGCATAAAATCAAGTCACGAACCTTTCGAAAAAAACATTGGGTTGCATCCATAGTTTTTTGATATTTTTATTTAGGTCATACTGTGACTCAATCCATATTTGAACATCCTATGACCAAACCATGGAATGAGTCATGAAAAAAAGAGTGGGCCCATTAAAAAGTGCGACAAATTTGGCTGGCAAACTAATCAAAATGGTGAGTTTGTTGGGCAAAAATGAAAAGTGCCAATGACAGCTTGCCACGCGTGAAAAGCAAAAAAAAATACTCATCTAGCATGTGTTAGCGTGTGGCAGCGCGCCAAGCCAATCGTTTCTCGACATGTGTAACATGTCAGAACGGTTATATTTTTCTTATTCATATTTTATAATCTGAATAAGTTTTAAAATACAAATTAAAAAAAAATCACCAATGGTCTTTTTTTTTGAAATTTATAAATAGACATTCATTTTGCTATATTTTGACACACTTCCAAAATTAATTGTTTTCTCTCTATATTATACACACTTGAGTTTTTATTTTTGGAAGCTTTTATTCTACAAGAAATTTTTTTAAATCCAAATTAATTACTACAAAATTAATTTAATTAGGATCGTAAATGCACAAAATGATTTTATTTATAATCTTGTATAATATCTATACAAATGTATTAAAAGGCGTTCCTATCAAAGGAACGGTGCCACGTGGCACAATGCTCAAGCTTCTAATACACGTTTTTATAATCTCATTTTAAAATATCAACAATATGTTGTTACTAGGATTCGAACACATGATCTTTGAAATAAAATGTGAGTGTTTAACCACTAATCCACTACAATTTCAATGCTTAATGTTTCAAAGTAAAAAATAATAAAGTCTTATAATTATATGGAATCATAAAGATATAGACAAGTTTTTTTGATCTCTAATACTTTTATTAAAGTAATAACATTCTCTTACCCTAATTCCACTGAAATTGTTATTTTTATCCCCAATTTCTTACAAGTTCTTTTAAAACAATTTATCATGCCATAACGTTTATTTTTCAATTTTGCACTAGAGAGAATATGAAGAAAAACTAATAAAATCAAGAATGAGATTTATGAATAATAATATATTTATAATTGTAAGTTTGTAACTGACCCGCGGCATCGCCCGGGCCAGAATACTAGTTATATATATCAAAAGGTATAAATAATGTATTGATGTAGGAGAGAGAAAATGGGGTGGGGTATAGTAAAAAGTATGAGAGAGAATGTGATGTTTTTTTTTTTGGGTCATGAGTGGGGTGCATCTGTCAAAATGAGTCATAAGGCATGATCAACTTTTGTAAGATGAGAGAGAATGATGACATGTTTTTTTTGTGGCATGAGTGGCCATGCTTTAACATATATATACTCTTATGTACAGATTACTGAAAAATCAGTAACTTAAAGAAACTATCAAGTTCTGGAGCAACTGTTTGCCAACTTTTTAAACTAAAGCTCCGTTTGTTTTGGAGGAAAATTTTTTCCAAGAAAACAATTTTTCTCATTTTCTATTGTTTAGTTGGATAAGGAATTTAAAAGGGAAAACTAAGGTGGAAAAGAGTTTTCCATCCCTTTGTAAGCATTTTCCTCCAAATATGAAGGAAAATCATTTTCCTCCACTCTCATTCCTAGCATCTTTCCATAAAACCCAACAAAGGAAAATTAATATTCTTTTCCCGAAAATTATTTTATATGAAAAATCATTATCACGGATGATATTTTCCATCGAACCAAATGGACCCTAAAAGCTAAATAAATTTTAAGAAAACTATAATTTTATTTGTTATTAAACTACCAACTTGAAAATTTACTAAATATATTTTCAAAAATACTAATACTTAGAGTATTACTCACTCTGTATTTTTATATTTTACCCACTTAGAATCTTGACATTATTCATATTTAGAGAATATTCTAATTTTTTCTCAATGTATAAGAAAAAATATAGTCATGTGAGGTCTTGTTTGATTCGTCTCAACGAGAATGTTATTAATATTTGTTATAATTTTTACTAATATGTAATGAAATATATTTAATCTCAAAGAAGTGCATTAGCAAACCAAAGTGGGTAAAATAAAAAACTACAGAGGGAGTAATAACCAACTAAAATAACTAATACTATCAATTAGTTAAAGGTACAAGTAAAAAACTTAAATGGACCCAGTGCACATTAAGTTAGTGTGCACCGGATTGGTAATTGATATTAACTTCATATAGTGAGTCTTATAGAGATATGAACTTATATACAATATAGTGGATTTTATTAACGGAAAACATATAGTGAAATTATATGCAATATAGTGGAGGGTTTAATTTTAATGTTTTAACATGTAGGAAGATGTAGGTTATGTAGTATATATCGTGACACGTGCTTTAACATATAGAAAGAAGTAGTTTATGCATGATATAGTGAGTGTTTGAATGATATATAATGAGTTTCAACATTACATAGTGAGTGTCTGAATGATATAGTGGATTGTTCAGAAAAGGATGTAGTTTCCGCAAGATATAATATGTTTATGAATGATATAGTGTAAGTTTCTTGATGATATAGTGGGATTCTGAATGATATAGTGGATTGTTTAGAAATGATGTAGTTTCTGAATGATACAGTGGATTGTTTAGAAATGATGTAGTTTCTGAATGATATAAAATAATTTTGAATGATATAGTGAGTTTCTGCATAATATAGTGAGTTTATGCATGATATAGTGGGTTTCTGAATGATATAGTGGATTGTTCATAAATAATACGTGTTTTTGGCGTGGTGCACACTAATGTTAACGTGAATTGGGTCCACGCAAGTCAGATTGGTCAAGTAAACTCCCTAGTTTTCGAAAGTTAATTGACAAACTAGTCCTTCTGGAACAAAATAATCCTATATATGAAGGCAGTGGCAGACCTACGTTGGGGCATGGTGGGTTAAGTGACCCACCATTATTTTGGGAAAAAAATATTAGCTACCGATTTTCGATCGCTAAAAATATTAGCTACCGACTTTGGGTTGCTAAAAAAATTAGCTACCGATTTAGCGACCGGAAATTGGTCGCTAAACTGGAAAAATTGCAAATTTTCGATTGATAGAAGTAGCTTCTTCATAGAAAGGAAAAGTTAGATACAATTGATCGTGACCCACTATTATAAAAATTATGAGTCCGCCACTGTATGAAGGAGAAGCTCAACGTTCATCACTACAAGTGTACAACTACCATTACGCATGCAAAACCTACACATGCTACTAAATAGCTCGACTCAAACTCATAAAAAGAAAATTGTCAGGCCAAAGCTCAAAACAGATTTTCGAACTTAAAATAGGTAAAATCAAATTAAAAGCTGAATAATATAAGAGTTACCCTACACAAATTCCTCTGTACCATGTTCCAATTCTTGACCCTAATACATTATTGGCCATTTTTCGGGTCCTTGAGGGATATTTTTCCTAACGGACTACGTTTAATCCAACTTTTTGTTACTTTTTATTTTCTTATTTTTCTGTGGGGTTAGAAATTAGAATAGCTGTGTAGGGCGAAAGTTATGGATCATGTCAACATAGGCCCAATTGTCAAAATTGCACTGCATCATCAATCATCATCATCCATGATGCATCAATTTTCTATATTGTGTCCACAATATAAATAAAAATATGAACTTTTCCATAACTAATGTAGTAGACTTGTAGGATAGTATGTACTATGAAATTAATAACTTTTTCATTAAGATTTACCATTTAATCAACTACATTTTTTTGATAATTTTTCTTTTGTGTATACTTCGCTAAGACGGCCCAATACACTGCCATCAATTTAGACCAGCAAGAGTGCAATATCACCAATATTCACCATCTCCACCCCTCTAGGCTCTTAGTCCATGCACATTAATATCGCCATTGATAGAAAGCTCATGCCTCAAATAGTAGTTGCTATTGTTGAAAGTTGGGACTTTGAGGCATGGATAGAGAGAATAAGATGTATAAGAATCTTGGTTTGAAGAGATCAGATCGACTGTGGATGAAGCGAAACCTAATAAAGGAAGTGTATACACTAAGAACTTTGTGAGTGTCGAGTAATCCAGGGCCGTCCCTGGGGCTGGGCAGGAGGGGCCCCTGCCCAGGGCCCAAGGAAGGAAAACCCAAATTCACTTTAGTTTTGCACTTATACTTTGAAAAAACTGAAAAAGTTGAATGTAAAACCCATCTCAATTCCACTCCTCAATACTCGCACAGCTGTTCCATCTCCCCTTACCAAATTAAAATTTGGAAAATTTCCATGTAGATGAATTCCTTCCCAAATAGAGAATTCTTCCATTTTCAATTAAATCCCCCTTTTTTTTGTCTTTCAAACTCTAAAAATCTCCATATCTTCCAATTTTCACTCTTATTCAATCAGTCAATCTTCTAATTAATCTTGACAATTTGAAAATGATTTCCCCCATATAACGATAATTTCTTGTACAAGTTCTAATCGAATTAAATTCACATATGAATTAAGCTCCTTCCATGAACTCCATATCTCTCCAATTTCATTCCTTTTTCTGGTTTTTTTTTCACTATCATTGGGATTGAAAACTCTGTTAATTGGCAAAAATTTGGGTATTTCACTATTCTATTCTTAAACCCTAGCAAAGAACTCAATTTTTGACAGCCAAGGTGTTAGATTTAAAACAAAATATGGGTAATTCGTCTTCACTCTCCAGTAATTTGGTTAATAGGTAAGTTGTCTGTACTTTCTATAATTTACTTAATATAAATTCTATAAATGATGAAACTGGAGTTTTCTTGCCTACTTGTGTAAAATTCAATTCTTTGGCCTTTGCTTTATTCTTTAAACAGTAAAATTAGAAATAGAGAAGTGTAGAAGGGTAGTTCTGGTTGATAATTGATATTGACTTGTTATGCAACATTGTGTTTTCTAAATTAATACTATGTAATTATTAGTGAGAAGTTCAGAATTTTGAGCTCCTCTTACTGAATTTTTTTGTGATGTTGATATGTAAAGTTTCATATTTGTAAATTTAGGAGGTGATTCTTTAGTGTTTCGGTTGGTTTTGACATCCGATTCTTAAATGTGTTTTTAGAAGTTCTATTGGATTGTTTTACGTACACTTGAAAGGTAGACTTTCATAATTTATAAAATAACTTCGAAGTTGAGAAGGACCCATATTTCTTAGTTCGCCCCAGGGCCTTCAAAATGTCAGGAACGGGCCTGGAGTAATCACTCTTGGAGTGAAGAGGGAGAAGAGAAGAGTTTGTTAGTGGTGAATAATTAAAAATATGTATAAATTGATTAAACATATTCATAAATTGACAAACAGTGTGCATAAACTAATAAACAATGTGTATACAGTACACTAAGAAGGTTTGTGCATAAATTGAGAAGATTTAATTCATTTAATCTAAGTGGACCCCACTAGGGAAAAATGATTCTATCTTAAACTGATAAGAAATTTCTATAAATTGATATAAAAATATGTTAAGTTAATATTAAATTTGTATAAATTTATAAGATTATGCCTTAAGTTGATAAGGTATATGCATAAAATGAAATGACAAATTTTGGCTTTTACTTACTCGTAATCAAACGGAGCAGAAGTACATTAGTGCAAAGTCAGGAAAAAAGAAATGACTTCTCTAAATCAGGAAGAAGAAAAAACTTGCATTGTTCGAGCCTACGTGGAAGAGAGTGTTGTTGATTAATATAGTTACTGAAATAATGTTAGTCCTCAAAAAAAAGAATTATGTTGATATGAATATACTAATCAGAGATGGTCTTTTACTGTTCGAAACTTGTTTCTGGTAATCAGTATAACCCAGAACTAACTTGTACTGTTATACACTATACAGTATACTACAGCTGATTTTTACAAGCCGAAGAGAAGAGGGTAATAGTTACAGCAAAACCACAACCAAGATGAACATCTTTAAAGCATATTGCGCAATATATTTCACCCGCACAGAGCAGTAAACAATACTGCATAGGATTTAAAATTACGTAGTTGTACAGGTGACGATGTAACAGCATCTGCAACCTGGGACGATGCATAGGACGGTCAATTTCTTCTACTAAAACAAACAGACCAAGTGATCATGCTTGAGTTCGAGAATGATAATAATGTGATCAAGCTAGGGCAATATAATTCACCATAAGCACCCAAAATTACGTGCTCGTGACAAAAACCAACTCCTAGGCTTCTGCTTCTAATTATGACTTATATAAAGACCAATGTACAAGTACTGATAAGTAAAATGACAAGCTAAGCATCAAATTTAATGTGATTTCTGGAGCAATATAAATTCTGAGCTTATTATCCATACACTCAGAGCTGACACTAATATTCCATCACACAATTGGTCAGGCTCTTTGGAGAAGGAGAACCATTCTCCACCTAACATGCAAGGAGAGGGCATTTTAGTAAATATTAGATGTGGGGATCATATCAATTCGTCCTCTCCATTTAGTGGACACTTAGCCTTTTTCTCACACAATAATTGTTGCTTTTTATTGGCATTCCAGAATGAGACTTGCTCTAGAGACAAGAAAACGATTATGAAACAACTCTAAATGTGAAGAAGAAAGAAAGTTAACACGATATTTTCAAGAGAGTTTGAAGAGTCACTTTCAGCTACTTTTGTACTCCAGATTATATCAGACAACTTACATGACCCATTAAGCTATCTTCTGCTTCTTACAAGTTGTGTGAATTAGTTAACGATGGTTTTTCAATCAAGGTTCAAGACAATTTACCCCTTGTGTCGTTGCATGCATATGAGATATGACCCGTCCCCTACAATGCCTTGGTCGCTACTCCAATCTTAGCTTGAACTAACTTATATTTCCAGCTCTACCATCCATATTTCCATTTTTTAACAAATCATTGGCATACATATTAGATGCAAAAAAATCAGAATCTATTGAGTTTTAGGCTTCCTCATAAATACACATCAAAGCTTGCAAGCGAAAGCAAAACCAAAACTAAGATTCCAGTCCTATTCTAATTAAAAGACATAAAAAATGCTTTGCAGTCCTTTGTATCTCTTAATCATCATTTTAATCCTAAGCAAAATGCTCATCAGTCTTTCATTATCGCTTAATAGTTGTTCCAAGGCTAACTAGTTAAAAACTACTACTTACCCAGCAAAAAGTTCCAGACTTCTTTTGGTCTCTGTTGCTTAGTAAGTCACAAACACGAGGAATCCCAGCTAGCATCCACAGCTCGGACAATTTTTTCATGCAGTTGGACACCAGCACAAGCAATTATACCACGGTCTAGACCTTCCAAATAAATACCATTCGAGAAGTCTAAGGGGTTCCCTCCTGCATCAGTCACCACACCACCTGCCTCCTGTATGATAACAGTGCCAGCTGCATGATCCCATATCTTCTCCTTATAGCCAGACCGTGCAAACTTCATGAATATCTCTGCATCCCCACGAGCTACGGCAGCATACTTGACCATGCTGTACACACGTAACGGTTCCTTCCTGTAGCAGTAGAATATACTAGTGAACAACTTTTTATAACTTGACAAAGAGATTATGAGAGTGGATTTTCCTGATTCTTCAGGAAAAATTGGCCAATATCACACCACGGTTTGGGGTGCAGGGAGTAACACCAAATAAAAAGAGTGCACAAACAACACAAACTATAATATTGGCTGCGTTCAGTGACATTGTCACAAATTCCACCCAATTTTGATTAATATTTCTAGGTTTTGGTGACAACAAAGCAGTGATGGGGAGTAAGAGGGGGATAAAGGATTTCGAACGTGGCTAAACAGATGGGAATTTGGTCGAATATGTAGCAATATGTTACTGAGCGCACCCAACATTATATTCGGTGCTGTTTCTGCGCTCTTTTTTAGTTTGTGTTGCTCCCTGCACCCCACCATAGTTGGTGTCATATAGGCCAGTTATTCCTTTTCTTTTACTACATTATTAGCCGAGTCTACTGTGCTGGGAAAAATTTATCTCCACATCTTTCAGGTCTGGAATAACATCGTTATGCTTATTAATATTATATCAAGTTATTAGATGTAATTATGCAATTAATTTAACTTTTTTATGATTTCCCATGCATGTCGTGCATATAAGGCCAGTCTTTATTAAGACTATGGTTCTGTCCCACCACATTATCCTCATAGGGTCAGCTCTCACACATCAGAAAGGGAAAATTTCCTCCGCTAAGCTGGGAAGAAAATATCTGCTTTGGAGAAGTGGAGATCGAATAAGTAGTTCAGTTGAAACTCCACCAACTAACAGCTACCACAATTAGTATCAAATTAAACAAGAAATTAAAGGAGATAAAAGTTGGACCAGGAACAAGCTTTACGAACTTCATTAAAAAAAGAGAGATGCACCTAACTCCGACGCTGTGAGCAAGTCCGGCGGTGAAAGAATGACTTGAATTTGCCCTTTCAACAGGCTCACAGAAAGTAGCCTGGCCAGGATCTTCAATGGAAGACACATAAACAGGTCTGGGAGATTTTAACCAAACCAAGTTATTTGATGGGATTAATGGCTGCATCCAAGCTTTACCACTACCTTTTTTAGCATATAATACAAAACCTTTATCCCAAGATATAGAAGTTGGTGGGGTTAGCTTGGATATGATCCTATAGTAACGATGGTGATACGATAGCCACTCCTTCCTTAGCGGGTAATTAGGGCAACCTAAGACTCCAAGCACAACTTCTCCGTCCTCAACCAATGCTAGAGCAACAGCATATTGGTCTCCTCGTACAAAACCTAGTGTGCCATCAACAGGATCCAATACCCAAAATCTACCACTAGGACCACCATTGAAATTGCATTGCCTAATTGCCTCAAGAATTTCTGCTTTCTTTAGGGGTATTATTGGAGCTTTAATTCCAAATTGAGGTGCTTCAGATAAACACTCATTAACAGTTTGTACTACAGATTCCAAGAGGCCACTTGCCTCAGGCTTTGAGAGAGTTTCAACATCTTCTTCCGCTACAATCGAGACATTATTACTGCCAAACGATTCAGTTAGTACCCAGCTGACAGTAGCTTGGACACTCCAATCTGATTACATTGCACAATGAACTAAATTATACAAAGCCAGTTATAGAACGAAGGTCGTGTTATAGAGCAAATGAATGATTTTCTAGAATTTCATTGCAGTAAGGAAAGCTCAATTCAAGATGTAACGGATATTGACACACTGTACAATTCAAGAATTCACATATTGGAAGCCATCAGGTCCCCGCAGTCTATCAGTCATTTTCTTAGTTAACAAGGGCAATCAACTGTTCTATTTGACAGCCCAAAGAATGAAGTAGGTAATGTTGTCAATGAACTACTCCCTCCGGTCTTTATTAGTTTACCCTTTTCGACTTTTGACACTATCGACTATTCACATACATGACTTTAACGATCTCTTGTGATTTGTACTTAAGGAAAAATATAGTCATGTAAGATCTTGTTAGATTCATCTCAATGTGTAGTATCCAAATATCAAATTTTTGTAATTTTTGCTTATTGATAATTAGAGATATTAAGGTTCAAATTAGTGTATTGGTAAATGTGCCCCCATAGAAAGGGGTAAACTAATAAAGACCGGAGGGAGTACAATTCTACAAACAAGAAAACATAATCCCCAACTTTATGTTCTTCTACAATTTTATACTGTATCACTTTCCAAAAAGAAAAACAAAATCAATTACTCGACAAAATTTTACATTTAGTCATTATCCAAATTCCAACCAAGAATTGAATGAAAACAAATACCCATTAAAAAAGGAGTAAGCAATTTGGAGAAAACAGGAACCAAAATGTCAGAAAAATTGAAAAAGTTACCTGCAATTGTGACAAGAGAATTGTCATCCTTAGATTGAACAAGAGAAGTAGACTTAGAAAGCAAACTATTTTGCACCCTTTGACACAAAGAACAAGCCATTTGAACAGCTTTAACAGCAACATCCAATTCATTGGAATAATTATCTTTGGTTGACTCCAAAATTGTGGGGTTGAATTGGGCAAAATCCTCCATAATTGAAGACCTAATACAGTTGATTTTGGAGTTGGAGAGAGAAGAAAAGGTAGGGTAAGTTTTAGGAGGAGAGAAGAAAAGGAAACTGTGTTTTACATGTTTAAATGTGAATTGGGTTCTCTGGGTACTTGTTAAAGAAGATGGTAGATAAGAAGAAAAGGTTAATCGATATGATACAGGCATTTAAATTATGGATGGTGATCTTCCACGGTTTCCCTTTTGCAGTGATGATGATCAGATGATGCAGAGGAGAAGAAGTTTACTCTTTGCTGGGGTCTGTGGACTAGTATGTCTGTGGGTCTGTCATCTGTGTATGTGTATCAATTATGTTTATGTAGATGGAAATTAGGGATGTTATGCCTGCTTAAGGGCTCGTTTGGTTGAAGTTGGGAAGTATAACTTCCCATGAATTTACATTGTCCATGAAATTTCATTTCCTAGGAAGTATATTTTTTTGTTTGATTGAACATGGAAAATTCTATTTCCCATGGGAAGTTTCACTTACCTAGGGGGGCTAGCAGTGGCGGATCTAGAAATTATATGCTACGGGGTCACTAATCATAAGTACCCGAAATAAGTATCTGAAACAATGTTGAGTGGGGTCTCTTCTAATACTAATTAACACCTTTATCTTCATTTATACAATATAAATTAGGTTTTTTCTCATATTATTTTTCCCCAAGTGGGGTCAAGTGACCCCACTTCCATTAACATGCATCCGCCATTGGGGGCTAGGTAAGTTATTTCCTCCATTTTGTAGGAAATAGAACTTCCTAGAAAGTTCTATTTCCCATGTTTTTGCCTACCAAACAACAACACATATATTTACTTCCTAAGAATTCGAATTTCCCATGCATTTGAAGGTTAACCAAACAAGCTCTAAGGGTAAGGAAATCTCATCGTTTATAGTGTTTTTGGGTATATAACTATATATCACGTTTTAATTTACCAATGTCCTATATTTTTATACTATAATACAAGGTTTCATCCTTCCTCTTTCCCCTATATTCTCCCTTCCTTTCCCTTCTATTATCTCATTTCTCTCCTCTATCCACACATTTATTGTCACTTGCATCCTCCACCACCACAAAAGCTGCCACCATCACCATCGAAGCAACCTAAGTTATTCACGTAGCTATGGAAACACTACTGATGGGTTTTGAAATATACCACAAGTGCACGGTGTCTGTTTAGCAGAAACTGGCAAATACGGGTCGATCCACAGGGAGAGGAGTTCTACAGGTTTATGCTCAATTATCTAACTACTTCAAGAGAGGAAATTGATTGAAGAATTAATAACTAAACTAGAATAAACTATAACACAAAAAGATGAAAGTTTATCAAATAATTAAAAACCTAGGACAATCGATCGGTCCACCATGCTTATACCAATTTAATCACTATAATATAGTTCGACAATACTTGGATTGAGGTTCGAATAAATAAAGTATTTTGTTAATCTTTGGTCAGGCATTAACAACTCTTAGATTAACATATGCCAGTACGGTCGCTCAACATAATCAAACCTACCTATTGTAACACGCCTCTAATGAATATGATCTTTCAATTCTAATTCTTATTAGCTAAACATAACTCATGATATTGCGCAATTACATGAATTAAACAAGTATAACAAATCAATAGGAATTATTCTAATTCAATCCAAATAACGAAGAACTTTAAACCACAATAAAAAAAGGTATAAACATGGCTTCCCTCTCTAAGCCCTAGAAAAAGTCTACTCACTCATGATAATAATAAACTCAATAAACATAATCAAAGTCAAAGAATTCATTAAATAAAACAAAGTAAAGAGGAATACCGAATGATTGAGGAACAATGAAAACGAAATCAACGATCTCTATAATCTTCAAAAGTAAAAGTTCATACAAAACTAGAGAGAGAGAAACTAAGTGTTTTGCCCTTAAAACGTAGAAAATAAGATATCCTAATTGAAAATACTAAAAACCTATTTATACTTTTAACAAAACCGGCTAAAAAAAGCAAATAAACCCGTCTCAAGAAACCGCCCGGTCGACCGGGCGAAATCCGCCCGGTCGGGCGACGGTGATAGAGGAACTACGACAGAGTAGCAAATCCGCCCGGTCAACCGGGCGAGTCCGCCCGGTTGGGCGCGCAAGCGATTTTGTCTCCTTTTTCGCCCGGTTGGCCGGGCGAACAAGTCTCATATGCACAGCTGAGTTTTGTGGCTCGCCCGGTTGGGCCAAACCGCCCGGTCGACCGGGCGAGAGTAATTTTCCGCTCTTTTTGGTGTAATCTTGTCCGAATCACTTGTGCAATCTCTTGGATCTTCTATGGGCTATATGTGGTCCGTTGGACTTCCGTTCCGCAACTCAAATGAGGGTGCTAAACGCTTAATCTGCACAAAAAACACCTAACACACGGAAACAAGTCCAAACATATCAAATCACACATAAACGAGCTCAAATGAGCTCAAACCGGCACTCAAAGTTAGGAGAATTGGGTTGAATACTCTATATACAATAGACTCATCAACTACTGCAAGCAACTTAGAAAGAAAAAAAACCCTAAATATAATTAATTAAGAGTAACCCAACACAACATAAGACAACAACATTTAATCTCATTCATCAAAATATATTAAAAATGAGATAGAAAGGTTGTATTCTCGTCAATAATATCGATGATAACGGCCGGAAAAGAAAAACATTCAGACGTTTAACATTTTTGGCTAAACCACAAGTAGTTAGGCATCTAGAATTTCCGGCTGAACCACAGGTCAGACGCCTAACAAAGCTGTCTCGCCATATTGGTTCAGGCGCCTATAGCAGACGCCCCACCATGGGTCTAGACGTATGTCATGGAAGCTTTAACCTTTGATAAAACGCCTACGGCAGACACCTGTTCTAATTCTCAACTAATTCAGTTCCTATTTGTCGACAATCTAGTCCAAATTTGTTCACCAAAAAATTTTGCTTTTTGGACGAAAAAAGTCACGATTTTAGCAGGTGGAAGACAAACACTGGTACTTATATTCTTTAATGGTGGAAAGATGAGAGGTTCAAAGGGAAGATGAGAGGGTATGGGGGGAAAGAGAGAAAGAGAGTAGTAAAGGAAGGAGAGAGAATAATATAGGGAAAGGGAAAGGGAAAGGGAATGGGAAGTGATATGGGATTTTCCTATAAAACTACGTATTTAGGGCATAAGGAAAAAAATAGGCCGTGATTTAGTCGCTAAGTTAGTGGTCATACCACAAGGCTACAATCGTAAAGTTTCGAGATACAAACTTCATTGCTAGACCAAGTACTACTTGGTGACTTACATGGAATGTGGGATAACACAAATATATTGCCATCATTATATATAGAAATTTTTTTTCATTATTGAAAACCATCCTAGGTGGGAGTCTATACAATTTATTGCAATTGGCTTTCAAAATGGTTTTAATTCCTCAATTAGCGTTACTATGTAACACTTTCCCACACTTTTATATGGTATGGCTTTTATCTCCAAATAATCTAACAACTAGTTTTTATTAGTCCCGCGCGATGCATGTCCTAGGTTATTAACATTTTCATATTAAAAAATATCATCTAATTTTGCATAACTTATTGGTTAAAACTTTAATTAGTATATCAAGTGCTTTTTCATCAATCTTTCTACATCTTGTTTGTCCTCTGGATATCTTTGAAGAAGTTTACCAATAGATCAATACCAACCTTCACTAAGCATTGTCCCCAAGCCCTTGGAGAGAAAAAATCTATCGTAAAAGGTGGATTTAACTTGTGATCGATCTTGGGGGAGTAACGAGAGAGGAAGTAACTAATGGTAATCAATCACCAAACAAAAGATAGCGGGAAAGGAAACCCTCCTATAGCTGCCTGAATCTTATGAGAGAAAAAAACCATCACAAAGAGGACGAGAATATGAGTGAAATGAGCGAGAAAGAGAGTGGTAAGGAGATAGAAAGGATTGAAGAGATGGACATAGATGGAAGTAGGTTTGGGAAGGATGGGATAGAGGAGGCTAGGTTTAAAAAAAGGCCAAATTGCTAATGCCAGTTGCTTTTTATTATTCTTCATTTCAACTAGTAAAATACTTCCACGCATCTAAAAAAGTAAAGATATGTTAAGATTTGAATGAGCCAAATTCTACTTGAACATCCAAATGGGGGTCAATACTAGCAAAAAAATATTTGAACAAGGTTCTAAACCCCGTGCTAAATGTGCCCGAAGAAGAAGAATAGGGCAAAGGAGGCATGTCCAAAAGTAAACAAACCTCTCGGACTACTACGAAAACACCATCAAATTTCAAAGTAGCACGGTCTAATTCGAAATTCACCCATTGAGCATGTTTAGCATATTTTTTGTCACATTACATATTCTTTATGTATTTATTTTTTGCCTATCTATAGTTAGTTCTTTTTACTTTAACTCAATCGAGAAATAAAGTATATCATATCCCTCTACTTAGGGTTGTCTTGTAATACATTCTACAACTTGTTTGTTTTAAGTATAAAACACCAATGATTGTAAGAATAAAGTATGTAATGGAAAAATATAGTGTGAAGATTGATTAGAAAAGAGAAATTATAAATAATAATATTAAATATTGTCAATATTTGCAGAATGACAGGAAAAACAGTTTAGTATAATAATATATAAATGTACACATTGGCCATGTTTGACAAATATAATTTAGAGTTTAGCTGTTAGAGTTTAGAGTTTTACCTTTTTGTTTAGCAGATTTGACTAACTTTTCACATAAATGTGGTTGGTAAAACTTAGCTGATTGTTAAAAGCTGATTACCATTTGTTTGTTTAAAATGACATTTATGGATATATTAACTGATATGTTAGTATTATAATTATGGGAAAAAAAGTCATTCACACATTCTCTCACCTAATCCTCTAAAGAAAAAGCTCCAAAGAGGAGCTTCTTTATTTTGGGAGTTTTCACCCCAAAACTCTCTCATGAAACTCTCTTTACCAAACACCCCAATAGAGTTTTTTACTAGTTAAAAACTCTAAAAGTGGTCCAAAACTCTAATTCCCAAATAGTCCCATTGTTATATTGTATGAGTCTAAATAGGATTTTTACCAAAAAAAAAACTCATAACTAAGAGGTCTATTCTTAGAACCACCTCTAAAACCTTTAATTAATTTTTTTTAAATGTCATTAATATGTGACAAGCTGTATGCTCAAAGCCATCCTTTTTACATTTTGGTTCAAAAATAATTAATATTAGGTTTAAATTAACATAATGCAATATCAAAATCTCTAATTTATGTTATATTGTATGCATATACTACATCTTCAATGCATCTCTAATGGGAAAGGGGGAGGTAATAACATAAAGTTCTTGACAATTATATTCACTTATGTCAGGGGCGACACTAATCATGTGCGACATGTAGGACTCATATATCATATATGGAACCGGATGGTGAATTGATCAAAATATCAGTCCTGGTTATCTGATTATGATTTTAATTTCCTTAAATTATTCCTAATTTAATTAACTAAGTAATAATTCTAATATATTCCTGAAATTAAACTGATAGCACTCCTAACACTCGAATAATTCAAAAGAATATTTTTTAACAATTTGTAACATGAGACACCTTTTACTAATACTAATGATATAGTCATACAAAATATAACTCTTGTTAAATGTAATGTAAAACCATGAGCTTATTAACAATTAAAACATTAAAATAGATAGTACTCTTGGCTATTCATCCAACAAGCTCTTGAATTGATGCAAATAAAATTAAAGTCAATGAAAACCAAAATTAAAGAACAACTTATTCAAAGGATGCCTTCGATTTTACCTTAATGATGTTAATGTGTGAATTTTTATTTATTTTATAATACAAAATTGAACAATAGTGATAATACAACACTCCAAAATGTCCTATCCGCTAACCCAGATTAGCTTAACCTACAACTACGAGATATTCCAACCCGATAAGTCCAGTCATATTACCTATCTAGAAAGAATTGAAAATAACAATACACCAGTCTTTCCCATAAACCTTATTAGAAAATTGATTCTAAAAAAAGTTAAATATAAAATATTTTATAAGATAAGAACAAAAAAATTGGAAAAGTATAGCAAATTTGGCTAAAAATAATACATTGCAATATAATATGGACTAAACTTTTTGATGTGAATTATGAAATATACTCTAAGTTGCGAAAAATATGATGATGCTTATCCACGATAGAAATTTATATATATATTGCCAGAAGAGTTAGTCTTGCGTGGACGTAGTTCTACTAATATTATTATGACCAAAACCATTTATTTAACATAGTGGCCTTTTGTTCTATATATAGTAATCTTTTAAAAATCTTAAGTAACACTATATAATTACTTTTTTATTATAGTGACCGTTTTTTTTAATATAGTCATTCTTTCTTACATTAGTTTATCATGATGAAATTTTCAGTTTGTGACATAGTAATCTTTTTTTTTCACATAGTCAAACCTTAGAATCTACTATATCTACTCATTTTTTATATCTATTTTTTATATAATGACCCTTTTTTTTTCATAAATCACATGAATTAACATTAGGTCCACACTAATTTAGTCATTACATGTTTACTCAAGTCTGAACTCTAAATTGATTAAAGAGAATGTTCTTACATGTGTGGGCTTTACAAAAAGTCTTATAATACCTGTGAAGGAAACCAGACCGATGAACTTGGAAAATTATGTTCATCTAAATAACCAATATGAAACGCAATATGGGATAGATGCTGTACTAAACATTTAAATAAGATGATACTTTGCTTAAGAGTGAAAAATTCTGAGGTAAGATGCTAACTTGTCTTCTAAATGGTTAATTTTCAAGCTTATTAGGCATTGTGTTGTAAAATCATATTGCCTAAGATCAGAATTTGGTCACAATTAATTTGTGAAATCATTGCAATTTAATTGATATATCAACCACATGACTCATGAGTATTGAATCTTGATGGCTTTGGTTTCAAATCATACTCAATATAAATAATCAGTGATTTGCTCTCTACATACAGCGCAGATGAGTTAGTTAGCTTTTGTGATAATATAATTTTGTTTATATTCTAAAAAGGTATTAACCATGGTTAGGTTTTACTAAATGTTATACAATATGCTGTATTTTGCCTTATTTTTGGCTGTATATAGCACATATTAAGTGAACTATTTTTTCTCTCATAAAAAAGAACTTATTTTTTTGCTCAATTAAACTTATTTATTGCTCAATTAAACTTATTTTTGGTGAAAAATAACTTATTTTTGAAAAGCTTAATTTTATTTTTACTAAACTTATTTTCTTTGTTCTTATTTACTTACTTGTGAGTTGCAACACTACTACCCTTTCTTTATTATACTTGCTTCGTTCTAAAATAACTTAGACACTTCTCTCTTTTATGTTTTAGTTATTTCAGAACGGAGAAAGTATCAATTTTCTCTCTCCCTCCTCATTACATGGGTTACCTCCTTTTCTCTCTATCATCACTTAAATAATTGTGGCTTTAAGTCTTGTTGGTTACCATTTAGGCATTTACCAAACCATTCCTTTCGTTTCTGCCTCCCTGATATACATCTGTGTGCGAAAAAGTGCATTTTAATTGTGATGGCAAACAGCAAATATGAGTATGTAAAATCCTTTGAAGTCCAAGACAAAATTATGCTGCCCACTTACATTGTTCTTCTCATTGATGGCCGTAATTTCCGAAGGTAATTTCTAGCTTATCTCAATGTCGTATTACAAATTTACAATAGATTGCTTTCTAAATACTTTGTCATTGCTCAATGTCTGTAGTTTCGGTTTTTCTGCTTCCCTCTGATTATTAATTTGCAATTTGCAGTATGTATGTATCCTTATTCCTTAATGGTGTGATAGATTAGGAATTAGGATTATTAGTATGTAATTGTTGAAGAGTTGCCCTTTCTTTTGTACTTAATTTCAGTTCGCTTCAGTTTAGTTCACCTCAGCTCGTCTCAATTCCAACTCTATAATTTATTAAAATGTTGTTGTTAAAACATGAGCTTTACACTTCATTTCCATTAGACTGTATCTGTAGTTTATGTCTCATAGGACTTGCTTCTCTTTGGGCTGCTTCGTTTGCTAGAATTAAGTTGATATATCTTCTTAAGTAGTTTATACTTTATAGCTATGTTATCTGGACTTTTCAATTTTCACTTCTCGTCAAGTATCTATGTGGAATCCTCGACACCCCGAACAAAGATGGATACTTTGACGCTTTATTTTGGGCCAAAATCATGAGAATTTTTCATAATCTAGACGAGTCAGATACTGACACGTATATGGGTACTTAGAGTCCGAATTAGGTAGGTTTGTAGCTTTACAACGATTGTCAGATTATGGAGGTTAATTGGATTTCTTTTTTGTCAATGTATTAGAGCCACGAGGTCATATCTTCAACTAGCCAGCTTAATTACCTGATAAACAAGAAGTAACTCTCTCTTTTACACTATGTTTCGATATAGCAATGGTGGACGGAAGGAGATAGAAGGGGGAGAAATGAAAGGGAGGGAAGAGTGAGCTTGCTTTTTCTTTCCAAATCTTTCCGACACTGGAAGGATTTGGTTTATTAAGAGTGGAGGGGAAATGGATCCTTCCAATTCCCTTTCCTTCCCCCATGTTGTATCCAAACAAGAGAAAATGTTTATCTTCCTTTCCCTCCAAATTCCCTATCCAAGTGTACTCTTACTTTGATTAATTAAATTTTTTCCCCCTGGTTTTCTGTCCCTGGTTTATCCCATAATTTATTTTCGCCACTTGGATTTACTTGACATGTACACATGACAGGTTCTCTGAAGTTCATAAATTTGAAAAGCGGCCTCTTGATAAGAGGGCCTTGAAGTTAATGAAGTCATGTGCAGCTGCTGTTATGGAGGAATACTCCGACTTAATATTTTCATACGGATATAGTGATGAATTCAGGTACCTGCAGACCTGCAGTTCCCATTTTCTTGCTTGCTTTCATCTGAATTGCAACTTTTTGACGTTTGTTACTTGGTCGTCGCTGTTGCTCGTTGCAGTTTTATATTCAAAAAGGAGTCCAAATTCTACCAGAGACGTGAAAGGTTTGTGGTCATTACTGCATTTAGATGTTAATACTTGAGATCCATAAAAAGTTCCTCGTTGACATACTCATGTTTTAATTGCTTTATCTTAGTGTTTGGTTACTCTCTCATCACTCATCAGCTCTGGCCTTATCATAGTAGTGCTTGCTGTTATAGCTGTTCAACTCTTGCAGGGTATCGCCTCTTAGTTCCAGTTAGGTTTTTTGCATTTTCCAGTAGCAATCACTAATACTCTACAAACATTTGCTTTGCAGCAAGATAATGTCCCTACTTGTATCATTTTTCACTTCCGTGTATACCATAAAATGGAAAGACTTCTTTCCACATCAGAAGTTAATATATGCACCTTCATTCCATGCAAAAGTTATTCGATGTCCAACTTTGGAGGTTCTTCAAACCTATCTTGCATGGAGACAGAATGATTGTAAGTAATTTGTAGTCATGAGATATTGCTTTAAAGTTCAATTATCCTGTATGGTGGTATAACTTATAAGTACTTTTTTTTTAACATTGGAAATGTCTTTCTTCTTGGGATCTTTAAGGAATCAAACCAGATGCTGTTACTTTATATGTATATGTACTCTTTGCTTCACAGGTCACCTCAATAATTTGTATGATACATGTATCTGGAAGCTTATTGAGAGTGGAAAGAGTGAAACTGCACATGGATTTCTCAAGGTGCTGCAAATTTATTACTTGTATGCATGCTGTGTCTGTCTATTACTACTTGCTTAAAGGACAGATCGGATGTGTGTGAACTTTATTGATGCCTGGTGTATCCTCTGCATGTATGCACTGTGTTTACATAGAAATTTTGTCCTTTTCGTTTGTTTTAGCCTCACTAGCAAATTAGCAATACCTTTGTCTATAGTAATTTCTTCCAAGTCCAGGCTACAAATATCTCGATCTCCAGTCTGCTGTGGACTATGCTAGTAGTACAATCCCTTCTGGGTTAGTGGGTTTGGTATAGCAACTATATGGGAATCTTGATCCAAGTGTGATAGTTGATACATAATTTGCTGTGGTTTAACATGAAATCTGGTAATCTTCCATAGAATTAATTTTTACAGCTAACCACATTATGTTGAAGATGATCTTAGAGATTTGACCTAATTATTATCTTACTATTGGAATATCCTCAAGATTACACCACGTAAATATACAATAGGGATTACATAATAAGCTGTTAACTTCGTCTTTGCTGTGGTACTCATACTTAATCTTCAACTTCCTTTTACCTGCATCTTGAATTCCAAATACTAAAATTGGATCTGTGCTTCCTTGTCACTATCACCGGAATAAAAATGAGGGTGATTATTAAGCTTTGGTTTCATGATGCAAACAAATGCTCTAACTTGCTAAGATTGTTAGATTAATATTTATACTTTTGCACTTTATATCTGTCAAGGGCTATATCAGAGGGTGGTATTTTCAGTTTGCTTTACTCCATGTGTAATGCATAATAGTCCATTTAATGATTCTTCTTGGAAGGCTCACTTCAACAATGAATGTACTGTGTCTTACAGGGAACCCGAAAGCAGGAAATGAACGAGTTTCTCTTCCAGCATGGCATTAACTATAAGACTCTTCATCCAATATATCGGCAAGGAACTTGTCTTTTCAAGACTCAGGTGCATATATGCTACTGTTTTTTTAGAATTATTTGCAACTTTCAATTGCATATTCTTTTCTTTTTGATATATAAAATTCTAAAAGCACCAAGATTTTGACAAGTTGACATTTTCTAATGGACTAATTGTAACTCCCTTTATTGAGCTTGTAGATTTGTCCAGTGGAATTTATACTTCTTAAATTATTAATGGTGTTTAGTTTCTAGATCATGTTTTCTAATTCAAGTAATTATTCCATATTCCTACTTGTTTGGTAATTTGAAAATAGCTCCCAAATTCTACTACACGTTCACCTGACGCGGCAATTATTACCTGCAATTTTGCAACTTTCTTTTGACTGACGTAACATTGTAGATAAAGGCACCTTCATTCTCTTAAATTCTTTACTCATTATAGATTGGATGAGCCCCTAAAGTTTCCACTTTTGACTACTGGCCCTCCTTTTTTGTGGTGGTGATGGGGGGTTGAGGTGGGGACTTGGGGTCGTAATGTCGTATAGACCACTAAACTATCAGAAGAGTGAATTCACAAGCTAGTGCCAAATCCACTTGAAGACTGAGCATTGAACTTTGAATCTCACTTCGCAGAATGTCTGTCTGTACAAATGATCTAGGCCTCTATGAGTGTATTCAGTGTATGCCTTCTGCAGAATAATTGTATCTAGCAAAACTGTTTTTTTGTCCTCATTTTCTTAAAATAAAGTGGATCAGCGCTCACAAACTTCCAGTTTCGTGCCACATGAAACTCTCCCCACTACTTACAAAATTACCAATGTAAACAGTCATATTAACATTTCTTTTGGTATAATCATTGGTAGGAGTTGCATAACAAATCTAACCTCAACACCCAAGTGAAAGCCAGTCAAATAATTGTATTCTTTGTTTCTTTAGTATAATCATTGGTAGGGGTTGCATAACAAATCTAGGACTTGGCTGGTTGGCTGATGATCCTCTATCTTGGCTATCTGTTTTTATTTTACTTAATACTTTTTATAAAATACTTGGATAGATTGATAGTCAATATTGTAATTGAATGTGGGCTGATGTACATTATAAAGGGTATGCCTGTGACGTATTTTTACTGGAGTTATTGTTTGTGTCCAATTGTGGCTCTGCCTCAACAGCTATTCTTGGCAATATTAAGCAGTTGGTCTTGATGAATGAGAAATTCTCTACGGAGTGCTAATTTTCCTTTAGTCTCCTTGTAAGTGGTTGTGGTTCTCAGTGTGTCAATATCTGACTTTTGTCTGCTTGGTGTTGGTTGAAGATATTATCAAGTATAAGGAAGATGGTGCTCCGGTAAAGAGATTACGGAGAAAGGTGATGAAAGTTCGGTCCAGCAATCTAGCTGGTAAAAGCTTCTGGAATGAGCATTCTTCTCTAGTTTCAGAACTAGGCAGATTTGAAGGAGATATTCAGAATATTAGACCGGAATATATAGAATCCTTTCAGTTTCAGGATAAAATGATGCTGTCCACTTGGATAGTGGTCAGAATCGATGGGTGCCATTTCCACAGGTAGTTGACTTATCTGACAATTATTTCTACCATTTGGTTAATCCAATGTGTTATGAGATTAATATGCAGCTAAGGTAAATGAAAGAGTTTGACTTACTACAAAAGCTCGTGACATGTGCTATGTATGCTATGTTATTTCATAATGAGTATGGAATGTAATTAAATTGCTAACCAAGGGTTAGGGGGGAAAAAAGGGTGACTTGCACACAAGAACTTTTTCTTGCAATTGTGTAGCTTATCTGTTGTTAGAACAATATGCCCTTTACATGGAGCCATGGAGGAATGATAAATCTACCTCCAGAGCTAAATAAATAAAAAAAGGGGTTTTCTACTGATTATTAGGTTTTTTTTTCTCGGGGCATCACTAATTAGTAATTGGGTATTTCTGCGCACTGGCAATCTCTTAGAGTGGACACGATTTTCTTCTCAACTGACATGTTCTACATGCAAGTTTTTGCTCGCAGAATTTGTATGAGCCTTGTGTTGAGGAACAATCTAGGATTAGTAAAAAGTTATAAGGTGGCAGGTGCAGACAAGTACCTTTTTCATGCAATCAATGTAATTTATGTTTTTCAGTTTCAATTGAGTTAATGTATTGGTGAATCCAGCCCTGTTGTCTAGTTCAAAGCTGAGATGGTGTAAATTTAGCTTGCAAGTGAACATTTCTGGGTTTTGTTAGGTTCTCTGATACTCATAAATTTGAGAAACCCAATGATGAACAAGCTTTGAACCTTATGAATTCGTGTGCAGTAGCTCTTTTAGAAGAGTTTGAAGACATAGTCTTCGCATATGGTGTCAGTGATGAGTTCAGGTAATTTGATCGTCGCTTTCTTTCTACCAACAGTTTTATAATCTGCTTTAAGTTGGAATTCAAATTGCTTTTGTTAAACAACTTGCAGTTTTGTCTTGAAAAAGGATTCCAAGTTATATGAACGGCATGCTAGGTATAGCTTCATCTACCCTTTGCTTATCTCGTGGTGTTCAATGCAAATTCAGTTTTTCTTTGTTTCTTTACTTACAATGAGCTATTTGTTCTCGACAGTGGAATAGTGTCCACAATGGTGTCATTCTTTTCTTCAATGTACATCAGTAAATGGACAGAGTTTATCCCACAACGAGAGTTAAAGTATCCCCCCTCATTTGACGGACGAGCAGTTTGCTACCCGTCATCTGAGATTCTCCGGGACTATTTGTCTTGGAGACAAGTCGATTGTAAGTATCGTTGTGTAGTACCTTGCAATGTAATGCTGTGTTGTATGTCAGTTATCGTGGGATAATATGCTGTATTGAGTTTACACTGCTTATTATTTTAAACTCAGGTCATATTAACAATCAGTATAATACTTGTTTCTGGATGCTGGTAAAGTCTGGAAAAAACAGGCGTGAAGCTCAGCGTCGTTTGAAGGTACATCATAACTCCTTAACTGGATCTTATACTGTACTACTGTGGTAGCATGTTTATGTTTTACACCTCACATATAACCTTGTGAGTCATTTGTCCATGTTGTGAGTACTTCAATTTAGGAGCAAGTTGTAGTCTCCACATCTTTTGGTTGACAAAATGACCATTTTTTCCTCTTTTTATGCTTTCAATTGCTGAGTTTTCTAATTTAAGGTGGGCACTTGTTAGATACTAAAAATTATACTGCAATTTCCACTTTCACCGTGAGAGTGCAAAACTTGTCTTTGCTTAATCTTTTGAATGTTCAGGGAACCCAAACTCAAGAGAAGAATGACTTACTTGTCGAAAAGGGTATCGATTATACTGCAGAGCCAGATATATTTCGTCTGGGGTCATGTATATTTCGAGACATGGTATGACTCTCTTTTTCATCACCTTCCCTAAAAGTTGTTTCTTAGTTTTTGCTCTACTTATTGTAGTTTTTTCATCTTTTGCTTTCTTTTGTTTGTGTATTCTTGTAAATATACGTGTTTGTACAAAGTCCTACCTTTTAAACCAAGTCCTGTCATCAAAATGGTGGAGATAATTCATTTAGTATTGAAAGAACAAGATGTTATTTTGATGATGTTTTAAAAGTGAATCATTTCATAAATGTAGGAAAACAAGGCACTTTTGGAATTGAATTGTACTGAAGATTCTAGGAAAAGAATCGTGATTGAACATTGTAACATAATCGATGATCATTTCTGGGAAGCACATCCATGGATCCTTGGCGAAAAGCTCCCAGTGGGATTTAGTGCTGACATTTGAGGTACTCATGCAGTAACCCTTTTATTGACAAAAATGTATTAGTAAATCTTGATTTTTCATTAATGGGGAGTAGTTGCAACATTAATCTTCGAGGCCCCATGTTAATTATTTTTTTTCTTTGTGGAGTTTTGTAGACACATATAGTAGGGAGAATTGAAATTTTTTTCTCGTTCAGATGGATATATGGTCGTAGCTTAGACTGATAGAACTAGTATTTTGGCCGGGATGATGCCCCGGATCAGTTTCAATTATGAATTGTATTATTATTCATAATCTCATAATTGATTTTATTAGCTTTTCGTAATATCATGTCTAGTGCGAAATTGAAAAATGGATGTTATGGCGTGATAAATTCTTTAAAAAAACTTCTAAGGAATTGGGAATCAAAAATAACAACTTCAATGGAATTGGAGTAAGATAATGTTATTACTTAGGGGTTGTTTATAATATAGTTGGCTTGTTTGACTGACCGAAGTTAGTGTATGTATTAGGCTTTTTTAAGTTTACATTTCACTGTTTGCAAAAGTGTTTAGCAAAATTAATGTTTCACACATTCTTATTAGAGAGTTTGCCAGCAAAAAGCCAAAAGCCAATCAAAAAACAACAACTTTTTCATTTTAAAGCCCGCTTTTCACCCAACCAAAAAGCCAATAACCAAACACTTTTTTTAGTTTGTTTGACCAATAAGTGCCCAAAAGCCGATGAAAAAGCGTGGCATTTACCAAAAAGTGCTTGGAGATTAAAAAAGCCTTATCTATGACTTTATAATCACATATAATTGTAAGACTTTATTATGTTTTACTTTGAAACATAGCATTGAAAATGTAGTGTATTGGTGGTTAAACTCTTACATTTTATTTCAAAGGTTATGTGTTCGAATCTTAATAATAGATGCTATAAAACTCAATACTTTGTTAACTTGGATTAGTATTTGATTAGACCAAGAACGCCATCGTGGACTCCCTTAATGCTTGAAGATGGCTGTTTAATGGCGAAACGCTACACATGCATAAGGTATATATAGCCTCCACGTATACCACCGTTAGAAAGCACCCAAATCATCATTCACTAAAAAAGGAGGGAAATGGAATACTCTTTAGAAGAAAGTTTTGGAATTTTTTCCATGAATAATGTCAAAAGGAGTATTAATTTCTCCTATGCGCTGAACTTCAAATTAATTCCATGGATACCGTCCACGTAGGATAGCACGCCAGAATTTTGGTTTTTTTAACAAAACCGCTACCTGGAGTAGCGGTTAATACCAATAATGTGAAGTTGACTGCTACTTGAAATAGCGGTTATATTATGTCCCTAAGACAAGCTATAAGGTATGCATATAAACCGCTACTCAAAGTAGCGGTTTATTACGGAACATATCAGACGCAAGAAAGAAGGGGAAAGCACGCCTGACGCCACGTAGGCCGTGCGTCGAGCGCACGAATCCTGCGTGGCACGCAGCTAGGCTGCGCTCCGCGCAGCAGGAATGAGCGCATACTAGCTACGCGGAGCGCAGCCTGGCTGCTGTGCGCTCGACGCATGGCCTACGTGGCGTGCTTTTCCCCCTTATTTCTTGCGTCTGATATGTTCCGTAATAAATCGCTACCCTAAGTAGCGGTTTTGCCTCGTAGTAGCGGTTTGCTTTGCCGGAAAAAAAAAATTCTCGCGCGTGCTGTCCTACGTGGACGGTACCCATGGAATTAATTTCAAGTTCAGCGTATAGGAGGAATTAATACTTTTTTTTACATATTTTTCATGGAAAAAATTCGGAAGTTTTGGAGCTTGGAGCCAAAATGGAAGTTGAGGAGAGAAGTTGAGAGTCATAATCTCAATCTACAACACAATCTTTAAAAAACAAAAAAAAAAACCGGCCGTTTTATTGAATGGATTAAACTAGTCAATAAAGTGGATTAAATAATGTGATTAGTGAATGCATTTAATAGTCACTAAATAGATTAAGTTGGTCACTAAATTAAGCTAGTCACTATGTTTAGAAAGGTGATCCATTCTCTTTGTAATATTAAACTTGTGCTGTTGTTTAATTTTAAATTGAAAGTAGACGATCTCTTATAAGACAAACTGATTAATAAAAACCGAATGAAGTATACCATATATTTATATGACATGGTGATGAAAAGGGTCATCCTTATCTCATCAAATATGACATAGCCTAGGTTTCTCTCCCAAATCCTAGTCTTATATCCACCAAATAGAGAAAGATCCAATTAGATTCAAGCTATCGTTGGACCATAATGTTGATATCATCATCACCAGGCTGCTACTTTTTTTCTTTTTTTTTTGAAATTCCTATCATTTCACATCCCTTTCAAGAAAAAATTTTTTTATAGAAAAATAAAGAAAGTAAAGGCATATATTGCTCCATGAATTTATCTATAAAAAGATTCGACCTTCATGCATGTATCTGGAGTTTAATCATCTTATTGTAATGTAATCTAAAAGTGTACTCGATAGGATGGCTTAGAAGAGTGATAATGACACAGATTTTCAACACCAAAATTATTGGGCCACTCAGCAAAAATGCCCCTTTCGGCTTTCGCTAATTAGTTGTCAGTATCTAATGCTTGGCAGCTTAAACCACAATTATTCATGTCTCTCTCACTTTAAAGATTGGTTAGGCACATTAAAACTTACACGTGATATATAAGCAAGTTGCCAACTTGCTCTTCCAACGACCAATTATCACAACAAATATTAAGAGTACAATTATATTATTGTCCTAACTCCTACATTATTTAGACCATATCAACTTCTATCGATATTAGACGCTACTCTTCAAAGAATTATGTCTTTGCTGGCGTCAGATTTTTGTTAAAATTGTTCAAAGTTCAAACTAATGAGATGGCTAAGCTATTCAAAAGTTGAGATGGTATGTTAAGAAACTTATATGGAATATACATAAATTAAGAAAATTTATCCTTAAATGTGATGATGTGTTCATCAGATGAGGTGATATGTCCAAAATAAAGATAAAACATCCATAAAATGAGACTCTAAATCTATAACTAAAATAGTGTTTATGTTCATAAATCATAATATCAAATGGTAATAATTCTTTCTCGCTAATACATGAGTGTGTGATGTGTGTCACTCCTTATATTGTTTATTTCTTGTATGCATTGGTATCACTTTGTTGTACGTAGTCTTACAAATTAAGCTAAATTATAGAAGTGTTACTGTCTATATATCAAAAAAGAATTAAATAAATGAGGTTTAGTGGTCTATTGCTATTATTTGTTATACATACTATGTAACTATGCAATCTTTCCTGGGGATGAGACTTGAGAGTGCTAAAGTGGTTGTGGCCTTGCGGTATCTCACAAATTTGTATGACCATTAGAAGATAAGAGAGAGACGGCAAAAAGTAGTAGTTGATATTTTGACATGCATTTATAAATGCAAATCACTCACAAAATATCTCAAAAATAAATCCTATAATCGTAAGGTGTTTATATGTTACCTCTAGAAACGACCTCAAATTCCCAAAATATCCTAGACATTCGTCTTTCGATGCCCTAAAAGTTTCCAACAAATATCATACAATTATCCCTAAAAGCTAAAGAAAAGAAAAGTAGTGAATTTAGTGTTTTTCGTTACTTTAATACTTCTATATATTACTTTCATCCCATATTATTCAATATATTTTCTCTGTTCGTCCGTCTTACATTAATTGATACACTTTTCAAATTGGCATGGTTCCACGTATTTAATATTATATATCTCTTTTCATGGATCATCCAAGAATAATTGAGAAACATCACCACACTTTTACTTCAAAATGTTGATGCCCCATAATCCAATTACTATAATAGAAAAGTTAAGTCCCAAAGCAGCATACCATACCTTCAGTTAACCGTGCGGCCAATCCACATTTTGTATTTTAAAATTAGTAATTAATATAGTATGAGTTAGTTATAATTGTCGAGGGTTACTTACGTGTTATGTCCCTTCTTGGAGAGTGGTCTTGCGCGTGAAATTCAAACTAAGACATAAGTAATATATATATATATATATATATATATATATATATATATATATATATATATATATATATATATATATATATATATATATATATATATATATATAAGTAATCCAAAACTATAAGTAACCCCTTCAAATATATATAAGTAATCCAAAAACTATAAGTAACCCCAATATAAATAACTACATGGTCATTAATTGCACGGTCAACTATACTTAAGAGCTTGCTAAAAAGATACCTTATCAATCCACCATCAATTATTATTTTTGGACTCGTCAAAAAAAAATTATTATTTTTGGAATATCCTACTACTGCTTCCATTTAACTTAATCCCCGTGAAGATTGAGAAGTAAGCACTATATTATGAGATAAAGGGAGTATAAAATAGCCCGCGTAACTAACCTAACATTTTTATTATGGTCAGGTAACCTAACTTTGGCTTTAGTTTACAACTTCGGCCTTACTAGTTACTATAATAAAAGTAACTTCAAAAGCAATGGGAAACCTCGAATTCAAGGTCAAAGATTTGAAAGTGACCGTTGACCGGTGACGCTTTCAATTAGAGATCAGTAAGAAAGTACTAGATTGGTTCCCTTAAAAAAAGAAATAGATGGTCATGCATTCTCCTAAAGTAAAAAAAAAAAAAAAAAAAGTAGATGATCAATTGGTCATGCATTCATGCCACAGAGGCACAGACCAAATACCAGAAAAATGTTCAAACAGTGTCGGATTCACACAGGCAAATGGGTAGAGTATTTGTGTGTTTTTTTTTGGGAAAATTTGATACAAGTGCAATGAGTTGTGTCTTTAAATAAATAGTGTTTTCACTCATTTTATGAACATCATTCAACACATCTCCCTGCATCTTAAAAAGAGCAAAATATAATTTCATTATACACCTAATGATTCATCCAATTGAATCTTATGTTTTCTTATTAGCACTAAACCAAATATAGTTGAGATGTCCATATTATAACTTTGGAAAACCAAAAACAAGGCATCTAGAATTAATTGTTAAATTTTCAATTCTTGATTTACCCGTCAAGCCATTTCTAGTTTTTCATATTATAGTTTTGGGCGTCGTTTTGCCTCAAAAATTTGTTGGCTGCTCTTATACAATGATTCAGAATAATTGGTTGATGATGCTTGCTAGGAATGTTAAAGATTGAATATATCAGAGTTCTTTTTTGGTAACATCTTTACTTTTTTTAAAAAGATAAATTTTATTAATTGAAGGCCAAACGACATCTACAATAGGTATTAGAGAAAACAAGATACAATCAAACAAGGATAAATCAAATTCGTCTTCGAGGAAACTACAATGAACCAGATCGAGCAATACAGCGCAACCCACTTGTATTCGCTGAGTCACGTAGCCATTGTTGAGGAAGTCTATCATTCTGACATAGTTTCGGAAGAACAATTTTGATCGAGCCATATTGACCGCATCTGAGATTCCAATACCTTCATGTTGAATCTCGAACTTCAACTAATGAGAACAATTTCTCATACCTGAATACAAAAAAACCATACTCACAACTCCCATAGGAGAGAAGTTGATGTCCACAACAGAGACTAAAATCCCCATAACAGGGGTTGAAAAAATCTCATAAAGAGAGACTAATTTATTCAACAAAACAAGAAAATAAACTAAAAATTGAAAATAAAAGGGGATAGGGGCGTACCATGTATGAAATCATCCATAGCACCCCCTAAACTGATGAAGAAGGGGTAGAGGAAGCTAGGGTTTGAGAGAGAAAAGAGAGAGAGGGATATGGGAGGCTATAGTTTTTGTAACATCTTTACTTATTCATATTGTGATTAGGATTTTGTTTCTTGGATTCATATTTTCTTAAAATGGAGTTGGATTTGAGTCGGTATCGAATTATAGGCATATGCTTAAATTGGGGTAATATAGTAAGAGGGTAATGTAGAAAAAACGAAGAACAAGAAGATGAATTGAAGTGGAGGTAGATTGAAGAGAAGATATACATAAATGTGATAGGGGTGAGCCTAAATGGTAACTATCACGTGGTCCCTCCAGTCCTCCACCCCTTACGAAATGTATTAAAATATCACTCCTAAAATGCAGTTAGTAAATCATTACTTCTTTTACGATGATTAACTTGTATCCCATTTGCATGTCAAAAAATAACTTGTATCCCATTTGGCTATCTACCACCACCACCATCTATCTTCATTCTCTTGATGTTTTATTCGTTACACATATATTTCATTACACATATTAAGGTCACAATGCAAAAATTGTTAGAGATTAATCTAGAAAATTCTAAATGTTTGATGAAAAATGTGAGAAAAATATCTAATGTGTATCTAGAATTATCTTGTGAAAAATCTAAGATATTTGTACTTGAAAGAAAAATCTAGAAGGTAGGATACAACAACTATAAATATGTAATATGTGCATGAGTTGAAAAGAGAGCCAAACAAGTGAGCTCCACACGAAGATATTAGGAAAGGTAGAAACAAAAGGGTTCTACCAAAAGTTGAATGAGAGACATGAGCTCTCACAAACACTCTTGTACAATTAATTATCAATGAAAATGCAATTTTATGATATTATTCGGGTCCATCAAAACTTCCGTGTGCCCCAAAATTTCTATCATGGTATCAGAGCCGCAAAAGTGATTACGAAGAAGATCGAAGGCCCGAGAGATGGAAATCATGCTTGTAAGAAGAGATTGGAGGGCACAATCAAGGTAAGTATCTAATACAAAATTTCAAAGAAGATAATTCAAAAGGAATGGAGATGAAATAAAAGAGTTTTAGGAGAAGACAAAAATGGAAGATTTGTTTGGAAATTAAAATATGATGATGGAGAAAAAAAAAAGATGAAATAACTTTTGAGAAATGTTGAAGATTAAGATGTAGGATAAGTTGGATGGTTGATGACATGAACATCAACAAATGAAATTAAAATTGGAAGAAAAAGGAAAGAATGAAAAAAAAGAATATTGGTGACAAGAGCACCAATAGTTGGGAAGAAGAAGAAAAAAAAACAAAATGAAAAGAAAAAGGAGAAGAAGAAAAACAAAAAAGGAGTTCAAGAGAAAGTTTTTGGAGTTTGTTAATGACATGGGCATTAACAGAGATGATTGGTGACATGAGCATCAATGAAAGAATGAAATTGGATAAAGATATGTGAAGAAGAAAAATGAAAAAGTTCAAATTAGGGGGAGTAAGTTGGTAACATGGGTACCAACACAAAACATTGAAGATCAAGAAAATGTGATGAAGAAACAAAGGTAGGAAGCTTGGTAACAAGGGTACCACCACAAAGAAGTGATAATCAACAATATGGAAAGAAGAAAATGGAAGGTCAAGGTGGTTGGTGAGGTTGGCACCGATGAGAACGAGAACGAGAAGAAAATTTCAAGAATCAAGTTTGAAGATCCTTGATGACAAGTGCATCAACAAGACTTCGAAGAGACCATTGGAAAAAGCATGATGAAGTACAAAAATTTTCAAGATTAAGGGGGAGTGTTAGAGATTAATCTAGAAAATTCTAAATGTTTGATGAAAAATGTGAGAAAAATATCTAATGTGTATCTAGAATTATCTTGTGAAAAATCTAAGATATTTATACTTGAAAGAAAAATCTAGAAGGTAGGATACAACAACTATAAATATGTAATATGTGCATGAGTTGAAAAGAGAGCCAAACAAGTGAGCTCCACACAAGATATTAGGAAAGGTAGAAACAAAGGGTTCTACCAAGCTGAATGAGAGACATGAGCTCTCACAAACACTCTTGTACAATTAATTATCAATGAAAATGCAATTTTATGATACTATTCGGGTCCATCAAAACTTCCGTGTGCCCTAAAATTTCTATCAAAAATTATAGTATAAATAAACAAATATACTATGTTTGCATAATTTTTGATGATGCAAACATTATTAACTTATCTTGATAAATTAATTTGAATTTAGCACTAGATGCTGACATGTTTAGGTGTTTAGTTTTTTATTAAAGAAAATGTGTAAAACCAAGATAAAAGCAAGATGATGCATGTTAAATAATGAGCAGTTGTATCCTACATTTGTGCGCATAAAGCTAATAGAAGAATATTAAAGAAAATATTTATTAAGTCATTTTCATCTAGATCTTTTTCATGAAAGATATATAGCTAAAGTTTGTACCCAATATCTAAGAGCAGTCAAATTCATCTGATATATTCTGCCTCCATAACTCCATGCATGCATCTATCTTATTTCTTAACTTCATCTATTGACTATGACTTTCACGAGAATAAAATGACCAATTTCTTCAGTCCAACCATAAAATCGTAGAAAATGAATTCCACAAACAAGACATCGAAGCAGCATACAAACAAACAAACAAAAGATGATTCTTTCTCACTATTATTATAATACTTCGTTAAAGTGATTTCGTGAACCTTATAATACCACGTGATTTTTATGCAACTTGCTCATATAATATATGATTTCACTTCAAAATAAAGTATGCACCTTTTCTTTTCGAGGGGAAACAAAGTATGTACCTCTTTCTGTCTTTCGTTGCACTTGTCATTTAATCGAGGGAGCAACTTTAATAAATACACGTCTTTATAATTATTGGATCAGTCACTGTAATTATCTAAGATTCGGTTCACACCTCCCTAATAGATTACTACGACAATTAAATATTTATAATCTCATTACCAACTTATACATTATTGTTTTCTATTTGCAATATTTTACCAATTTAAAAAATAAATAGCTTTTTAACATTGTATTACTGTTATTGAGGTATGGTTTGGGATGACAATTCAATCTGAATCCGGTTATAGTCTGCTCTGATTCGAAGGAAAAATTCCAAGTCGATTCCGACAAAAAAAAAAAACCACATCCGACTCTATTAAAAAGTCTAGACTCCGAGTCGGAGGAGGGTCCCGTAAAATAATCCGACATTCCAATCTGACTCCGACTTTAAGATAATTAATCCTTTTTTATATTAATGTATTATGTATGTATAATATGACTCTAACTTTGAGGCAATTGTATTATATAAGATTTTTCCATTGAAAATATGATTGCTAAAAATAATAGTAACGTTTAAATTATTTGTACGATATAAGATTCCCATATGATTATTAAAAAAAATAGTATTAATCAGATTATTTGTATTATAGAAGATTTTTCTATTAAAAAATAGCGAGGAAAAAAAAGTCGGATCGGATCGGAGTAAGATGTTAGGATTTTAAGCCGGATCAGAGTCGGATGCCAGAGTCAGATTTACAATCCGACTTCTTGTAGGGTTTGAGTCGGATTATGCATAATCCGGTCCAAGTCCGACCCGTTGTCATCCCTATGTCTTATCTGCTTTAGAGAGAAAGCGCATTAAACAATACACAAGCCTATCTAGATTCTACAAATTTGTTTATGTGAGCAAGTGAGCGGTAACAAAACGGAGTGTTTGATCATCTAGAGTTTTAAAAAAACTCTACAAGGTAGAGCTTAAGCAATATCAATCATTGAATAAAATATCTATTTCACTCATGTAAAGGATTAGAATTCCACTCTACTAAGATCAACCATTGGCTCTCCTCTTAAACAAATAGTGCATAACAATCTGCAAGGGCATCAAAGATAGATATTGCCAAGTGCCAACTACCAACTACAGGGGTAGTTGAAGAAGGAAAGTAGTATATAAAGGACCAGTGAGTCACTTATAGAGCCATCAAAAAAAAACATTTGAACACAAACACATCAAAGCCACTAACCAAAAGAATAAAAACTTCTCTTACTTGTTCAACTTTTACTACTCTAAAAGTCTAAATCAGGAAGAAAGAAGAGAAGATCAGATGGCAGGAGGAGGAAAGAGGATGATGATGAACGGTGGAAGTGAGTCACAGAGGAGTACTTCCCCTGGCCGTCCGATCCCAAAGAGAGGTCAAGTCAAGGGTCGGATTGTAAAGGGATTGGCTCACTCTGTTGTAGCTATCTTCTCACTTGCTACTAATTCTCATCGTCGTTGATTGTTGAATCCTGACCGTTTGATTGGATTCCTATGTCATCCTTACCTTTTTTTTTTCTTCTCATATGGTTTGTTGTTATGTAATTAGTTTTCTAGATTTAGAGTGCAAAAAGTTTGGAGCTTGTACATATCGATCTCCATTCTCCACTTGCAAAATTTTGGAATTACTACTATATCAAGTATTGATCACTCTTTAATCTTTCATTTTGTGTTTTCTTAAAGCTCTTTTCTCACATCATCATTCTAGATTCTAGAATTAGTAGGTACTAGGTACTAATTAAATGCTGGTTAATGATTTCCCTTTGCTATGATCAATTGTCTTTATGATCTCCATCATTAACAATGGAAAACTATGCATTTAACTATTTATGATCTCCATCATTAACAATGGAAAACTATGCTATGATTTCCCTTCCTCTGTTCTCCCCCAACATTACCCTCTATCAATTAACCATACTTCTTGTAAATCAAAACTAGTTAGTGTTTCGGGCAATGTCATAGGTTGTAGTCAGTATTGTGTTTGGCGTCGAGGGAAGGAGAAAACTAAAATTTGATGCTGTCATGATGACTTGTGAGAAGAGCAATATGAGGGCAAAGTTGTGTTCTCATTGATGCCATCATACAATATATATGGGATACAAAATAGGAAACCAAATAAACCAAGGACTCTAGCCATAGGAAACTTTCCTAGTTACACAATTTGTCCTAACACCCCCCCTCAAGTTGGAGCATGGGTAGGATCAAGAATGCCCAACTTGGACAATAACAAATCAAACTGAGACTTGCCGAGAGCCTTAGTGAAAATGTCAGCAAGTTGATCCTTAGTAGACACATAGGAGGGTTGAATAAGACCCTCATTGATGGCATCCACGTACAAAAAATCGCAATCAACCTCAATATCTGTGTACGTTCATGAAAAAAGGGGTTCTTAGCGATGTGAAGAGCAAGATTGGTCGTCACGAGAACAAAGGAATAGCCTTGGGATGATGAACTCCCAAACTCAACAACAAAGCCTTTAACCACTTTAATTCACAAGTAATGGAAGCCATAAGACCGATACTCGGCTCCGCAGATGAACGAGAGACAAGTATGTTGCTTCTTAGTCTTCCGGGAAATAGGAGAATGACCTAAGAAGACAAGCCAACCCGATAGAGAACGACGAGTGATAGAGGCAACGGCCTAATCAGAATCACACCAACCCTGCAGAGAGAGATCACTATCAGCCCGAAGAAGGATACCCTGGCCTGGAGTACCCTTCAAATATCGGACCACACGCAAGGCGGCCTCCCAATGCTCAACACGAGGCTCCTGCATAAATTGAGAGAGAACATGAACTGAGTAGGCCAAATCAGGCCGAGTGACAGCCAAATATATAAGACGACCCACAAGTCGTCGATAAGCAGCTGCATCAGAGAAAAGAGGACCCGCAACATGAGCAAGACGATGATCGTCGCTCAATAGGAAATCCAAAGGGCTTAGCCCCCAACAAGCCAGCCTCAGAAATGATATCCAAGGTGTATTTTCGTTGGCAAAGAAAGAGACCTGAAGCACTGCGAGCAACTTCTATGCCAAGAAAATATTTCAGAGAGCCCAAATCTTTCATCTTAAAACAATCACTCAAATATGCTTTGAAAGACGAGGGAGCAGCGGAATCATTGCCTGAAATGATAAGATCATCAACATATACTAGCACATTGATTTGAACAGAGCGACTAGTATAAGTGAAGAGAGAGTAGTCAGAATAGGACTGCAGAAAACCATACTCTTTCAAAGCAGTACCCAATTTCGCAAACCAACAGCGGGGAGCCTGTTTCAAACCATATAAAGACTTCTGCAATCGACACACAAGATTGGGGTTAGAACTCTCAAACCCAGGAGGAAGCTTAATATACACCTCTTCATCCAAATCACCATGAAGAAAGGCATTGTGAACATCCATCTGATGAAGCTCCCAATTTTTAGAAGCAGCAATGGCGAGAAAGGTACGAACTGTGGTCATTTTGGCCACGGGAGCAAAAGTTTATGTGTAATCAATACCAGCTTCCTGATGATTTCCCAACACAACCAAACGAGATTTAAGACGTTCAACATCACCATTAGAGAAGTATTTGGTGCGAAACACCCATTGACTCCCCAAAGCCCGTTTCCGGGGGTAATTTATCAAAATCCATGTGCTATTATCCTCTAAAAGCACGAATCTCATCTTTCATGGAAGCTTGCCATCCAAAGCCTCTTCATAGCCTCTTTGAAGGATTTGGGATCTGTGTTAGTAACAACAGCAGCAAGAAACTGGCGATAATGGGGTGAAAACTTTGTACAATTAATATAGTGAGCTATAGGATAAGGAGTACCTGAGGAAGCAGATGGAGAGGATGCAGAGAGAGATGGACTTTGCGAAACAACAGAGTGAGTGACATAATCTTTCAAGCGAACCGAGGGAATTTTCTCCCTTAACCCACGACCCAAATGCATTGGAGAAGCTTGAGAAGAAACCAAATCATAATCTGGGCCCCGGTGAGGGAGAAGTAGGCCCCAGCTGATCTTCGGGACGAATCAAGCGGGCGCCGCTAGGAGAACGCGGATGGGCTGTCTGGTCACATTTGAAATTCGGCGCCAATGAAGAGGAGGTGGACGGCCAGATGTGATTAGGTGGGCTGGGCTCCAATTGTTGGGGGAAATTTATTTGAGGAGATGGGGACGGGATTTGAAGTGGGTTGGGCTCCGGTTGTGAGGGGGAATGTATTGGTGGCGAATTTAGTGGAGGTAAGGTAGCTGGAGATGGGCCATTGGGAGGAGGTGAGTTTGTAGGTGGGGACTGGGTAGTGTTAGGTGAAGAATAGGGCTCAATGAAATAATCATCCATAAAATCCTCATGAATCAAGCCATCAGTTGGCACCAAAGTTTCAGGAACTATATTAACATCTGCCGGGGTCAAAAAAGGATATACATCTTCAAAGAATTTAACATCACGAGAGACAAAAAATTCCTTGGAATCAAGATCGAACAACCTCCACCCCTTTTTGCCAAAAGGATATCCCACAAATACACATTTCCGACTCCGACTAGCGAACTTATCACCCTTAGTTTTGTGATTGTAGGCAAAACAAAGACAACCAAAGGTTCGAAGAGCATCATAAGCAGGTGGAGAACCAAAAAGAATATCAAATGGAGATTTGTTATCTAAGAGAGGAGAAGGAGTTCGATTGATTAAGTGAGCAGCAGCAAGCACACTTTCACCCCAAAAATAGATAGGAAGGTTTGCTTGAAACAGTAAAGCACGCCCAACATTCAAAAGGTGTTGATGCTTGCGCTCTACTCTCCCATTTTGTTGAGGAGTAGCTACACAAGAGGTTTGAAAGATAATGCCAGTGGCGGAAAAAAAATCAAGCAAACAATTAAATTCAGTGCCGTTGTCACTTTGAACCACTTTAATTGTTTGAGAAAATTGTCTATCAACCATAGCCACAAACATCATGAACATACGAAACACCTCAGTTTTCTCTTCCATCAAATAAACCCAAACAGCACGAGAGAAGTCATCAACAATAGTAAAAAAATAACGAGCCCCACAAGAAGATACATGTCTGTAAGGACCCCATAAATCACAGTGAATTTTCTCAAATATTCTAGTAGCCCTACTATCACTCAAAGAAAACTTGTCTCTAGAATGTTTAGCACGAAAACATATCTCACATGTTTTATTCAAACTACCCTTATGACCACGTAGAGGGGGAAGTAACTTTACTACTTTCTCCGAAGGATGACCCATTCGCCGATGCCGAGGTCAAAATCGAAGAAGCACCATGAACAGAGACCACCGCTGCACTTTGTCACCTCCGTTGAAATAGTAAAGTCCATCCCGTCTACGACCCGTTCCAATCGGCCTCCCTCGTGTGGTCCCGTATAGCACACATGGAAGAGTTAAATTGTACAATGCGGTTTAAATCATGCGTCAGTTGAGTAACAGAAAGTAAACTGCAACTGAACTGAGGCACTAAGAGAACATCAGTAAGAGTAATAGAGGATGACAAACGAACAGACCCTTTTTGAGTTGCCAGAACAGAAGCCCCATTAGGGAGCCCAACAGGACAAGGAGCAATAGAAATTAAATCATACATCCAAGATTTCTCACCAGTAACATGGTGGGTAGCACCGATGTCAATGATCCGAGAAGTAGAATGAAACTTACCACTCAAGCGATCATCGACGGGTTTGTAGTACCAATAAGCCCAGCCAAAGCTTTCCATTGTTCAGGAGTGAATAGAGAAGATGCAGCAGAAGTAGTAGAGTATGATGGAGTACTCATGGCAGGAGCACCCACGGCAGATGTTGCGTGAGCTTTGATGGAGCCCCGACCACGACTCGAGCCACGCCCCAAGCCACGATTAGACGCCCAACCATCCGGATAACCCACAAGTTCAAAGCATTGGCCCACCTCATGGCCGTTCTTCTTGCAATGGGAGCATACGAGCAACGACCGACACCGAGACGCTTCATGCCCCACTTTATGGCAGTGGCTGCAGGTGGGTTTCTCGGCCATCCCACGGCCACGGCTAGCAGCAGCTTTAACAGAAAAACCAAGGACAGCAGATGGGGACTCGGCAGTGGGTGTTTTGGCGAGACGAACACGTTCGTCTTGCACAGCCAATTGATACACCCGATCCAAGGTAGGCAATGGGTCAGTAGATAAAATTTGAGTTCTCAATCTACTGTAATATTCTGTGTTTAAACCCATTAAAAAATCATGAAGCTTTTGATTTTCGCGACGATGTTCATGCGAAGTACCAGCAGTACACTTACTACAACACGTACATGATATTAAAGGCTCGTGTTTAAACAACTCCTCCTACAATACATTCAATGTACCATAGTATGTAGAGATAGACATGTTTGTGGTTTGTTCACATTTTGCTATGGCTGATTTTAATTGGTGAATACACGGACCATTGACAGTGGCGAATCGGGTTTTTAAATGATCCCATAATTTATGTGCTTCACGAAATTTACTCAACGTACCTTTAACTTCGGGATCGATGGTGTTGAGTAGCCACGAAACGATCATAGCATTGATGGTAATCCAATCTGAGTCAGTGTATGGCGCGGAAGCGGAAGTGATGGTGCCATTCACAAAGCAGAACTTACGACGAGCCTCAAGAGCTAACTGCACGTCGCTTGCCCAATCATCGTAGTTGTCGGCGCGGAGTCTCGTCGGAGTTATAAAATCCCCAGGCCTGTCGCCAGTGCCAAGGAAGTAGGGGTTGGTTATGTCATGTTTGATAGAAGATGACTCTGGTGTTGTTTCTTGATCACCAGCCATGGAAGTTGAAAAAAAAAAAAAAAAAAAATTTTGGGATCTTGAATTCACGGCTTTGATACCATGAGAAGAGCAATATTAGGGCAAAGTTGTGTTCTCATTGATGCCATCATACAATATATATGGGATACAAAATAGGAAACCAAATAAACCAAGGACTCTAGCCATAGGAAACTTTCCTAGTTACACAATTTGTCCTAACAACTTGGGATGGGACGTTTGTTAACGTATAACTTTGAGCATTTTTATCTTTAAATTGTGTATAAGTAAGAATTCTAAAAAGGTTCTATATAAAATGTATATATTGAGATGAATCTAATAATATATACGTGGAATATCTAAGTAGCGTCAAAGTTAATATGGTATAACTAATTTTTTTTGAGGAATTTATATTTTTCTTTGATAGACAAAACTATAATTAGATGATATGGCTCAATGGATATGTTACATGCATCACATTATAAGCTCCCAAGTTTAAAGCTTGCAACAACCATATGTTTTTGTATTATAATAGAAAGACGTTTGAGAAGTAACATATGGTAGACAAATTGCATTGGACTAATACTTTCTTTTAAAGGAATATAAAAAAATTGAGATTTTTGCTTGGAACTTTTATCTCAATAAAAAGAAAAACATCATATTTTGCTTTCTACATATACTTTAGGTGAGGCGGTAAGGTAATGACTAGCTGGTTAGCACGTAAACAAATGACATATTTTAGAGAAGTGATCGCTTAATTTGTTTCTTTATTAATTTATTGCTTCGTTATTTTTGCGTTTGCATTTGCATTTTTAAAAGTCAAAATGACAAACTTATAAAGTTATAATAACTATAAGATGAAGGCAAAGATGAATAAGAAAGGATCCCTCACAAATGTGTGTCAATGAAATTTTACCCCCAATTTCACATCTCAAAGCCCATAAACTTGGTCAATTATTCCAAGCTCCCTTCATTTCTTAATTTGCAACTTGGAACGGTAGCATTTTACTGGTATATTATTACTTGTGTCATTTACTTAGAGATGCTAATACTGACCTTACATGACTAATTCAATTTCAAAAGCAATGGGAAACCTCTTATAAAAGGTCAAAGATTTGAAAGTGACTGTTGACCGTTGACGCTGTACATTTGACATGATGACATAAGTAAAAATATCGGTCATGCGGTCATGCACTCAAGCTGGCATCCCAAAATCCAAATGCTTAGAGCATTGTTGGTTGAACTCTTTTTGAGGGTTATTAATTGTTTTATTACTCTTTTTTTTTGACAACAAAAGCATACATTAATATTAAAAACTTTACATTACAAGTAAGCCCCTCTTTACATCTCCTATAGCTAAGTTATGGGCGTCATTTATTTCAGGGCACCTAATGCATAAACTGACGACATCATCCTTAGAACTTACTAACAGCCTTCATACAATGACTTGAGACATTTATACCATATGACTCAATGCTAGTACTATAAGCAACACTACCACTACAACTACTTGAAGCAGGTTTTTTCCTTGGGCTTTGGGCAGTATCTGCACTATAACCAGCTTTCCGCTTCATTCCAGCACATAATCTGGCATTCTGATCAAAACGAGAAAGGAAATAGGAATATTTCTTGCGACAGGGCTTTAGACCTCGCAGGGACTTCACTTTCCGAGGTTGGGATTTCCTTTTTATTGCTACCTCTCTGAGGCGTCGACTATGACTTTCCTTGGAGGTTGATGAGGTACATCCACTATTTGGAAGACTGAGTAAATCAACCAATCCCTTCTGAACCATCTAGGGACTACTAGCTTCTTCCTCCATAATTTCACTTCCAGACTTAGACTTCATACTCTCCAGCAACACATCATCATTTTCATGGTGAGGCATAATATGATTAATGACTTCATCCACTCCGTTAGAGAGATTAAGCTCATGCATAGGAACCGAACAATGATGTATCACCCGACTATCATGCATTTTGGTTTTCCCTTCAGTGCCTTCTTTCACCAAATGCGCAAGACGAACCACCATGAATGCCCCTGTTTTTGGATTGAACACTTAGATTGATTTCCCTTTCTTTTTTATTACTTATACTCTCCTATATACTTATTTATGCCCACCTGGCTTATTTAAGACATCTTTTTTTTTTACTCCCAATAGTTAGACCAATTTTTAGGGTTATCAAATTCTCTCGTACTATTTATTATACTCCCACCATTTTTTTTTACTGTGCATGTCAGTCATCACCCAATGGTGTCGGGCGTCGCGCCACCTATCCTCCCCAAATCAGCCAACACTCTTTCTCCTCTCCAAACTATCAACTTTATTTTTTTTCCTAACTCGCATAAAAAGGTTTATGGTGAAGAATCGTTTATGGTTCTCGCTGCTCCTTTCTTTTTATTATATTTTTAGATTCTCTCCTCATAAACCCCTTGGATTTCAACCATTGGAAGTACTCTCATATTCAACTAATTTTTTCATATTTAATTGAACTTTTTAAAATATATCTGAACTTATTAAACCTTATTTTGTGAGAGTTTCAGACCTTATTTTCTTCGAATCAACTTATTCAACTTATTAGGCCTTATTAAACCTATATAAAACTTATGTTTTCTGATAAATACAGAAAATAAGGTGAACAGAACATGCCCATAAAATATTATAAAAGACAAGGTCACTTAAGAAAAATTCTGAATTTATATGAACTTATTTATTCTAATAAATACTGAAAATAAGGTGAACAGAACAGACTCATAGAATATGTTTAGAGACAGGGTTACTTAAGTAAATTTATGAATTACAAAATTGCATGGTAAAGAAAATATAAAATTTTGAATGATGTAAAAACATGCAGAAAATTAGCTTCGCTATGAATCTATACTAGATTATTCATATTAATTCCCCATTAATAGTCATTTTCATATATCCTTTTCAAAAAGAAGGCCAAATTAAAGTTTTCCACCTAACTTCTACTATCAGTCAAAATGTTTACATGCATGCATCTGGGCTTGCTTTATAAAACTAGATCCATTTGTAAAAAGGTGAAATGCTATTAAACTTTATTGTAGTCCAACCAGAAATCAAGACATGGATTCCATATCTGCAGCTTAGCCAACTTGCAAAGGACATGAAAACAATAAAGCTGTGATTCTTTACTTCTTTTCACCATTTTGTAGACATAAGTTGGCTGCTAGTTTTTTCTCTTTTTTTTTCTCTGAAAAGGAAGTTGGCTGCTAGTTAAATAAGTATTCATTAATCATCCCCTAAACCTTATAATACCACGTGATTTATTTTTCAATTTGATGGCAATTACTTTAAGAAAAGCACATCTTTTTCATCATTATTGGGTCATTTAAATTATTCAATCACTTAGCTTCTGTTAGCGACCGGCTCTCTATAGTTAGGAGATAAGAATGACCATAGAAAAAAAGGTTTTGATATATGCAACCTAAGCAATAAATATGTTTTTTAAAGTAATACTTCCTTCGTTTTTTTTTCTATTGTAACAATTACTACTTTAAATAATTTTACATCATATATTGCAGCAATTTCATTTTTGGTATAAAAAACAACTTTAGTTGATATTATTATTCTTACTTTATCTTACTAAAACCATCATTAATTACTCATCAACCCACAATTTATTGTTAAAGAGGTACTTTTACTTTATTAAGTGTTCATTTCTCTCTCCTGCTCTAGTATATTAAAGGGTACATTTATACTTAATTACCTACCTTTTTTACTTTCTTAAAAACTATGTCCAAACCTATTCTTGCAATAGAAAAAGAACGAAGGAAGTATTAGTTTAGGAATTTATGACATAATTAGATACTCCATCAATCGATGTAAGTTATGCTTATTTATTATTGCTTGACATTTGCATTTTTAGCTTTGTATATATAACCTTTCAGGACTATATTATATTATATTTCTTTTTTATTATAATCTTTTAATAAATAATTTTAGAAGTAATAAATACTACTATCGAAGTTAGTGTAACAATCTTCAATGTTTAACACGCATCACATGTATATAAAACGGGGAGTGATTGTGTGACCCTAAGGGTTGTCATTGGTAAGGAATACAATAAAACATTATTTTTATGTCACTTTTCCCCTCAATTTATTACATACATATCAATAAATGTGTCTAAGTTTTTTTTAGCCTTAGCCTCATCTTCCTCTCTTCTCTCCTAAACCCTAGCCTCCGTCAGTCCATTGTCAATTTCAAAGGGGCTTCCATCGGATCTTACCGGTGGAAAGCCCCAAATATTTGTTTTTTTTAAGTTTTTTTTTTGTTTCTTAGGTTATAATAATGTCTCTCTCGAAAGAAAGCGGTTATTCTCCTTCGAAAGCAGCGAGTTTTTCGATCTCCTTCGAAAAGCACAGCGTTTTATTTGCGTTAGTAAGAGGCCTCCAGTTATGCGGGGCTACGATTTATGTTTATTGATCGGATTCGGATTACGAAATTAACACAAGAATTTTCTTCCCCACAAAATTATGAATCGACGACGGATCCACTCAAACAGTGGTATGAGCAACAAAACGGAATATGTCGAATTGTTATATCTATGTATTTGAATTCCTCAACCCTTCACCAGCTAATTCTTGTTTTATTTTTGTTCAATCTGTTTTCAATATCGTTAATCATCAATTGTAGACGCCGTATTTAACTTTAATTAACGAAATATAGTGTCTCTCAAACTTAAAAAAAAAAATAAAAAAAATGTGTCTAAGATGATTGACAACCCTGAAGATTACTCAAATATTTTCCATATAAAACTACTAGTTAAAATGTTACTGAAAGAGGTTGGATGAAAAGGCGACTGAGGCACTGAGCCTCATAAATCTTCAATTACCCTCTGAAAAATCTTAAATCATTAAATATTGTAAATCCCCAACAACAACAAGGACTCAAAGTTGTTAAGTGAAATTATGAGAAGAAAACAGGGGTACTTCTGGAATGCGAAGCAGTATAAAAGCACCACAGTGGCACTTCATGAGAGCCATCAAACATTTGGAAACACCACCAAAAAAATAAAAGTGTCATTCACATTCTACTTCACAGTTCACACTACTCTTAGTCTCTTAAGTCTAATCACCATCAGAAGTTGATTAATTTAAATCAGATGGCTGGAGGAGTAAGGAGGAGCATGATGAGTGGTGGAAGTGAGTCACAGAGGAGTACTTCTCCTGGCCGTCCGATCCCCAAGAGAGGTCAAATCAAGGGTCGGATTGTGAAGGGATTGGCTCACTCTGTGGTTGCCATCTTTTCACTTGCTACACCTTCAAATCGTCGCTGAATCACGACCGTCTGATTAAATCATCCAATCTGCCATCATCATCATGATATCAAACTTTTTTTTTCTTCTTATGTTTTATTTGTTTTGTAATTAGAACTAGTTTTGTAGATTTAGGAATAGGATGCATAAAGTTTGGAGCTTGTACATATCCATCTCAATATGCAAAAGTTTTGGAATTACGACTATATAGTAATCAAATCTTTATTCTCCCATTTTATGATTTTGTTGCTCTTTTTAACATCATTATTCTTAGGTTACAAACTCTTCATCTTAGATTTTATCAAGACTGTGTTATACAAATCTAGGGCATGTTCTCTTCGGCATAAAACTACTGAACTGAATTAAATTATAACTAATTAATAGTAATGATTATCATTTAGGAACTGAACTGAAAATAAGATGAGGAGAACAGGCCTTAAGGCTTAGACAATAAGTTAAGCAACAACATTTTGGAACAATTTAAACCATTTTAACTCTAATTAATTTGATTTTGCGGATAAGTTAATAATTTCAAATGTTTTTAGCTGCTTAAGTAATGCTGATGCAGGAAAGAATTTTTCTTTGCAACTTGCAAAAGATTTGATGGTTATCAGTAAGAAAGTAGGGAGAGTGAGTCAATCATTTTGGACACTTGGATAAGTTTGCTTGCTTCCACCACTTGCTCCCTAGTTTTGTTTGTGTTCTTTCACCTTACAATTTTACATTTTATTTTGGGTTTATCAGGTTATGGATGGATGGACTTATTCGAAAAAGCTTCAACATTATCCACTCCATAGGATAGTTTCGAATGAGATATATATCCTTATTATACAATCTTAAATTCGGCATTAAAAAAATATAATTTACCATCAATATGCCGCAAATCTTATATCCTGGTTCTGCACTATAATTTTGAATATGCTGTTGAACATGTTAAAAGCTTTTGAACCCACCTCAACAACGAATACATTTTTAACATAAATATTAAACATACTTTCTCTATTTTTTAATTGCATCATTTCATGTTTGGGCTCCATTTATTAACCAATTTTGACAATTTTTACCATTATGATATTCCCAAGATGAAGTGGAATTCTAAGACAGCCCGACGTCTTACATAAATTGAAGGACCCTTCACTATTTAGGGGGTGGAACCTACCTCACCATTATATGTTAAAAAATATAGTCAATTGAGAATTTGAGATATTATTAGATCTGTCTCAATGCGAAATTCCAAATATCAAATTTTATTAATTTTTACTTATACATAATTAGACATATTATCAAATAATCCATCTTATGCATTGTTGGGATTCCTTAAAATATGGTAAGTTAAACATCTGTGTATTGAACGGGTATAAAGATTAGTATTGTAACAAAAACGAAGAAGAAAAAGGTAACCGAATCTTGTAATGTGAATGAACAACTGGTGGAGGCATTGATTAGTCCATAAAACAAGATTCGGGATGTGCTTAAAGTGAAAGTCCATTCCACATATGTACCCTCATCAAAAGTGCAATTTATAGTATTATACATGTATCATATGTTTGAGAGATTATTTTTTTTGCTTATTTTTCATTTGTAGGGCTCCAAATAATTGAAAATGCGGAATGAACAAAAATACAGCCATAAATGTACCGATGTACAGTACACCCAATTGTATGATATAGACTTTGATTCAAAGGGCTTAAATATAATATAAAAGTTCAGTATGTGTTGTAGTGTTAAGTGTTTAGGTTCCATGAAATCCATTCATACGACGACACCAGCTTTCTTGGTTTACTCATTATTATTAGTCTGTGATTCAAACACGTCTTCTTCATTCTTACTGCTAATTATATATTCTAGCATATTATCATGATCATTGAGCTAAAGTTTGTCAGAATTAATTAAAGAAATTTGTCGAAAAGTGGAGAAGAGATCAAGAATCGACCACATAATCTAGCATATTATCTTTAAAGTTGTTGCTTTAGGAGATTATGCGCTGCTTCATTTCTATGTTTTCTTTCTTGTGCCTTTTGTTTTGGCATATTCCTTTACTGAAGTACTGAAGTGATTGATTTATTTAATTAATTACAAAGTTTGTGTGGTATACTCTGCTCATATTCACCTAAATAAATATGCTTGTTTCGTTTTAAGAGATTGAAGTTTAACATCTTGGTTATCATTCATACACATCTTACAATAAAGCATATCATATTGTAAGATATTTTAAGAAATAAGAATCATGTGTTGATGAGTTTGTACTGCCTCCAACTTCTCTCACAAGTCACAACCCCGTGGTACAGGTTTCAGTTCTCATTTCCCCTCATATACCTGAGATAGACAATTATAGTCGATCAAATTAAGTAGGTAATCTAATGGACCAACAAATGATTGCTAAATAAAGATTATGTGTAATGGAAAAGAATTTGACAACGAAAGTACCATAGAAAAATTACCAAATATGGCTTTTGGTCATCTTATTCTAATTACTAGCTAGTTGTTCATCCATGATCATTATGTTATAGTTTTTTTTTTAAAGAGAAATTTCATTAATCAAAGCCAAACGACATCTACAACAGATATTGAACAAACCAAAATACAATCTAACAAGGCTAAACCAAACTTGTCTTCAAACAAACTACAATGAGCCTGATCAAGCAATACAGCGCAGCCCTCGTGAAATTGCTGTACCAAGCAACTTAAGATGAGGAAGCCTATCATTATAGCATAGTTGAGGAAGAAGAGTCGTGATCGAACCCTGTAAACCGCATCCGAAATGCCAATACCATTGAGATGACGCTTGAACTCCAACCAATGAAACACCACAGACAAGCATAAACAAGATACAACAGAAACACACAAACTCGAACCTGAACACCCCATCAAGGAAGAGCAACAAACACACCCCAAACAGGGGACTAAACCCAACACAACGGTGGGACTTATTAAGAAAACCCAAAAGACAAACAAACATCTGACCCGATTACCGTCGCTGCCGCACAAAACTACCCCAGCGAGACAGCCCAAACGCTGGTGGGGTTCACCGTGACTTACGAACAGACAAAGAAAAGCACGAAACACCGGCAGGGGAGGGGGGAGGGAGGCCCTAAACAACAAACCAAACGAAATAATTGGAGGGGGAAGGGGGGGGGGAAGCCCGACGATCAAAAGGGGAAGGGAAGGGGAGGCCCGACATACCAATCGAGGAGGGGGAGGGGAAGGGGGAAGGGGGAAGGGAACACAGGACCAGGGGAGGAAAACAGAACCCCGACCGACGAAAACAGGGGAGGGGGGAAGCTAGAGCAGGCGTACCAACGAACAAATAACCGGCCAGCGAAAACGGAAACGAGGAACAAGAACAAGATCGCCCAGATCGATGGAAACGACGGCGAGGGCTCGACGACCGTCGAAGGAGCGCCGAGGCGACTCCAGCGGTGGTGGTCGAGCCCTAAAGAGTGACGGCTGCGAAAGGAGGGTTTCAAGAATCGCCTAGGAAAGGTTTTTTTTGAGAGTTTATTGTCTAGATATCTGAATATTTAATTTCTCATTATGTTATAGTTAACGAAGCTTTTCTGATGAAAACAACAAGATAAAGTTGTTATTGCCTTATTGATATCTTAATAGTTAAATACTTAATACATCACTAATTATAAAAAAAAAAACATCACTACCTTGACAATGTCTTACTAAAATGGACCCTAAACCCTTGGTGTCCAAAGGTAATGTGATAATTGATAGAATATGAAGTGATGGTTATAGTCAACTAATATGTACAATTTCTATCAATAATTGATGAAGTGACTAATATGAATAAGATATACTTTTTTTTTTGACAAATTTGACGAAGCAATAAATTAAGTTCTGGGCATAGCCCTAAATTGTGTTACAAGATCGCTATTTGTGCCATTAGAGTTATGAAAATTTGGCCCCAGATAGCTATCCACCATAATAAGTTTCGTACACACCGAATTAGGAGTTGAAATACATTCAAGATTAAAGTGACTACGTGAATCCATTCTAGCTATTTTTGCAAGCTCATCCGCGACAGCATTCGCCTCTCTCTTTTCATGGGTGAGGGTTCCTCCATCCTGCTCTAGGAGTGTCCTGCAATTTTTAATAATTCGCGTTAGATTGTCTTTGTTTTCCTCCATGGAATTGATCTCATCCACGACCCCTTTGCAATCCGAGGCTATGGTATAACATTTCCAGTTTTCCTCTCCCGTCCATTGCAAGCCGAGCATGATATAGCTTTTGTTTCTGCTTCTTGTGGGTTCCTGCAATAACTTTTGGCATGGAAACCTTTCACCCACCTTCCATTGTCAGTCCTACAGAGACCTCCAAAACCTGTTACAAGAGATAGGGGGAGGAACGAAGCATCCACATTAATCTTTAAATGGCCAATTTGGAGTAATATTGAGGAGTTCTCTTAGCCGCGGAATCACGGGGACTGGATCTAAGAAGCTTTGGAGCTCCCATGGCACGGTCAAGATGCTTTGGAGCTTTTGCAGTTTTTGAATGTTCCATGTCATTAAGACGTGAAGTATCGGGCATAGGACTTCCAAGTCTGAGAGCATCGGAAAGTGTGCTGGAGCTAGCGTCCCTGGCCTCGACGACATCGTCATCATCAGTGACAAAAACGGTTTGGTTACTTGTTCCGGGAATAAGAGTGCATCCCTCACTGTATTTTTTGAGATCATTGACCATCCTTGACTTAAGTTCAATGGTTTGTAGAATTCCGTCATGTTGATCCAAACATCAGGGAGGGTGGGGTAGGAGGTGTTAAAGCTAGCACTGAGGAGCGCTTCAAAGGAATGGTGAGGGGATTTGATGGTAAGGGTAATGGGGGTAGGATAAAGGTTTGGGTAGTTTCGGGATTTTGAAGGAATCGGTTTAGTTCTGCCACTTTTTCTCTGTTGTGGACCATTGAGGCAAAGGAGTTGATCCATTCCATGGTTGGGGGTTGAGGATTTTTCGTAGTGTTTGGTTGTGGGTTGCAAGATTCACTAGTGGAAAAAACCTTATATGTCACTTAGTAACAGATGCGGTTTTTGTAAAACCGCATCCGAAAATATACATTAAAAATGGGGAGGAATGTTGAGAATACAATCTGATGCGGTTTATTTAAAATCTGATGCGGTTTAGTGGACCGCATCAGATTTTTGTTATTTTTCGCTCAAAAACCCACATTTGCAGCCTTTGGACCAGCACTGAATTATGGCCCAACACGCGAAAAATTACGTCCCAGCACGCGAACACATTACGGCCCATACGCGAACAAATATGACCCAAACTCTCTCTCCTCCCTCATAACCCCAATCACCACTCTCAGACCCAAACCCTAATTTTCCGCCTCTCCCCCCCCTCTCTCTCTCTCTCCTCTCTACTCTCTACTCTCTACTCCTCGTTATCCACGCCGTCTCCTCTCTCCTCTTTCCTCTTTCCTCTTTCCTCTTTCCTCTCTACTATCATGCATCCCTAATTAAGAGTGAAACGAAGAACGAAGATGAACGAAGAACGAAGAAATGAAGAGCCAAAATGGGTAATGAAGAAACGAAGAACGAAATGAAGAGTGAAACGAAGAAATGAAGAGACGAAGAATCGAAGAACGAAAGTGGTTCGTTTGAGTTTTGATGGGATTTTGATTTTGTCTTTTTTTCTTCGTTTTTTCGTTTTGTTTTTCCAGATTTTTTCGTTTTTTTACGAGATTTCTTCGTTTTTTATTTTTTCGTCAATTTTTTCGTTTTTCTTTTACGAGATTTCTTCGTTTTTTCATTCTTTTACTAGATTTCTTCGTTTATTTTTTTTGGTTTCAATTTTCGTTTCGATTTTTTTGGTTTAAGGATCTTAAAGTTTTCCTTTTTTTTATATGATTTAGTTTTTTTTAGGTCTTAATTTTTTATCTTTTTCTTTTTATCCTCGTCATTTTCGCTTCGCTTTATATTGGTTTTTTTTGTAGTTGTGGGTTTTGGATATGTATTGTAATTTTCTATACATATATAAATTTGGATGGTATGTTTGTTAATTTTCTGTACACTTATTTTCTGTAATTTTATATATAATAATTTTCTGTGTTCATGTTGTTCCTCTGTATTTTTTTTAATTATCGTACATAAATTGTTGTAATTATCGTGTTATAAGTTGAGTTTTTTGTGTGATTATCGTACTATATTGTTGTAGATGGATTTGTTAATGTTAAATCTGATTTTTATTTTGTGTAATTTTCCCTATTATTTGGACCGAATCTAAGAGGACACAAAGCACACAAAAAAGTGCTTTATACAAAGCACAGTACTGTGCTTTGTATGAAGTGCTTTTTTTTAACACTAACAATTGACATTCTAATGCGGTCATTCTAAGAACCGCATCAGTATTTTGACTTACTGATGCGGTTCATAGGGAAAACCGCATCAGATTATCACCTAATCTGATGCGGTTTTCCCTATGAACAAGATCGTTATCGTTTTCGATGCGGTTTTGGACCGCATCGAAATTATTAGTGAGTTTGCTGCGCGCCACCGATGCGGACCAAAACCGCATCCGAAAGGCCGGTTTGACCGCATCAAGTGGGGTTTTTTCCACTAGTGATTAGGGTTTGTCTTGTGTGTGGGGGGACAAAGCGGCTGGTGGGGATTGGTAGGTTTCAAAGAGATATTTTGATGGTTGGGATTGAAGAGGATCAGATCCAAGGGCTGTGGTTGGGTCAGCTTCTCATGCCACGTGTGAGCCTCAAGGTCACTTGCTTCCAAAAGCACATTAAAGGAGTTGTTTGTATTCTTCATTTGTACTGACATAGTTTCTTTTTTTTCCCAGACTTGGCGGGCTTTTGCCACTTTAGTGGGGGGTTTGGCCCCTGTTTTTTACCGGTATCCATTCTCCTTCCTCCAACTCTCTTCTTGGCTTCGAATACCGGAGCTCAGGCTGACTTTTTCCCGGAATTTCTGCTTCTTCGGAATGGAAGCAATTTCCTTCATCGTGGCCCACGCCTTTACATGAATTACAGTATGAGGGTCGATCTAAGTAAACCACCCTCTGTTTAACCTTCCCTAGCCAAAGGTGTTCTTTTGGGGTTTCGCTCAATTCCATTAAGCATTGGATCTTCGCGAACCTCATTTTTTCTTCCTTTAGGGCTTGAACATCCGCTTTGATGAAGGATCCAAGGTTGTTTCCAATTTTTTCTAGGAATTTTTGGTTTCGGAATTCTATGGGTAGCTCTCTAGGAGAGATATCCACACCGGATATTCACCCGTTTTTGCCATTGAAGGCTTGAATCCCGGTAACCACGCACTTTTGAGTGTGAATGAAGGTGTTTGCAAGGAACCAGGGTCCCTTGTTCAGAATTTTTTCCTTGTCATCCACCATTCCCAGGTTGAATATGAAGTATCCTTTTCCAATAGGGAAAGCTTACATAGGTCTCTTTGGTTTCCAAATCTTCTTCATGGATTCAATGAAGAATTCCGTCGAGAAAGACTTACCATAAGCCTTTGCTATTATGGCATCTTTCCATTTCTCACACGGACTTTTGTATTCTTCGTCGGCGATCAAGATGAAAATTTCGGAGGTTGGGTTAAAGTGTGGTGGGGGGGGAGGTAGAAGAGGGGGTTTTGGTTTTGGGGTTTGGGTTTATTTTCATGGGGTTTTGGTTCGGAATCTCTGAGAATAACGCTGCAAAACTGGTCGCTTGCCTTTCTGCACCAAGACGGATGACGCTCCGGGGTATAATTGGTGCTTTCATTGCTTTTATCCCAAGTGGTTTAGGGAGGGGATATGTTTTGGGGGGGGGGGGGGGGGGAGGGGGAAGGGATGGGGGGGTGGGGAGCATTCTTGAAAAAAGTCCGCTGCACCCTATCTGGGTTTATTAAGATATACTTTTACTTAGACTTAAAGTAAGGAGTATCTCACTTAAAAAGAAAAAAAGTAAGCCGCTCGTAGGGCTTGAAAAAAATGTAGGCGTTTAGAAAAATTGTATCCTTCTCTATCCTATTTTAAGATTATCATATACTCATAGACTCTATGTCCATCGCTTGATTTAATTCCATTGCATTTTTCTCCTAAAAAAAAGAATAAAATTAGCATTTACCAAAGAAGTTTGTCCTATATTAATATTTTTTTTTTTTTTACTTTTTGATGCAATCCTGTATCAGTTCAGTTACATTCAACTTTTACTAACCTTTTGTTCTCTGATTGTTTACCTCCTTTATCTTCATATATACCTTCTACTGACGTAATGCCAACCTTGAGCTAAGATTGCTTCCCCGTCATCAATTTTCAAACCAACTCTATGAGCTCGAACAATTTGGTCTTACTTTTAGGTAGTATTATTCTGAAATGGGTTCAATTTACTGTTCTTTATAATATAAGTTTTTGTCATATAATCAATGGTGTAATTTTCATTGATCAGTTAAATGTATAACAAGTCAAGATTTGAAGAAAAAAAAACCTCCACTTTGGTGTTAATTAGGAAAAGACTACTAATGAAGGGGTGTACTCGCAGTTCATATATACTAATAGGGGATTAGGGGTGTTCGATATTAGCTAATATGGTCAAATAGCAAATAAAAGTTCAACAATCAATATTAACAATTGATTTACCAAATACATCTAAAAGGACCAATGCATGGTCAAGCAAAAAATCTTTCACAAAAAAAGTTAAACAATAACATAAACAACTAATACAAACAATGGATGAAAAAAAAATCCAAATAATATAAAATATCTCACTAACTGTAAAGATCCAAACACCCTCATAGTTAGAAACTCAGAAAACACTCAACTTATGCATAGCCCAAAACAGTCCGGAGAAAAAACTCCATTCCAAGTAAATCAAATTAAATTACCTTATTAGATTCTTTGTATGCAGAACCAAATTATGTTATAGGATAATTGCACTTGGTGCATGATAACTTGCATGCTGCATATGGATTGTCATAAATCATTGACTTCAGAGCTGGACATGAAATAATCTATCCAAATTTAGATTTAGAAGATGGGGTGTGACTTGTGATGGAACCATAATTGAGCTAAAATTAGAAGCTGGCCATGAGCTTCTTGTCTACTGCTTAATAAATACTCAAATCTCATTTCTAAATAATTTATGATGAATACCAATTAAGACTTGATTTAGTGGTAAAATTTGTATCTTACAACCTCAAGTTGCAGAGACAAACCCCACTAGCACACTTTGGAGGTGAGATTCTTTTACCATCTCACCCACTCCCAAAGGGGTCTTGCGTCGCAGAATGATCGTATTAACCCGCGCTAAGCTTTCCCAATAAGACACTTATTCTTACCAATAAAAAAAGTAATTTATGACAAATAACACTTTGACGGCTTATTAATCCAACACATTGGATGGATAATATATCAGAGATTATTTTTTGTAAAGTGTTTTGAATAATTTTAAGCAGCTTTTGGTTTGTTGAGCTATAGGAGAAACACAGTACTTCCCCTGGTTTTCCTCACAATGTTGAAATATGCGCAAGGACCAAGGAGAAGAGAGAGATAGAGAGTGATAAAAAAGAACCTCTATATACGTCTTTAAGAGAGAAAAAGAGAGATATAATTTATCGCTAAAAATATCAACGTTACAACTAATTGAAACGTTCCTAATCAAAATATGAAAAATTTGGGTTTTTAAAAATGGAAAAAGAAAATTTCCCAAAATGAGAAAACCTTGGGTACGGGTACCAATTACTAATCATTTTCTGACTTTATTAGCACGGACACGGCTAAGGTTTTAATAAGGAAGCGACTCAATTAGGAAACCTCAATTCTTACTAGTAGTACTATGGCAGCTGTACCTGTACATCCACGGATATTGGATAAGATAATCTGCACATTTGAATAAAGAAGACCCATTATTTGCTCGATTGTATTCAATGAACATGATTTATGGAGCATTTATGAATGCAAATTAAATACAATGCCAAATTGCCAATGTGCACGGATGACCATAGATAGGCCCGTACAATAGTTACAGCAACTCTGTGAGCATTAATAAGATCCGACATATATGACACAGTATCCGTTTTTGCCAGATTTTGTATAAATGATTCCATTTCTGTCAACTTTTTTGCTTGACATTGGAACTAAATCTACGGCGGCTTGACAATTTTTTTTTTCCCTGACTAAGTGAAGTACATACAAAAACAAACAAAAGAAACTACTGACTTCGTAACAAAATAAACGCAATAAATGAATATTTTATACCTCACAAATAATACCTATTTGTTGGAATTTTTTCCTTGAATAATGCTAAAATGAGTATTAATTCCTGAAATGTGCCCAAGTTCAAATTAATTCCATGGATACCGTCCACGTAGACGCACGCCGTAAATTTGTTTTTCAAAGCAAACCGCTACTCAGAGTAGCGGTTAACTTCAAGTTATGTGAAAACAGTATATGGGGTAAAACCGCTACTTGAAGTAGCGGTTTACTAGTCAAAACCGCTACTTGAACTAGCGGTTTACTATGCAACCAAAAAAAAAAAAAAAAAAAAAATTTTTTTTTTTGTTTTTTTTTTTTGTTTCATAGTAAACCGCTACTTCAAGTAGCGGTTTATATGCATCCCTTTTATAACTTGTCTCAGGGACATCATATAACCGCTATTTGAAGTAGCGGTCAACTTTATATTAACCGCTACTCCAAGTAGCGGTTTATATGCATGCCTTTTATAACTTGTCTTAGGGACATCATATAACCGCTATTTGAAGTAGCGGTCAACTTATTAACCGCTACTTGGAGTAGCGGTTTTGTTAAAAAAACAAAATTCTCGCGTGCCGTCCTACGTGGACGGTACCCAGGGAATTAATTAAAATTTCGGCACATTTCAGGAATTAATACCCATTTTAGCATTATTGAAGGAAAAAATTCCTATTTGTTGCACTTATTATGTTACGGAGGAAGTAAAAACATACTCCCTCCGCTGTTTTTATTTGCTACATTTGTTGCCTTGGGAATGAAGTCACTACTTTGACCGATTATTTTGATTATTTTATAAGTAAAAATATAGTCATGTGTGATCTTGTTAGATTCGTCTCGACGTGTAAATTCATAATATCAAATTTTTAAAATTTTTACTTAAGCGAAATAAGAGATATTAAGAGTTAAATAATGCTTTGAAAACCGTGCACAACAAATGTAGCAAATAAAAAAAAGCAGAGGTAGTAAAAAAGAAGATCTATCCAGCCTGCTGGCTTTGGCCAGATCATGTGCCCTCTTAACCTGTGTGCGATGGACCTTAATAATCTCACACCCTTGAAGTGTAGCAACAAGCGCTTGTATCTCAGCGATGGTATGTCGGATTAAGATAACTGAAGTATAAGAGGTAATGAGTTGTCGGATCAAGATATCCCATACCTGTACTTTTATCCCAAGAGCCACTGGTCTGGATAACAACGTCGGGAGAGGAGACCTTGTGTCGACCAAGAGATGCTACCATGAACCCGGGTGGCAAGTAAGGCTCAAGCTGAGTATTTGTGTTCAGACAATTCATAGTTAAGAATGTGTTGCGGCAAGACATTCCCTGAGCAAGCTTCTCGTGGAACAAATCCATCGTGACCCTTCGCTAACGAAAAACATGTTCATTGCGCGTAGTCCAAATAGCCCAAAGCACCACCACAAAAAGAGGTACACGAGCCCCATTGTAACCACCCTCTTTCCTCAACTGGACAATTTTATCCATTAGCCAATTGGCAAACCAAATTGGCGGAGTAGTAACCACTGGAGGCATAGGCAAGTCCGCAGTTCGCCATACTTCCTTTGCTAGTGGGCAAAAGCAAAACAAATGCTGAAGATCCTCTTCCGAGTCCAAGCAAATCGGACAAGTAGCTGAACTTCTGATATTCCGCTTGACCACATTGGAATTTATTGCAATAGCATTATGCCACAATTTTCATAGAAATTTTTTCCATTTCGGCATGATGTTCAATCCCCAAATGATACGAAAAAATTTCATATGCACTGGTATTGTCATGCGATAATTTTCATGTTGTTGTTGAAGAAAAAGAAGAAGTAGCCTGATTGAGTAGAATACTCCCCTGACCTGGTTAGGGGCCAATATTGAATGTCTGGAGTATCAGAGTGGAGAGGCAGCTCTATCTCTCGAATTTGTCGTGCACTAGCTTAAATGAAGTATTTGTATATTTTCTGGAGATCCCATTAGTCATTAGAGATAAGTGTGTTGGAAAAGAAAAAAAAACTAATGGATATAATATCCATTAGTCATTAGAGATAAATACTTCGTATTTACTCAAGCAATGGTATGTTCATTCACTAGGTAGATAACTCACTAAAAATAATGCATATAAAATAATTCAAATTGATGTGTTATTAATATTAATGTCTATTTCTATTGGTTTATTATTTACTCAATGGGCTGATTGAGATTTTTGACATTACTCTAGATTAACACAAATTATTAGGTGTAATTGTGTTGCACCATAACTTATGGTGTAAAAACTCAAAAACCACCGCTTCTTTTGTAAACAAAAAAACTCAAATGACATGATATAAATGACAAATGACATAAAAAAAATGACATCACATTTATGTCATAATTTGTATAGTATGTGTCGTTCTTGTTGGAATTTATGTCATTATGTACGTATGAGATTTCGTTACACAATAAGTTGTGGTGTAACATGAAGTCGCACTCCTAAATTAGCCATGGACAGTGAAAAATTAATACTTTTCGATAAGTGGTATGTCACTTAATATTAATGTCAATTTCTAACCAATAGTACAATTTATTCACTAGATCACTCTCTTAAGAGAAGGGTGTCCTAATTTCTTCTCATGTACCAAAGAAAAAATAAAAAGAATACAAGCCCGCAATGTATACTTGGTACTTCTTTCATCCTCTTTTTAAGGGGATACTTCTTTCAACCTAAACTTATCCTTCTTCTTCAATGTGGTCTTTAGCTCACGACTTCATATGAAATTTTCACTTACTTCCGAGCCTGACTAACGGGCAACCCTTTTTGATGACCTACTAGTTTAAGTTGAACTTAACTTTTGATCGACATGCTAAAGTGTTAAGACTTTTCTCTTTGGACCTATAAATGTTCTAGTGCCCAAAGCTATGAAACTAAGTATTCTCCTAAATCTGTCATTTGTTTTAATATAAGTGTAACACTTACAATTTTGTGCTTGTTGATTCACAATAGTGATTATAGATCTTCACTTACCTTACTAGTAAAAATTATGCAAACATTTTAATTTGTATTGTATATTTTCTCTTACAATATCTACAAAACAATCCATATTCCCCTGCTCGGAATTATGTCCTTCTAAAGATCAGAAAATCTATTTTAGGATGAAATGAGTATATAGGAAGAATTAAAAATGTATTACAATAAGTAACTTCCACATTCCTTCTTTTCCATATCGTAATAAACAAAACGCTAACTAGAGTTCATTAGATAGACATAAAAATGTTGAAGATGTCTATTACTGAGAAACTCAAAAGTAACTCGGAATACACTAAAATACCTTGCACTTTCCTCACTCTTTTAAAAATAAGATATCCAGACCGTGATGCTTTATGGAAACCAAATGAGCTACTACGACAAACGTTGCATGAAGACCTCGAGAATCCTGAAAGGCTAGATAGGGAAACATGTCCTTATTCAAACGGTCTGCCTTGTTTTGCACATTCAAGAATTGTAGTACCTTATGAAAGGGTAACTGTTGAGTGTTGATGAAATGGAGAAGATTCTTTCTTGGAGAGTTCCACTTATTGCTGTGATCCAAATTAGAAAAGATTGTCCAGATTATGGCGAAAGACCTTACACAGGATTGGATGAAAGTGGTCAAATGAAGGAACTAAGGTTTTCCATAAACAACAAGCCAATAACTCATGCAGTTGTACTTGTGGGGCTGTACAAATAGGGCCGTATTTGGGCCTAGGCGAGAGGGGCAGGTGCCTAGAGCCCCAAAACACATCGCCCAAATAAGTAAAGGCAAAAGAGAGAATAAAAGGAAAAGTAGAAAAAAAAGGAAAAAAAAATATCACTGTAATTACTACAAATGCGGCCGAGAATTACGCTTACTCTTCAACATATAACTCCTTCAATCAAATTCAGTTTCTTATTCACTTCTCCCACTTGTTTTCCAATTCAATGCCAAACACTCAAAATTTTTGGGTAATTTCTCTCTTTTCTCTGCAATTTTTGTTCTTTATTCGATTTTTTAAGGTTATGCAAATTCTGAATTTTATTACTTCATTTTTCGACCAAGAATTATTATATAATAATAATTTTTTGATGTAATATCCATAAAAAATACATAAAAATATTGTTAAATTAAATTTTCTATAGAAGTTATGTAAAAGCCAACAAAGAAAATTATTCCCGGTCCGGACCGAAAATCAAAACTTCAAAAAATTCGGACCAAACAACTGCTTATTTTTTCAGTCCGGACCGAAAATCAAAACTTCAAAAAATTCGGACCAAACAACTGTTTATTTTTCAGTCTGGACCGAAAAATCAAACATTAAAAAAATTTAGACCTAATTAGGGCCCTAATATGTAGGTTCGCCCTTGGGCCTCCAAAATCTCAGAAACGGGACTGTGTACAAAGCTGAAGCTGGAAATCCCTATCATCTTCAACCTGATACATACTTGATCTATCAAAACTCACCCCCTAAAGATGATCCTTCTGAGCAAGAAAGTCTTCTTGGCAATGGTTTTAACATCTTGCATCCAAGGGTGATAATCGAGTTATATTACGGTATCACTTTTCCACCCAGTGTTTTGGCCCGACCAGATGACGTTGCGAGAATTAAACGTCGACACGACACTATGCGCCAAAACAGAAAAGCAAAAAAAGATGCATATCTGGTCCGTCCATAGAGGAATTAAATACTATGCTTGTTACTGCCGTCCTGCCCTCTTCCTTGCCCTCAAACTTGTGTATCTTTCCTGTTTTGCATCTTTGATTCTTAGGCCATATTTGATTACGTGTTTGCTGTGAATTGCAAAACCCCCACACTATGATTGCAACAATATTTGTTTTAGACATCAGTACGTATTTGTTACCCTCACTAGTTAAGTATGTAAGATATTGATTGACTTTGCTTTAACACTTGCTTGTACAATGCTTATCAGCCTTTCTAGACGCCTTGTAATGTGTGATCGTTGTGTTTGAGGTTTTGCATTATGGTTGGCCTTCATTACTCATGGCATGCTACTAGTTTTATAGTTGGTGGGCACTGGGCAGGTGGGAGGGCTAACAATGAGTAAAATGAAAATTTTGGACCAGACCTTACCAAAGGTAGCTCGGCCCACCCGCAAAAAGTTAGGCTTGTTCAGTTTTCAAGCCCGCTGCCAGGCCCTATCCATTTTTGTCTTTTGGGCGGGTTTGAGACACGGAAATAGGCGTGCTTAGTTTTTTGGGGGTTGACCCCACAGTTTTTAGCTAGTTCGGGCAAGTATTTATGGCCCGCCTGCATCCTTGGGCAAGAATTTACTTCCTCGGTCAAACCGGTCCGACCCGCACTTTGATCCGGTCTATTCTGGACAGACAATCACACTTAAAATTCTAGTCCCTCTACTTCGGAAAACGAAAAAAGTTATTTGAGATGTCACATTTTTTTCAATTCCTTTTTAATATTTTGGTCTACAGGTAAATTCTATCGCTGTGAATTTTGTGAGGATATCACCATTAAGCATCCATCCAGCGGATTTCGTATGAAGCAGAGGTTTTGGAGTCGTTTAAAATGTCAACCCTATTGATTAGTACTGAATTTTGCAAACAATGATTAGTTGTGTGTTGGTTGACTGTTTTACAACTCTGTATAAGAGATTACTTCGTACTTTTGTGTATAATAAATCTATTGGCATTGGCTTTGTACTGGTTTATTTGGAACGTTTTACTTTATGAAATGTTGTAAAATCTTGTGCAACCATTTTTTTGGAATAAATTGCGAATCACTACCAATTGGAGTATGACTTTTGCAAATTACCACCACTTAATTTTTTTTTGGAAATTATTACTACTCAACACCTACTCCCTCCATTCCCTTTTGTTCTTCCCGTTTCCTGAAATGAAATTCTTAATTGTTCTTCTTATTTAGAATCTTTCCTTTTATAATTATAAAATTTTCCATCTATTGTTCCAAAAATTTAATATATTTCTCTCTTTTCCATACATATTTCAAAAATAATTAACAGAAATTAAACTTCCCCATACATCATTTCAATTTTCAATCATTATTTTTATCTTCCCAACAACTACATTAATTACCTTATTACTCTTTATTTTGAAAATTTAAACTATTTAATGCAAATATTAGAATTTGCACATAAGCTTCACTTTTCTTAATTTTCTCCCTGATTCCAAATGGGAAGAACAAAAGGGAACGGAGGGAGTATTTTGTTGCGAATTATTACCGCGGTTAGATTTTCCAGTTAACGGAATATTCCGTTAGATTTTGGAATATTCTTCAACATGGGGTTCCATGGTAGTAATTCACAACAAAATAAGTGTTAAATGGTAGTAATTCACAAAAAAATAAAATAAAAAAATAAGTGGTAGTAATTCGCAAGTCATACTTCAAATGGTAGTAATTCACAATTTTTTCTTTCGTAAAAAGGTCCTCTACATCTAGTTACACTTTGCCTACTTAATTACCCCAATGAACCCTTCGTTAATCTACCGCAACTTACTCCCTCACGTGCCTACTTAATTAACTAACTTATTTTGTATCTTTCTTGTTCTGCATCTTAGATGATTTGGCCATATTTGATTACGTAATTTAATATTTGACTGCTGAGTGCTGACGAAGTCGAAGTCAAAGTCAAAATTGAGTTTCATTTTGGTCAATATCGGCGTACGTATTGGTCCTTGTAATTTAATACTAATTGCTACTGAAATCGTCCAGACCAAAACCCTTATATAATTGGGAATTTTTATCCAACAAAATTAACAACTTTCTTCCGTTATTGCCTTATTGGAGTAGTATAAAAGAGATTCAAAGCTCAGTGAAAAGAGGTGATCACACAATTAAAACGACTTTTCCATTTACTCTCTCCTCTAAGCAGTAAGCAGTAAGCAGTAAGCAGTAAGCACAATGAAGATGAGTAGCAATAATCATATTTGTTGCGGTAATGAGCAGCGTTTGATTCGAAAGAGAGGAAGCGTTAAGGCTGGGATTGTTTTGGCACTTGCTCACTCTGTGGTTGCTTTTCTCTCCATCAATCATTGCATCCACACTGGAACTGGATCTGGATCTGGATCTCCCCACCATTTCCACTAAATTTCAATTGGAAATGATATGGCAATGATATGTCCTACATGTTTCCGTGCTCTAGACTCTAGAGTCTGGAGTTATGTGTGTGTGAGGACTGAGGAAAAACTAGAGAGGTCAAACAGTTTTTTTTTAATGAGAGTATGGTTGTTTGTTTATGCTATGCAAGCATAAATTGGACTATTTTTTTATTTTTTACAGTTAGAATTTAGAAGCTGTATAAATTGAAGAGATAATTTTATGGTGCAAATACTTTTGATTTATCTGTGAATTTTATATCCTCTTTACTTTATTAGCCTATCTGATGTTACCAATAACTTTGAATCTTCGATGTTACATATTGATTCATATTGAATCTTCGATCTTACCAATAACTTTGAATCTTCGACAAGTGTATATGAGATTATCCGTTTCCAAAGTTAGTCACAATATATTGATTATTGAGTGATAAATATTGATTTATAGGATCTAGCAATAAGAGTGAGGTAGTAGCCTGGGTTTGTATTACGTTTGTAAAATTATATTGATATTGGAGTTGCTTGCACTCCATATGAACATGATAAACAAGCGAGACTTTTTGGCAAGACTCTTACCTTAGATTCCGAAGATCTTGGGTTCTAATCTTGCCATGTGTGGTGTTTGAGGTATCTCTTACCTTAAGACACCAAGAATCCCCTTACCTTCCCCCAAACTCTTAAACACTTGACCCACAAATACTTGACCAAGAAACTGTGAGACTTTGCTGTCCGACGCTTCCTTCTCTTTACCATTAAAAAACAAAAATGAAATTAAACATTGTGTATATTTTGTGCTCGTAAAAAAAAAAACATATAGAAGATTATCTCAAGCATTTGCAAAAATGATATGTTAGCAACTTTAAAGAAATAGATCGTACAAGCAATAATATATCAAACCACACACATGGATTTAATAAAAAAATTAATTATAAACCCCAAAGCCAGACAAGTGAAGACAGACACCTAAAACTATTTTTCTACCTATCGCTTCATTTCAAATCATCCAAATGAATATAATGTACTAAAAAAGCGATAGCTTCAAATGAAGTAGGAATTGTCTTGGGTGTATCACGCACACCGCATACGATACACCCGGATGAATAATGAATAAATTCGGAATTTAATGGTTGATTTTAAAACCCACCACTATAGACAAAAATTTCCACAAAAATTGCTTCCTCTCGAACACTCTTACTAAATTCTCTTCCTATTTAATCAATCTCCAACCAAAAATTCTAAAGGTTCTAATAGATCAGAAGTAGTTTACCACCTAGCATATTACAAAGATTCTTTTAATAGGTTCACAATATTTGTTAAGACTCAATCTTTAAGGTACTTTACTATTCGTAAATTTCACACCGCAGATCGGTTGCTCATTATTTGAGGCTACCGCTTTCACTCAATTTAAGCCCTCAGAAATAAGTGAACAAAAGATATAGTGAAGCCCAAATTTGTTTTAAAGCCCTTATCTTGACAAACAATCACTTGCCATTTCCAAGTTACACTTTATGGACTCACTTTTCTTCCCATTCATTCAGATTCAGCCTTTTCCCGGCCCATTCTCATTAATTATCTACTTCTTTCGCTAGCCAATTTTGCAATTTCCATAAATTCCCCTCTCTACTGCCAAACATCTCTATAACCTTTGCCTTTCCATTAACAACTAGTCATTAGGCTCGGGCTACGCCCCGGGTAAGGAAAATTTTCATTTTATAATATTATACTTTAAGATGATAATACTAAATATTACTTGGTCTAGTGGTTAAGACTTTAGTATATATTCTTGAGGTCGCGGGATCAAACCATATACTATGCAATTTCTAATTTTTTTTTGTTGTATGTGGATTACATGGAGTAAAACGCCCTTAGGGAGAGCGCCACGTGGCACCGATCCTTGTTTAGAAACGCCTTTTAATATATTAGTATAGATGTAGCAATGAAAATCACTCTTCTTTGTCCACCAAAATTATCTAATCTACTTTTGGGATATCTTCATCACTTGTGCCAATTTGTCAAGGACTCAAAATTAGTAGTTGAGTGGCATTGATTTTGCATTAGAAGCGGATTAAGGTCCGCTACAAATTTTTTATAGTACTCCCTTTCACATTTCTTTTACATTTTATTTTTGCATATTTTATATTGTGCTCATTTGAGAAAGATATGTGACAAAAATACAAAAAAAATATGTGTTCGGGAGCACATAATTTTAGGTGCTCTAGGGAGTACCTAAGATTTTTGCAGGTTGGTAGTGGACTAGTTGGGACATTTGATTTATCAATTATAAATACTTCCTCCAAATTAACGCAACACCCATTCGCCAGGCATGTTTATTGATTTTCCTTGGATACTTACTTAATTTCTTTATTATTGCCTAAGGGTGTAATTAGATACGGATTAAGGTAAGTAATCTTGACAAACAACCATTCCTAAACTGATAGGTTCCCATTAATTTGATTTTATTTCTCTCTTTTTATAAGGGGCTAAAATAGTTAGGCTCTACTATGCACAAACTACGTCAAAAAGAACCTAACTACCTACTATTAACAATAGAAAAAGAAGTCAATCAAAATTCTTAAAACTTTGTGTCGGCCAAAATGTATCTATTAATAGTGAGACAACCTTGGTTTTGTATACGTTATGCTCATCGTACACTAAAACATCTTATAGAAAGTACTAAGGAATCCCATGATATAATAATTTGATATTAAGACATGGGTAAATTTTGCCCTAAATGAGTCTTTTATATGGAAGTGCTGACGATCCTTTTAAGATAAAAGTTACCTGTTAGATAGGGCTATTTTTTCCCTAAATGAGTCACTTTCACTTATACAATAACTTTTTCTTAAAAGTGACCCTTTTAACTTAAAATGTGACCTATTTTGACTAAAATTTAATTGGCTTCACAAGGTGCACAAAATTCTAATTGTTAGGGAAACATAACAATTAAGAGCAAAGTTTATTCCTCCTGCCTCCTTATTACGGCGCCCTACATATGAAGAGCGAGAATTTGTTCTTCCTCCATTTTGTTCTAGTAGACAAGTGTGGGTTCTAATTCATTACTTAATGGACTAATTAGAAGGATCACAATTAAGATTCAGATATTCGATATTTGGAGAGTCGGGAAAGCTAGTGGTATTCACTTATATATTAATCTATGCATGATATCTTGTTGTTTGATGTAGAAGATAGTTTTCTACAATTCCACTAATATATAGCATAAAAAATTCATAACCCTACAATTATCACCCATAATCATGGATTTTTTTTCCTTAACAAATTATGTTAATGCTGATCATGGAGAGCACAAAATGTTCCGTCCAAGATCATCATTGCACATTACAAATAATTGAGATTACATTTTTGCAAATATCTTCACACATATCAGAATCTACAAAAATATCTTCACTCACCAGATATAATGAAGAATTAATTCTAATGACAACGCAGAGACAGAGATGATGCCAACCAACTTGTTCTTCTAACCCTTTAATAGAAGTATCTGATGAAGCTCGTAATTGGACTTTGCCACTTTGAGAAAGTATCACAATTTGCCGTCTCCAACTCTCCAACATCATCTTCAATTAAGCAACGTCGTGCAAGCAGTACCCAAAACATTATGTTCAATAAAACATTACAAAATTATCCATCCTTTTTCTAATACCATTTTAACTAACTCGTTCGAGCATCGAGCTAACTGCTAAACACAAAGTAGATCATGCTTTTACGGGTTACTTAGATTAGTTAATTAGATAAGTCTACAACAGCCTGCTTAATTAGTGCTTTATTTAAGGGAGTCACTCATTAACTATGATGACATCAGGTTGTTCATCATTGATTAATAAGCATATGTTTGTTTGTCAACCGTTTGTTAAGTAACTTTTAAGAGGTCTAACCAAACCTAAACTCTACTAAAAGCAAAATATAATTCTATTATGAATTTTTCATATTTTTTTTAAATAAAGAAAATAGATTTCTGAATAGCTATAACATACTCCATCCGTCCCATAATATAGTGCTTGTTTCTATTTTGGGAGTCAAACTTTAAAATCTTTGACCAAATATTCTCATTAATGTATACCAAAAAAAAATACTCATGTGGGGTCTTGTTAGATTCGTCTCAATGTGTACATTCATAATATCAACTTTTTACTTCATCCGTTCCATAATAAGTGAAACACTTACTATTTTAGAACGTTTCAAAATAAGTGAAACATACCTTAAATGGAAAAAAGAAAGTGACAAAATGACAAGAGTACCCATCACAAACTTGTGTGGTTTGCTTTTCTCTTTCCTCCTTTTGATAATGAAATGGGTATTTTATGACTTTTTGGCTTTTGAAAGTGATGTTTATTAAATCTTGTGTCCAATCCCTATGTTTCACTTATTATGGAACGGAAGAAGTATATTTTTTACTAATACGAAATTGAAAAAATCGAAGGTCAAATGTACGTCTTGGAGACTGCGCAAAAAGAATCAAGCACTATATTATGGGACGGAGGGAGTACAAAATTTCGAGGGAGAGGTGGTAGCTCAGTGGAGTAACACCCCGAATTATAGGGCATAGCTCAGGGTTCGAATACTCATCCCAACAATATGTTGGGGCATTTAATATTGGGTCACATTTTAGCACTACCCGTCCGACTTAAGTGCTACGTGTGCTAAGAAATTTAAGAAGGGTTTGGCTTTCTGGACCCATTATCTTTCCTAATAAAAAAAATAGCATACAAAATTTCAAATCTTATATAGTAGGAGTTTCTCTTTTCTGAATGTCCCAAGGGACACTAAATTTCAAGAGTTAGATCACCCATAGAAATTCTACAATAAATGTACAATAAAATTGAAACCACTTTTAGTGAAGCTCAGCAGTATCTTCCGCGAAAGAACTATAAATCCAAAAGCTTAAATTTGACAATTCGATACTTTCTTGCATCATTATCTCAAACTCTCAATAGAACTTTCCAAGTGTGAATCCATCGCTCCATCATATATATATAGTTGTTGAGTTCAATTAACTAATGTTACATGAAGGAGATGCACAATTTTTAAATGGGCTATGTGATGAGGAGAGAGATAAAAAAATATAAAAGGCCGGGATTCATGTGGAGAAGAAAGAGATAAAAGATAACCCTTTAACCAAAAATAGAAGTGTGCATTTAGTTTGCATCTTCAACAAAAAGGAAATTGTTGCACTTAATAGAATGAAGGAAGTAGATTTGTAAAGAAAGTTCTTGTGCGAAACAAACATATTGTACACGAATCATTGATAATCATTGTAGAAGTGCATAACATATACATCAGTTTTACCAATAACACCCATCCTCCATATATGTTAAATCTAGCTCCTATATCAAAGAAGCGAAAGCCCACCACTAGTTGGGACAAAAGATTATCGGTTGATTATTTATTCTTTTTGTTTATAGGATTATTGCTTTCAGTATAACACAGGGAGAGAGGCGAGAGGGTGATCGAGGATTTTTTTGCCAACTATAGTAAAGGGATTGAAGGTAGAATTGGTAGGCAAAGTTCAAACCTGAAGACAAGTTGATACACCGAAATCTTATTTTTATACTTATTTTGCTCATATTCGAGGATGGAAAATGAGTAACATAGTAGCTCCGAATTAAAAGGGCAAGAAATAGTTTTAGGTTAGTGTACAAAAAATATTTTGTAACCTAACACAAAGGTATTAGCCTATATAGAAGTAATTTTCAGGTCCTCAAACATATATATTACTAAATAATTATCCGAGTTTTTAGTTAACATATATAATATCTTTAAAGATCAATTAGCTATAATCTTTGATCGATTATTATTCTTTCAAAAAAATCAATGATTTATAGTATGGAATTAAGAATGTAGTTAGAGGTCCCTTCTAGAGCTGTCAAAAAATGACCTGATCTGACAACCCGACCTGAACCTGTAATGACCTGTAACCGACTTGCACCTGAAATTTTGGTAAAACAGGTCACCTGAAACCTGTCCTGCACCGGACTTGATAATAACCGATACCCGATTTTGACCCAACAATCTATGACCTGAACCTGAACCGACACCCGCCCGAAAAAGATCGATAACTGAAGTGAGCAGACCTGACAACGATCTGAACCCGATTCGACACCCGACCTGATTAGGACCTGAAACCGATTATAACTCGACTCAACCTGTTATTGTCCCGACCTGTTGCGACCTGTTACCTTATTTACAAGACCTGTTGCGACTTGGTACATGGTTTTACCCGACTTGTTGCTACATGTTGTCCGACTTGTTGATTTTTTATAACTCGACTTGTCATTGATTTCACCATATAGTAACATAAATTATTAACTAACACTATTACAAAAAGGCATATAACTAGAACTATTCAAGCATTGATTTTCAATGAAATATTAAATAATGAAAAAATTTGAAGCAGTGACACTGTGACACACAAGTTTCATGACCCGTTCCATACCCGAAGCGATCCGAAACCAAGTATGGCACAACCCAATAACTAACGACCTGAACTTGACTCGAACCTGACCCAAACTGTTATTCTCTTGACCTGATAAGTATCCGACCCACGCATGACCTGAACCTGAAAGCACCCGCTACAAACCTGCAATAAACCCGACCCGACACCACATGACCACGAAAGATGACCTGTCCCGAAATTGACCGTGCCGAACCCGACCGAACCTGAAAGAAGAAACAAACCGAGGCAGACCTGACCGAATTACGACCGTTCCCGACCTGCACCCGACCTGTTTGATTTATTGACCTGACACGACCTGACCGAACATGACCTGAAACCTGAGATGACCCAACCTGAACCCGACTCGAGTAACTGAATTGACAGCTCTAGTCCCTTCCATCATAGTAGTATTTAGTTTCACTTAAACGTTTTAAATTCTATGTTCCTCTTCAATTAACTTCTTCGTGCAAACAACTTAATGTCAGCAGATTAGTTTAATTAAATCAATACCTCATCTGCTTAACTACTGATTAGAAAGAACTGTGCTAATAATATAAAATTGCCAAGTTGGTACTTGTTAGGCTATAAAAGCATGCTACCTTTCACATACATTGCTTCATTACCAAAATAATAGGAAGTATGAATAAATGAGAGTCTTCAGTGGAAGAAGACTAGTAGATAAAGTCTTGATAGATAGCGTCTAAGCTCTATGGCTCTTTGCTTTCTTCCTCGCATTGAACCACTTTTGAAGAATTTGATTTGGCTTCTTTTTTTCTTTTTAGAAGAAAGATGGTTCAATGCAAGAAAGAGAGCATGGTGTTTCCTGGAGAGTTCTTGGAAGCCATCTCTCAAGCCTTAGCTACTAGTTTTCCCAGCTTTTTTCTTGATTAATTTCAGCCAAAGGTATAGAATTTATTCATACCATAATACACATACATAACGCAAGTTACCATCCTCGTATTTTTTTTGATTTCTCGAAGTTTTTCCTATTTATTTCCATCTCTCGCTTTCATCTCAATGTTGTATTAGTCCTCTTGATATCCTAATAGAGAGTGTCTTGGGTATAATTGTGTCATTACACCTAAGATTTTCTGATCCTAATATCCTATTCTATCTTTCTTTATGTTTTTTACCTTGTTCATGTCCTTTTATGTTGGGTGTTTGGAGAGGCACAAAAGGCGGCACTCTAAACGAATTTCTATCCTAGATCTTAGATACCGTCTTTTATTTAGCAAGTAAGGTAAGACATCCACGCCTTTTTTTTTGGGTGAAAACGGAAATGCTACTTGTTTTTTTAATAAATGCATTACTTAAGTAGTTCCAAACATAAAGTCATTACAATCCGAGATGAAAGCGTTCATACAATCATTAGGGAGGGGAAAGGGAAAAGTTATAATTACATATATGTCATTATCACGCCTTATTATATATTTCCTCCGTCTTTTTAGATGAGTTGTTTTGACTTTTGACACTATTCACATCCATGAATTTGACTATCACTTGTGATTTGTACTTAAGGAAAAATGTAGTCATGTGGGATTTTGTTAGATTCGTCTTAATGTATATTTTCCAAATATCAACTTTTTAGTAATTTTTGCTTATTGATAATTAAAAAATAAATGTTCAAAATAGTACCTCAGCAAGTGTACCCAAAGGAAATTGGTCAACTACAAAAACAGAAGAAGTATCCATGTCATGATGCTTGGATTGCAAATTATGGATTTCTTGTTACATTTGTTGTTTATATTGATGATGCAATTGTCTAGATTTTGAGAAGATAATTAGTTATTATGATGTTTAAGCACTCCTTTTGAGAGGAAGATAACTTTACATTGGACGTACATATTGATGTAATTAATTCCTTAATTAATTTCATCAATATATACAACATCTAATACTTTAAGTATATTTGAACAACAGGTGATAGTTGAGTGGTGCTGATCGATATCACTTCCAATCCTCTGGAATCGAGTCTCACCTCTTGTAAGAGGAATTCCCAAATCCCCTCCCCCTACTTGCAAGGGACTTCAATTTGAAAGAGAAGGCTCCAGAGCAGTGGATGCAACCACTAAATAGATAATAGTAGTGAACAAAGAGTGGTTTTAGATGTAACCACTAAATGTTATTTGGAATTTGGGAACACCAAGCTTCATACTTGTTTTTAAGCATTCCATTCTTTGCCAGCTCATGGACGAAACGGTAGGATTCATCTCCATATTCTCTGTAACAACAGCAAAATTCAACATGATTCCGGATACGGTTCAAAACCATATTAATCTCCTGAAGGTCCATCAGCACCTCTCTGGGGTTTCCGAAGTGTGATTTGATCCATGAAACTGCATGGTTTGATTCGCTTTCAACAACGAGCTCCACATTTCTACAGCACAACTCTGATGCCACAAACATCCGTAATGCATCTTTGATAGCAAGCAATTCTGCAACATCGGCATCCATGATGTAACAAGGCAATGGCCCACAAAACATAGCTCGGATTGTATGGTTTTCGTCCCATAGGGCCCCTGCATACCCTGCTGCCCCAGAATTGATCTCAACTTCCGCTTTAACAATGAACTTGACTCGAGGCAGAGCTTCCCTGTAACTGAGTTGGATATGAGTGGAAATTGGCTCGACACTGAATTTGAATGTACAGCTATCTCTCCAGTCGAAAGGCTCATCCCATGTTGAACCATGGCCTCTTTTGTTCTCATACCAGGGGTAGTCCTTGATATCGAAAGCAACACAATCCTTTAGGCGAAGGGAGTTTTTGGATGCAAGTTCTTCAAGATTCCAACATGAATAAGGAGATTTGGTTTTATGAGTAATATGAATTTCACCATTAGGTCGTAGCAACCATCTGGCGTTACTGAAGAAGCCCTCGACTAGATCCTGATGCATCCTGAGGACACCAAAATGCAGCTAACCAATACTTAAAATTGTTCTGAATAAAAGAACAGTTGGATAAAAATTGACTAGTATAAAGTATAAACCAATGTTTAAGTCTTAATTATATCCAGTAAGTCAATTTCTCAAAGGATCAAATTTCTGCTTCACGGAGTCCTTGTTTTAGGGTGAACATCCAGAGTCTAACTAATCCAAATTTAAGCCAGGTTAGGCTCTAAACAGAAAAGAAACTCGCATACCAATGTTGCTACAAGCCCTAAATTCTCTACGAAAGATTAAATAACTCTCTTAAGTCTTATCCATTGATGCAAAAGTTCACACAAATAAGCTAACATATGAAATGTTCAGAGAAGTCTAATTTGCAGCTAGTTGAGACAAGTTACGAGTAGATGTACATAAGTTCATATAGGTTCCACAAGTTACGGCATAACATGCAATCAAACGACAACTAAATTTCGAACAAAAGGTGTTATTTAAATGAATATGCCAATTAATATAATGTAATTTAGGATAGAAATTAGAATAGGGAAAAAAGTTATCATACTTGATCATACAAGGATCGTCTTCCTTTCTGTGGAAACCAGCATGGGGAAAGTTATAGACAATGCGATCGAACTTGATTTTGTTGAGATGGGGGTAGTCTTTCATCAATGTTGCATCCACTTCATGTAAAAGGATGGCTCCCATTAGCTCTAACTGTCGCAAATTTAAACTTGCTGTCTTATAGTACTTGATCAAGGTATCTGTTACCGGTTTAAACAATGTGTTAATAGTATGGTAAATAAAATCTGTTACACTTTTGCTTTACCATGTGAATAGAAAATTATTATGCTCTATATGTGACATAGTTGATGGATATTAGTAAAAATCAAAGAATCCATCGTGCATCCCGATGTAGCGTGCACATTATAGACATATGGTAGTTTTTGGCTCATCCATAACACTCCGATTATGCTTATTTGCTCATTTGGAGAGCTCTATTGTGTTTATTTGTTTATACAGAGCTCTTCAAATGAGCGAGGAAACCATGTTGGATTTATAACAAAAAAATAATAAGTTACAATTATCCCCCTAGTTATTGAGAGAATTTTCAACATAGTTGGAAGACCAATATATTTTTCCTGTATTATAAATTTATTATTTAGGGAAATTCTACATGTTACCACTATACTTTCCAAAATTATTTTGGATTCTACGTACTCTTATCACTATAGTTTGTACTAATTTTCTTCCATAGTATTCCGTTAAAAAAAAGTTAGTTGAGGGTGTTAGGAATATTAGGGTATTATAAAGATATGATAATATCTTTAGGATATATTATTATTTAGGGATATATTATGTTATGATTATTTACAATAAGTATTTGATTAAGATTAGGAATAAGATATCTTTTAGGGATAGTTAGCTAATAGGAGTCCCTTTGTACTCCTATATATATTGTACTCATAGTTCATTATTGAACAACACATCAATATAATATAAACTTTTATTTACTCTCTCCCAAAAACTTAAACCTAAATCTTCTTGACATGGTATCGGAGCCATCCAAAATAATCATAACATAATATATCCTAAAGATATTATCATATCTTTATGATACCCTAATATTCCTAACAATCATATCTTTATGATACCCTAATATTCCTAACAGGGGGTTAAATAAGTTTAGGGTTTTGTTTCGTTAGAATGTCTCAGTTTGCATGGTTTAGTTTCGGTGTCCAAAAAAGCTCGGTTAAGGTTTTAGGGGTCATTTTAACTGTAAAGGGTCAATTTTGAAGTCAAAATTAGCAAAAAAAAAAGACCAAAAACACCTCGTTTTACTTATGAGGAAAGACTAGTTGTTCTTTTCTATTGCGCAAACCGAGGCATTTTCGGTCTTTTTTCCAATTTCGGCCTCAAAATTAACCTTGAGAGAAAAAATGCCCCCCAAAACTTTAATCGATCGATTTTCATAGTATGCAAATCGAAGCACGCAAAACAAGGAAAACTCCTAACCCTAATTAACCCCCAACTAACCTTTTATTTAATGGAATGTTACGGTAGAAAATTAGTCTAAAATACAATGGTATCATGTGAAATCCAAAACAAATTTGGTTACCAAATAGAAAAGTCAAAAGTATAGTAGTACCATGTAGAATTTCCCTATTATTTATATTGAACATTCATGCTTTTGAAAATTACCTAGGATTTTTTCCTTTAAAAAATATGGATAACAACGTTGATTAACAAACAATAACGCAGCTTTACAAGACACCTAAAGGAAAGAAAAAATTTAAAAAATTTGAAATTAGTGAAATTTATTTTAAATCAAGAATTTGAACTAGCATTTTGTGTATATGTGGTTCCCTGGGAGTTCATTCATCATACACTTGGCATAGTACACCTAGGACTAGTTATTGCTCATTTAGAACTCTCCATTAAAATACATTTTGCTCATTTAGATGATTTCAAATGATCAATTAGCAAAAAAAAAAAAAACTTGTGTATACCATGCTCACGGTACACCCGTGGCAAAATCGAATTTTTTAACAAAAAAGAACAAAAACTAAATAATTTATTGAATTTTAAAATTCGAAAGTACTCCTTTTCTAATAAATATTCCGAAATTATGTGTCACAAATCATGCACAAATTTCCCCAATTTGGATGCTATTCTAGGCAATAATTTGAATTATATTCAGCCAATTTCCCTTCCCAAAAATTAAAAGAAAAACAAGAATTTGTTTTCTTTTTCCTTTTTAAAAAAAAAACACTGGAGATTTGTTCTTTTGCATTCAAGAGTTAAAAAGATAAAAACTTTGAACAAATTAGAACCCTTTTTTATGAGCAAAATCAACACAAAGATAGGAGTTAGTTCAAGTGGGTAGAGCACTCCCCCTTGGCCCTTAAGGTCAGGGGTTCGATCCTTACCCCTAACATTATGCTGGGGTATTTCCACTAAGTGTGTTGGTGTTTCTCTGTTAGTAAGCGCAGTAGGGGTTAGCCCTTGATTTAATTTTCTAATAAAAAAAAAAAGAAGAGCAAAATCAACACTATAATAGACCATACAAAGAAGATGGAAAAAAAAAATTACTCTATTCCAGTGAATTTCAACTCCTTTTCATCAAATTCTCCACATTTTTTATGAAATATTAAAGATAGAGAGAAGATGGCTAACCATATGAGTCGAAAGAAGTGGCAAAAATATTAGAAGCAGAACCAAAACCATTAGCCAAAGATAGTGAGAAAGAGAAATCTCCTTCACCCACCAATAATATTTGATGTGAAGATGAATAATGTTTTACCCACTTCTCTTTTTCTATCATCTTTTTACCCAGTAGATTTTCAACACCATACATCAATGGAGGATGAAGGTACTGAGAGTACTCCATTTTTCAGCTTTTCATAATTCTCAAAAAAAAAAAAAAAGAAGTGACTTTTCGAATTACAGATTACTAGTAGTAGTATTACCAAAGAGAAACTCAAAAGTTGTAATATAATTTGTGGGTTTTTTTGCTAGTGCTAAAACTATTTAAAGATTTTTTTGGCCCGTTTATGGATTGCTTCCGCAAGAAGATCATTATGTTATTTGACTGAGCCCCATTCACAAATAGCTTGTTATGCAAGGTTCCAATTTTTACCTAGTGTCCAAAGTTTCTAGTTTGTGTTGTCTACTCAGTAATCAGCTTTTTCTAATTGAATAGTTTCGGCTTCTCAACTTTTCTAGGCCCATATTAATCCTCCAAATTCACTTTCACTTTCACTGATCACATTTTTAAAAAAGCGGTGGTAATAGATACTCCCTCTGCTTTTTTTTATTTGCTACATTTGACTTGCACGGTTTTCAAAGCATTATTTAACTCTTAATATCTCTTATTTCGCTTAAGTAAAAATTATAAAAATTTGATATTATGAATCTACACGAACCTAACAAGATCACATGACTATATTTTTATTTATAAAATAATCAAAAATAGACCGTTACGATAAAAGTTTTAATTGATCATATCCAATACCATGTCATGTCATATTTTTTTATTTTTTTTTGGTAATTAAGAGTAATATTATCCAAAAAACACGAATACACCTAAGTGAACTTAGTGTAAGCTCACACTACCACACTGGATAGGCCCAGTCTTTACAAGCTTTCAAGCCAGTTTTTATCACTATTTGTAATTTTAGTACCCATTAACTGTGCTACTCTATACTTCACAGTGAATTTAATTTCTTTGATTGTGTATTCTATTGTATGTACAGTATCATTCTAATAGGCTAAATTCCTATTCTTCCATATGGTATAGACAGCCTTGGGTCCAATGGTATGGCTTCCTATCTCCCACATGGGAGACCAATGTTCAAATCTTGGTGGAAGCAAAAATTTCAATATTGTTGGGGGAAGGGGGGGTTTGGGGGCTTGTTGGGCCTCTGGGTGAGTGGCCCTGTGCGAGGGCAGCCCAGAAGAAATTTATCTTACTACGGGTTTCCGAAAGGGGCCCCAAAAAAAATGGTATAGACAGCAACTCTATAGCAGCAAACCCCACTTTCCTCTTGAATTTCGACCCCTCAAATCTGTTCTGCATCCATCTGCAGATCTGAGTTAAGTTCCTCCTGTGCCATCTCATCCCAAGCCAATACATAATCCCTTGCATACATCTCATGTTGAACGTGCAATCAAAGAAAAGATGATTCAGATCTTCACTATGTTGTTGACAGAGGCAACATCTGTCATTGTTACATGATATCCCCATTTGCATTACTCTTGCTTTAGTCTTCAATCTCTTGTGAGCAGCTAACCACATGATGAACCTATGTTTAGGAATAGTGAATCTATCCCAAACATATCTTCTCCATTGGACTTGAGTGTCTTCATTACTCAACTTTTTATTGCTAAAGTCAGTCTCCTTTAGCCATTCATCTCCTAGCAGCAGCCCATTCACCTCATTCTTTACTTTACATATCACTTTCCAAACCCAACTGGCACTGTTAGGAGCAGCATAGCTACTCCAATCCTCCCCTCTGATGTACACACAGTTCACCTACTTCACCCATAGGTTTTCTTTTTCCTGAGCTATGTGCCAGGCAAGCTTACACACAGCTGCCATATTCTATCTAACAATATTCCTCAGCCCCAATCCTCCTGTATTCTTGGTTTGACTCACCATATCCCAAGCTACAGCTTCTGGTTTGCTGTCATTATAAGTACCAATCCACAAATAACAACGACAAATTGTGTTAACAACATTCAAAACACTCTTGGGGAGAATGAAAATCTGCCCCCAATACACATGAACACTCATTAATATATACACTTTGCACAAGTTGGGATCTAGCAGGCAGCAAAAGACAAGTTTCTTGAGCTCCATGTTCTAATCCTGCTTATCATCTTGTTCACAAGCCCTTGGCAATCCTTTGCTGTCAACTTTGTGGTAGATATGGGCACTCCTAAGTATCTGAAGGGAAGAGCTCCTCTGATAAACCCACTAACCTCAGTTACCGTGTTTGTTTCATAATCATCCATCCCAACATAGTATACTTCTGATTTTGCTTTATTTACCTCCAATCCAGATGCGCTGGAGAACATTTGAAACCCCTGTAGTAGTGTATAAATTGATCGGAAGTCACCATGGTAGAAAAGCAACAGATTATCAGCAAAGCACAAGTGCACCAATTTCAGTTCTGTGCATCTAGCATGATATTTAAATCCCTCCAATTCACCAACATAAGTGAGAATTATGTCTAGGTAATCCATGCCAAGTGCAAAGAGCAAAGGAGACATGGGATCTCCTTGCCTCAGTCCTCTGTAAGCATTAAAGAATCCAGTAGGAGTGCCATTAAGCATGATTGATAATTTTGCTGTCTTCACACATGTCATAATCAACATCACAAAATTCCTAGGAAAGCCAACTCCTTCTTGCATTTGTTCAAGAAAATTCCAGTTTACAGTGTCATATGCCTTCCTTAGATCAAGTTTCATGAGACAACTTGATCTAGTGGCCTTCCTCTTATACATCTTTAATAAGTCCTCACGGATCAACACATTGCGATTATACTTACGCTAACAACAAAGGCACCTTGTCTTTGGAGAGATAATACTAGGTAAAATTCGTTAAGCTTCTCACGATTAGCTTTGTGAAAGTTTTGTACAATATAGTGCAACGGGTTATTGGCCTAAAGTCTAAAACAAACACTGAGCACTCAATTTTAGGCACCAATGTCAAAGTGGTTGCATTTATCACTTTTAACAGCTTCCCTGTTTTAAATACATCCAACACAGCTTCAGACACATCATCTCCAATTATCTCCCAACAATGCTTAAAAAATTTGTTGCTAAATCCATCGGCCCGGGCGCTTTCTCATCGGGGATGCTTGAAGATGACCCTTTTCACATCTTCCTTTGTAAAGGCCACATTAATTAAGCGGTGCACATGTGCATCAGAAAGCTTTTTCCCCCTTGTCAATCAGAGCATTCAGAACAGGTTGCTTTTGATCTTTATGAGAAAAAAGTTCCTGGTAATAATCCAGGAATGCCATGTCAATCTTCTCTTTTTCAGTTATCATTCACCCTCTGCATTATTGTGGATAGAATGGATCTTGTTTCTATATCTTCTAGCCTTGATTGCTTGATAGAATATCTTGGAGTTTTCATCACCCTCCTTGAGCCATGTGATCTTTGCTTTCTTTTCCGTAACAAGGAATACTTATTCTTCTTTGCATTCTTATCTTGTTCCATAGCTATTTTTTTCCCCGGTAGCTAGTTCAGGATCATGAGGCTGAGCATGCATAGCAGCCTGGGCTTTGTCAACAGCATCCTTAGCCTTTATCACTGCAGCTTCTACATCCCCAAGCCCAATTCTATTCAGCTCCTTTAACATTCCTTAACCTTCTTCATCTTCAACTGAACCCTGTACATGGCACAACCAATCACCAGCATACTCCAAACCTGTCTCACTAACTCAAGCATGTCAGGGTGATTACACCACATATTATGAAACATAAAAGGTTTCTTAGTACTCACATCAGGAAGTCACTCAACAACATAGGTGTGTGATCAAAATTGCCCTCAGGCAAAAAAAACTACTTCAGCCACATCATGTTTGTCAATCCACTCATTGCTAGCTAGCACTCTGTCAATTCGAGAAAAAACCCTTTGTTCCCCATCTTGTTTGTTATTCCAAGTAAAGTATCTTCCTGTTGCTTTAACATCAACCAAATTACAATGCATCATCCAATCCAACATAAGGTGGACCTCAGCTTGTCTAACTGGCCAATCCTATCCTCCACACTACTTAAGGCATTAAAGTCTCCCATCCGCAGCCAAGGCTTACCACTCCCAACAACATTTTTTAAACACCTCCATAATTTCATGCTACTAGTATGGTCATAAGCCATAGACAAATGTATGAGTCAAATACCTCCCCATTTATACTTTTATAGGTTTCACAATGCAATTATCGAAGCGGCTATGTACAAAACTAATTGTCAAGTTAAATGAAGTAGGACTCCACCCAATAATAATTCTTCCATTGTTGTGACAACTATTGTTATGGGTAAAACACCACCCAAGGCACAAATTTAGGTATACATCACCTATTCTAGGGCTTTTGACCCTAGTTTCTAAGAGACAAAACAGCTTAACATCATTAGAGGTAAGAATATGCCTCACCTCAACTTGTTTAGCTCTGCTGTTTATGCCCCTTACATTCCACGTCATAATTCTATCCATCAGGAGTAGGAGGTGTCACCCCCTGCTCTTTGTTTCTTGTTGGATCACCAGCACTAAGTCCATTTCCTTGCTCCATACTCTGTCCAGTCTGTCCACCAGTCATACTATTTGCCCTTGCTTCTTGCACCACTACAATACCTCCATCAACACTTATGTCCACAACATCCTCATTTTGCAAGGCTAGGAATGAGTTATGAACAGGGATTACAAGTTCCACCTCAGCTGTAGTTGGCTTTGTATTGCCAACTATCATGAACCCTTCACTATCCTGTTGCACATATTTCTTTTTCACCCATTACACTTCCCATTTGTCTTCTCCTACAGTCATCTCCTTCATGTCCATAGCCACCACATTTCGAGCATAACACCGGTCTCCATTCATACGCAACCTTATGTTCCACTATACATCCATGTTCATTACAAAATGATACTACTTCAGGAAGATATGGGTTCAGCCCAACTTCCACCATTACACGAGCAAAACTCAATTTGTCTTTGTTTTTCGTTGCTTGATCCATTTTGACAACACCCACCATGTCGTATTTCATTGATAAATAGAATGAAGCCTTTTAAGCTTAACATAATTCGTTTATTAAACTATATAAACCAAACATATCAACATGGTAAGTCTCATAATCCACTTTCTATATGTATACATAAATCATTTCGGAACGGACCAACTTCTACAACCAAGAATAAATCAACCTAATATTTTATTAAAATGTTTTCCTAATATTTCATATTGTAACCCCGCCACCAAATGCCCCCTTAATGCGTAGTTGACAAGTTTTTAGGAACCTATTAGCTCATCTACACCACTATTTAAAATGTTTACTCGTGATATCTTTGCAAGAACAATCACATCATCTAAAGAAACACATGCACCTTAACTGATATCTTAATTAGATCATCGTCTATAAACTAATTGATATCAACAATTTCATTCTGCAATACATTCAGGTAGCAATCTTCTAGATTGCAACATTATAGTATATGTTGAAATATTACATACAAGAAGCGACCCAGCTACTTATGGTACGGTCAACATAATAAAACATGTTATTCTAGGGAGTATTGTTATAGCAAGCAAATTATCAGAAGGTATGCAGAAAATGCCGTGTCTCCACTACTTCAGAGTTCAGCCTTTAAGCTTAAGTTGTGTAGGATCAACATCAGCCTTCTTAAGAAACAAACCAGAAAGATAAGCCGAAAGAAAATTGTCTCTAAAAAACCTCATACCAAACCAATCAAACTCCTGTATCCAACCCAACATATAACCTGTACTGATGAGTCCAAATGCTCTCCACCTCCTGTTCTTTGCATAGCTATTTAAACCATTTTTTATCTTCTCATACTCGTATTCATCCTTATTTTCACAATCCGTTGATGCCCTCTGATCATTCGAGTTCGTTAGGAAGGCATTGGCGAGACATTTTGCTAGAATGACACCATCTTCTAGAGCCGAGCACCCTCCCTGCCCAAGGTCTGGTGTCATAGGATGGCAAGCATCACCTGCTACACATACATTGTCTTTGCTTATGTTTCCAAATATAATTTCCAGCGGAGGCCTATATCCTAGTGGTGAGCGTACGATTTCTTCTATCTTTGTGTCTTCAATCACACCCTTTACTTCAGCTGCTACTTTGCCAAGTTTACTCAGTACAAATTGCTTCAGCTTCAGTTGATCAGCTTCTATCAATTTTCTACTTTCTGTAATTACATTAAGGTAAATTCAAAGTTTGTTATTTCTTATTCAAATCTCACACATTTTATCATATTTTAAAGAAAAATTCACATAGAGTAATTCCAACTATGGTTACGTTGGTCTTCTTATAATTATGCCAACTACGAGTTATTCCATGATAAGCCCAATATGACGTAAGAAAATAAATTTACAAGGTCAATGATGATGCTTCATTAAGTTCAAACTCTAGTTGGTTCGAGAGGGGAGAGGATGGAAAGAAAATATTAAAAATTTTAAAACAGAAGTAGCCAATTATACAATTTATTAATCAATTATGATTATTTGAAACAAGACACCTTTGTCGCTGGGATTATTCTACAATAACTCATAGGTGGGATAATTATGAGAAGACGGAACACAATAAGTAGTATTCAATTGTGAATGTATTTTGAAAGAAAATTACACTTATGCTTTGTGTAAGGAGAAACATACCTTGAGCTGATGGGGACCATGTAAAAAACCAATAAACAGTATTGTCATCACAAGGAGCAATACCATATCTAACACCATTTCCCACCAATTGGTAAAATTTGGGCTCAAAATTATGGCCTTCTTTGTAATATGCACAACCCCTTATTGCTGATCTGCCTGTTAATGATGGTTGCTTGAACCCTAGCCACTTTGCCACCACCGAAGTCACCCCATCACACCCAACAAGTACCTGCTTGTGTGACATGGCATCAGCTAATTATATTCCTAGATCAAAACATGTAATCAACTCAAGGAACCATTTTCACTAAAGAAAACCTTATTCATGATCCGGCACAGCCTACTTGAGGTGAAATGAAGAGTCCGAGAAACATAACTTTGCACTAATGCAAAGGCAGAAATCTAGGAGGGTTAGAGGCTCAACCTTAATATGATTATCATTACCTTGGTCTTAAGGGTGGAACCATCAGCAAGATGCACAAGCTTTGAGAAACCTGATTTTTCTTCAATAGAGACCACCTTGGAGGAATACCTTATTGTACCACTTGGCAATTCTTTCGCAAGCGCTTCTAGTAAGGCCTTTCGTTTTACACACCGAACTTCATGATCTCCGCTGTAATATAACATCTCAACTTCAATATGCCATTACGCCAATGCTAGCAGCCTAAACACTAGCTTAATTAATTTAAAGTGAGAAGAAGCACTAAAATTTTACAACTAGTTTTTAAATAATGAACTTACTGTGTTCCCTTGTTTGTAAATGAAACATATGAAGTTAAAGCTCCTGTAACTGAAGATGAAGTATTTATCCTGCGTATGTTTAAGAACAATGATTGACTTTTTGTAAGCAACTTCTTATTCTTTAACCATGGAAAACTTGTTATCTTACAATAATATGAAGTATCCCACAAAGAGCGGAAAAAAGGCTAAATATATAACATACAGTTTAGGTTTTCTGTCGAAAAGGACCTAATAAAATCTGAGTTTTGTAGGGAAGGGCCCAATAAATTTTTTTTTTGTCTAAAAGGACCTATTAAAATACTTTCGATTGTTAAGCAGAACCAGGTTTATGAATTTCGGGCCAAAATTACTATATTCCGGAGTTGACTTTTGCGATTGGGACACCACAACGACATTTGACAGGAATTTTATTGCTTGAAGATAATTTCGCAGACATTTTCCTTCAATTTCCAAAAAAAATTAGAGTTTTTGGCGCGAAATTCATACACTTGGTTCCTCTTAACAACGGAAGTATTTTAATAGGCCCTTTAGACAAAAAAAAAAATTTATTCAGCCCTTCCCTACAAAACTTTGTATTTTATTAAGGTATTTCGACAAAAACCCTACAGTTTATTACCAAATAGTAGAGCGGAAGGACATTTTGATAATTCCACCCGTTAAGGCCCCACCTTCCGTTTTCACTCTTTTTCTGATAATGAAACTGTTTGTTGTTTAACCATATCTAGATATCCTTACCCAAAAAGCTGGCCATGTTGTTGCCTGAGTGAATCGCCGATTCCAAGAGCATCCAAAGCCCTCCATGCATTAGTCCAAGTTGTGAACGCTATACCAGCTGCTCTAAGTATGTCTGAAGATTCTAGCACCAAACTTTTTATTCCCAGCCTGCAAACAAAAAAAGAAGCACAAAAAAGAACACAATGAATGAACAAATTCTTTCCCCCTTTTTAAATTTATGAATCACTAAAAGCAAAAGAAAATACCTATGTAGTGCTAAAGCAGTAGCAAGACCAGAGATTCCAGCTCCAACAATGACAATATCTGTGTTTACCTCCTCCATCTTTGAACCTTATATGTTGCAAAATTAGCACAGATATAACAGGTTTTGTTGAACATGAGATGATCATGGCGTTGTTTGTTGTATATACTTCATTAATTCTGTTTGTCTAGCCTCTAGGAAGGTGTGCCCACATGGCTTGAATTGGAAAAGTCACACAAGGACAACAATAATTGACCCTTATATATATATTCTATGTATGGCAAATGTTGCTTTTGTTGGCAACCAATATGGACTAATTTTCCAGTCCATTATCTTTTTAGTAATTTATTGGCATATACTTCATCTTTTTCATAATAATTATAACATATTATATCGGAGGCATATTTTTTTAAGAAACCCATTTAAAGAGAAGAGAGATAGAGATAAATCAAAAGTGGAAACTATGTGATATGACTATATGAAAGAGATAGAGAGAAAATATTACCAAATATACGTTGCAATTTATATTAAATATCCAAATAAGGGAAATGTTGCAATAAAAAAAGAAGGGATGAAGTATGAATATAGATTCAGGATAGATTCTTAAAATGTTAAAGATGAGATTGATTTTTTAAAATTATTTTCAAAGGGGCATTTGGTATTATTTGTAGGGCCCCACATTCCACAAGCTCTTCCCAATTGCTAACTACTATTAAATTCACCAGTCACCAGTAAAGTTGCCTCTTGAAGATGCTAAGTAGTAAGTAGTAAGTAGTAAGTGGTACCAGCGCAGTGGTTTCTCATAGGCTGTTTGATTTATTTATTTTTTATCCAACCGAACTTGGCCAATATGGTCCACATTTTATATCAATTTACGCAATGGTCATATGAGGCGGTAAGCAAGGCCGTCTTAAATTTGAGGCCCTTGTGTTAATTATAAAGTTGGGTCCTAAATATAAAGATAATATGTATAGGTTATTAAAAATATTTTAGACAAAATAAAGCTGAAATTTGAACAATATGATTAAAACAAACATTTAATTTAAGACTTTTGGACCCTCTAAAAAGTGGGGCGCGTCCGTAGGTTGCTTTGCACGCCCTATTAAGTGACCACGACAGTAAGGCACATTAGAGGCTACGGTTCGTGTTGTACGATGAAATATAGGACAATGTATTTTGCTGCATTCTGATAGACTGATAGTGATTTGAGTTTATTCGAGTGATGTGCTTCTAACTGGGCTAATTGTCCTCTCACTTGGTGCTCCTTTGAAATATTCTAGTCTCTCCGAAGACTAAGAAATAACATACAATATCGCATTTCTCTGTAGGAGGAGAGTATCATTCCATGGCTGCAATTACATATGAGTTGAAAATGGTTAAAGGGTTTACTAAAACTTTGGTGTCTGAGATCCTATGGGAATGTGGTTATATTGTTGTAGTTACTCTGCAATGTACATTGCATGTAATCACTAATTAACATAATTACAATATTGCGATAATATTATCTCAATATAACTCACACTAACTGTAATAAGTATAACTTATAATGTGGAATTTAGGGCAACACGCAGGAGAATAAGGGGGTTTTGGAGAAGAATGTTAGATCTCAAGTTGAAACCAATTCTTCTAGTGCGTGCACCCTTTTTCAGAGAGGAGGCAAAAATCAATTTTGTCGAATTTACCTAGCAGCTAGTTTGGTAGGAGAAATTGTATGGAAAAGAAAGGAAGAGAAGAAATATAAGAGGTTGTCTTGTTGGTTTTAAAAAATAAAATTAAAAAATAGGATTACATAAGGAAAGGAAGTGACGGGAAGTCGGAGGAACTTGGAAGGAAATTGAAAATATAGAAAGTTGTTACTCTTTGTCTCCAAAAATACACTATTTTTTTTAGTTATCTTTCTTTCCTTTACTACTTCGCCAACCAAACATTACAGTTCTTTCCCTTCCATCAAATCAAACATTATAAATGTCAATTATTACTTCCTTTTTTTACTCTCTTTCCTTCTTTTCCTTTCCTTTCCTTTACTAATTAAAAAAATACCAAATAAATAGGAGAATGTTCATTGTTAAAGTTTCCCGTGGCATATGTCTACTTTAACCTTGGGTTCACCTATTTCTATGTCTAAGTACACTTAACCCCCAAATGAAAAACAACAAGCCAAATAATTTTGTTTTCGAAATGTTTTACTCATCTAGAAATACAAATATGCAATGCTTATTGTGAAACAAAATACTCCTACTGAAATAGAAATAACATTTCTAGCTCAGTGAGAAGTTCTGTGATGCTATCGCATTTAATGTATTAGTTTCACAGATTACAACTAAGATAACATCCAAAGTTTTACCATGAGCTACACCTTTCCCCTACAAAAGAAACAAGAACAATGCAGCAAAGGCAACAATAACTACAAAAGATGTGTCAAAATTGATATTACATTTACTACAACTTATATTAGCTTAGTTTCCTATCTTTGAAATGTCCCTGCCAAACACTAGAGTGGTTGCCCAGTTTACAGCAACATAAAATCTGTTTCTCCAGCTAAGAACACGCGTTAGATATGCTGACCGCCATATCAGAAAGCTGAAAAACCCAGCAATGGATACACCCTTCGCGTCCTGATCCATCAACCAAACAAATGATGACTAAAAGAGAAGAAAAACTCAACTTCTGCTTCAAATTTTTCATAAACATCAGCAATACCTTTGACTCACGGAGATCAACTAGGGCCTTGTAGCTCCCTACTGAAACCATGCTGCCAGCATGCTTGTAAACAAAAGGGTCTCCTAGTGCAATATCTTTTGCTGCATATGCCTTTCCTGCATCTTGCTTGCCCATCTTGTTGAATAGTTCAACCAAATATTTGCCTTCTCTTTCAGCTACCTGTTTGATTTGGATGATGATTAAACAAACAAAATGAGTTTAATTATAATCTTAGATACAGTGTTCATGCATAGAGTTCATAACCCACTTTGCAGAAAAGGGTACTTCCTCATATCCTTATTAACTACTCCCTGTTGTGCGTAAGAAAAAGTCTTATTTACCATACCATTCTCCACGATACAAGGGTATATATTGATTTTTTTTACCCTTAGTTCTGTGAACCATTGTAGAAGATGCTAGTACGGTAAAATTGTCAATATACCTTTTAAACTGTGCTGCTAGTTAAATCTTATGCTTTCTCAAACGTTGCATGCATAAAAAAAAACAGAGCAAGTATTGACTAAGGTTGTGCACAAAAACTTGGAAATTGCTAGTTAGTGCATCAGTATTCGAAATTCAGCAATAACAGTGCATTGTTTTTTAACAAACAGATAATAGAGCATAGACATTTTAGTCGGAAATCATATGGAGTACGACTGACGGACTGAGTTATCACCTGAGCTAAAGCAGGAAGAACCTTCCTTCCAGACTGCTCGAGAAATCCTGCAGTCACCCAGGGCAAACACATCTTCCACTGAAGGAACTCGCAACCATTGGTCGATCCCTATCCTGAATCATTCAAGATTACTATAATTATTACAGTATTTGTTCGATGGTAACAACATAACTAGATCTGAGGTAAGAAAATGCACCTTCCACCAGGGCATTTAGGAAGGTTAAGAGATTCTACAAACTCAGACGGACCAACGCCAGTTGACCAGACCAAAATGCCAAAGGGTACTTCTGTTCCATCACTAAGAATTATCTTTTCTTTTTGAACCTCTCTTACAATCCCACGAACAAAACATATCCCCGACTGATGGCAAAAAAAATGTAAGATGAAAAACAAACTTGGAAACATTTGGCCATTTGGGGAAGAAGAAAAGGATTGCAAAGAGTTTGATGAGATATAAGAATATGTGATGAGTGATGACCTTTATCAAGTGATTTGTTGCATATTCCCTCAATCCCACATCGAATGATGACAATATTTCATTGGCCTGCATTTACAAAAGGTGGATAATGATGTAGGCTTATTCTTACTTCATAACTTATATAGCATGAAAAAAACTGGGTTTCGGAAACAGAAACATTGTGAAAACAGAAAACCTCAAAACGGTAAACAGAGAAACATCTGGTCCTAGAGTTTCCCATGTTTGATAGCTAATAAGGTGGATATATGATAAATATATATACCTCAATAAGAGTGACCTTGATGCGGTCTTTGACATGTGAATACCGTTGGCTAACATCTGCTTTTATAAAATCACTCAGTTCGCCACTGAATTCTACACCAGTTGGACCACCTCCAACAACAACACAATGTAACAATCGCGTCCTTTCTTCATCAGATATACCTATCATCAGACAAGAGGAGAGTGCAAAAGAACATTGATTTCACAATCTAAATGATAACAGTATTATCATATCAACCCTTTCACCATTAGAAACAAATGATTTTCCCTTGTACATTAAGTGATCAAAACATCGTTTCACTTATCTGAACTTATAGGCCCTGAACTTAAAGAATATGAACTTAAATTATCTGAACTTAGTGGCTCTGACTTGACTTATCTCAAATTATTTTACCTTAAATAAGTGAAATTAAAATGGGAGAACAAAAGCCTTGGTTGTGAATTGAACTTGTTAGGTCCTATTTGGACTTATTTGGACTCATTGGTTGGTTATGAGACCAAAACTTGTTTGAACTTATTGGCCCTTATATGAACTTACTTCTCCTGCAACATACTTTCTGGAAGTGAAAAGAACAAGTATTATACTGATATATACAAAAACACATCAGTTGGCTAATCTTAGACTTGACCAAAGGATCCCATGATATGCAAGAATTACCTGGACTATGAGATAGCATAAGATTTGACAGAAGTTTCCTTCTTATCTCCTGTGCATGATTTACTTCTCGCAAAAAAACTGCATGTTCTTTCACCCCTTTGATGTTAAATGTCAAAGGATCCGATCCTACTGCAATTACAAGCTTGTCATATGCCACCTTAAATCGATGTCGTTCATTTGATTGTCCCATATTCTCCGCAGTTTCACAATAGACCTGATTTACAATGAACCAATCATAACTTAGTGTTATACACTAGATTACTACTAAAAGAAGTGGCATAATCATATAATCCTAAGATTAATTAGCTGACTTACTTCATGTTTCGATGTGTCAATCCCAGTGCAGGAAGCCAAATAGAAATAACAATTCGGATCCTTTGCAAGTGCAGACTGAATCTGACCAATGGGCTCAGCTACTGATCGGAATTCCAGTGTCCCGACACAAGTTGAGGCAAGCAGAGGAGTGAAAACCATATGGTTCCTTGGTGATATACAGACAATATCATACATATTTGTGTCAAGACCTTTCATGAGGCGGCATGCTGCCCAACCTGTTCCAAGGACCACTACCCTTGGCTTTTCCCCTGCCTTTGTTGCTTCTAAGCCCGGGTATCTCGTACTCTCATTCTCTGCAACGGACTGCTGACACGCGATCTTCTCTTTAGAATGTAATTGAGAAGAGAGAGTGGCTTGGAATCCCCTAGTTTGGAAGTATGAAGAGTTCATATTCCTAAGTTCAGAGGTGTTATTGCATTTGCCCGTTGCATTTTCGAGCAAAGAAGGATACTTGTACAAGGAAATACCCTCAGAGAATACCTCTTTCTCAGTTGTATAATTGGTTTTGGAACTTCCTGACCTTCTTATGCCTGTCCTTGCAATTCTTGCTAATGCCATTCTAGTATATCAGCTCGTACTTGTAAGATCTAAAGCTGCAGAAGTTTGTAAAGTATAAAAATTTCGGCCTGCCAAAAAAGAAAGGTTTACACGGTTAAGATCAAAACATGGACTATTTGGGCAAGAGTTTGAAAGCTTTTGCTTCCATAAGTTTCTGTTGGGGATGTGAGAAAAAATATTTGGCATATATCCAAATAGATGATAGAAGCTAAAAATTGAAAAAAGTTGTGTGGCATCTATGAATGAGAGTTTCCTGTTTCCCAACATCTAAATCTACAATGAGAACAAGAATTTCTACATTTCCTTCTAGGAACATATAAAATACTGAACATAGATCCAAATTACATATCGATTTTAAGGAGTATGAATGTATGATCAAACTTAATGACATAACTAGGCTCTAAAAACCCAAAAGTGAGCCATTTTTTTGGGTTTTCATCTATATATCATTGTACATAACAAGTCACCAAGGATCAAAAAGTTCCATTATCGGATAGTTTGCCTGAGATAGAATTTTCTCCTGGATAAACTGAACTACATTGGTCAGGATTCAAGAAGGCCTAATGTTAGCATCATAAACACTCATATAATAACTTGTCACTAGTAGAACCTAAAAACCATTAAACACTAGCGAAAATTCAAATTTCTTTTTCCACAAGATAACCATTTTTTTCAGTATTTCACGGTACCCTTTCATTTGTAACATATTTGGGAAGGTCGAATGTAGAAAGACTCGAATTTCAAACTTACTAGCTCCACTAGAGCTACTTAAACTTGAAATGTTAACAATGTGAAACCCTTTAATACTCTAGTACCTCTGTCTGGAAAGATTCTCTATTTTATAAATAACAAATGTAAAAGGCAAGATTAACCTCTAACACCACAAAATATGGCGCATGTGCACCCAGCGCCACCAACTTTGACTAATAGTCTAAACACCACAAGTTATTGGCCTGGGTGCAGAGAGTGTCATAAATAACGCCGAAGCTGACTTCTCTCGATGTTGATGTGACTTAGGATTCTAATCAATGAAAGAAGAAGGGAAAAATGAGAGAAAAAATTAAAACGAATTCCCCGCCGTCGGCGAGAAAGGTTAGCTCCGGTGTCATTTATGATACTTTCGTTGCACTGCACCAATAGTTTGGGGTGTTGGTATTAGTCAAAAGAAGTTGGCGCACCTGCACCCGCGCCATACTTTGTGGTGTTGAGACCAATTTTGCCATGTGCAAATTGGCTAGTGGTAATCTTAAAAACAATTTTCGATTTTGCCAGTCTTTTTCAAACGGGTCACCCTAAAGTATGTTCTCTAAAAAATAAGACATAAGAAAGAGAAATAATTGGGTTACCTAAAGTATGTCCAACGTACAATTTTTGGTAATATCATAGACTAGAGTCTGGAGGTACCAAAGCTACTAAATCACAGTCAAGTCAAAGTGAAAATTTTGGTATCAACTTGACTTTAATTTGGTACTAGTACATCTAATCTATGAAATTAACAATATATCCTTTGGGCTCCAAGTCTCCAACAATGAAACGCCAATAACAGCTCCATACAGAACATGTATAAATTTAGTTGATCGATAAATCAAATAAGACAACCAAGAAAATGTAAATTGCAAAAACATATAAAGAAAAAAAAAAGTATAGTGAAAATTCATTAGAAAGAATTGATAAGAGAAACTAGTAGATGAAGGTAGAGCAATGTATGAACAAGAGTTGAAGCACATTACTGATTACTGGAGTTTATTTTTGGTTGGAGAGACACATCAACTTTGCCTTTCGCGGCTGGTGAACAATGAGGAGATCATGAAAGCTCCAGGAGGACAAGAAGTATATGTACTAAGGTCTAAAAACAAAGTTATTTGCCTAATTGATATTTAATTAATTAATTGTATTAACCGTCTTAAAATATTACCAAATTGAGAGGAGATTTGTAAAGACTGAAAACGTAAGCTTGGGCCACAAGAAAGTTTCCAATTAAAAAGGAAAAAATCAAAAATCAAAGAAATGTTTCAATTAGTCGGTACTCGATAGTCGATAGTAACGTATCAAGACTTTACGGAAGGAGTGATGTAGACTTTTCGACGTCATCTGGTATGTCTGAAATGTGAACGACATTTGACGACCTATTAGATTTATTTAGATGTTGGCCTACTATATACTCCCTCCGTCCCATAATATAATGCATGTTTCATTTTAGGTGGGTCAAATTTTAAAATCTTTGACTAGATATTCTCATTAATATATATAAGAAAACATATCCATGTGGGATCTTGTTGGATTCGCCTCAATATGTAGTTTCATAATATCAACTTTTTATATTTTTTATCAATAAGGAAGTGAAGATATCGAAAGTCAAAGATCCATCTTGGATACCATATAAAAAAAACAATCACTATATTATGGACAATGAAAGTCTATATATAGTAGTCTTAGCCTTCTATGCATGCGACACGTGCGTTGATTGCATGGGTGCATTCTTAAATTTCATCTAATATAATTTTGAAATTCTTGGATGTACTAGCTGAGCATCAAAGATGCAGCCATTGATTCTCCCGAGAGGCTACAATTACCGCAATTATAATCATTATGTTACAAACTAATGTAATTTATAAAGTGTTTAGAAATCGTGATGAACATTTAGATGTAAAGTCTCATAGTCAAATTAAATTTGTAAATTTTTTTTTTATTGCGTAACCATTTTTTTCATTATGTCAAGTTACTTTGTTAATGATTATTTAGTTTATTATAGGAATTTTAAGGAGACACTAATACACACCATGACCCATCCTTAAATTAGGAAATGATATAATTGTAGAAAATATGAATATGCAATTATATATTTAACTAAGTACAAAAAAGACTTTTAATAAGGGGACATCATAGCTCCCCCTTGACTTATATATTAGAGATATACTTTCTCCTTTTTTTTTGCAAAGTTTTAAATTCCAGGCTTGTTGATATACAAATTTGACTATTTATTTTTCTAATTATATACCTATGAAAATTATAAAAAGTCGAAACCTTGTAAATATATTTTGAGATTATTATATCCAACATCTACATGCTAAAATTTGTATTGTATATTATTCATAAATTTTCGGTCAAAGTACATAAATAATGCAAAAGTAAAAACGTTGCAAGTTTAGAAAAAACAGAACAAGTATTATCGTTTTTTATTCTTCTTTATACTTTAACAAGGTTATCATAAATCTAATTGTCTTCGTATATAATAATTGGGTGAAACACGTTCTTTAGGATCAAACCGCATGGCGCACGACCATCCACTCCAATTTGTTTCTTCAATTTTCGCACCACAGATAGCGTCTTGGGTGTAAGTGTGTAACATGTTACACCATAACTTATTATATGACATGCATAATGACATAGATTCTAACAAGAATGACATGGACTATGCAAATAATGACATGAATCTCATGTCATTATGTCATTAATTTCATGCCATTTGAGTTATTTTTACAAAAGAAGCGATGATTTGTGAATTGTTACACCATAAATTATGGTCTAACAGTTACACCCAAGAATTTGTGATGTGAGAAATTGTACGGAGTTTGTTATCTACAAAGAGTAATTCCTATTCTTCTCTTTATATCTTAATTTAATTAAGTGTATTATTTCTACCAATAGTATATACTTCTACCGTTCCATTATTATTGCAACATTACCCTTTGGCACATTAATTATTGAAGAAAGTCATGTGAAGGAGAGAGATAGAGATAGATACAAAATGGGGCCTATATGTGATAAGAGAGATAGAAAGAAATAGGATTTTTTGTCAAAAACCACCTTATAAAACATGAAAATTGTGAGAAACCACCTTATATAATTTTTTTTTTGCGAAAACAAACCTTAAACAATTTTTTTTTTGCAAGAACAAACCTAGCTTATACTAAAGAACGGAGGAAGTATGAACTAAAGGCTGGTATTAATATGTAAGAAGAGTCCCCAAATCTCGATTTGTTGTACATTGCTTAATACTTATATATAACAGAGTTAGAGTACAGTCTACAGATGATCTTCTGGAAAGCTATTTGTACATAACAAAATGAACAATTTTGACGAAGAATATACTTTTACAGAATAATATTATCCTAGACAGGGAAAGAAAGGATGTAACCTAATTAAGTTGTGCAGTTAGCAAAAGAATATTGATTGTTTGTTAAGATATCTTCCTTTTGCTGATAACAACAAAGAGTTAAATTCAATTATGTTGGTGCAGCCATTGCTTGATGACCATGGTTGAACACCTTGTTTAAAATCATGGCTAATCTAACCCCTCCTTGTGCAACGCGTTTCATCACAAAAGGCAACCTCGAACTGAAGTACTCATCTGTAAACACATCATATATAAATAAGAACAATATTGTTATTTGTTAGTTGTTACTATGCAGTATGCACTAAGGCTCTGTTTGAGTCGACGATAAGCATTAAAAGGGAAAACGTTTTTCCATAAAAATAAAGTATTTTCTCAGGGAAGATCTGCCCTTGTTACATATTTGTCACCTTTTTTGTTTGGTGAAATTTTATCATATAACACGCTTACACGACTCCCCTCATTTATATCTTGTACTCCATTGATCTCATAATAAATTGCTGGTTGGTTTGACCGTTTGATATTGCATTCATCTCGCAATGCAATTGTGTAAAGCTAATATGTCGAAATTATGCCTTGAACCAAAATCAATAAAAATATACTACATCTTAATATTGTTATATAATGACTAAAGTTCATCAAATGTTAATTAATAAAGTTTGGACTTTAACCTCATAATCATTATACCGGAAGGTTGAGGGCCAGAGAAAACAACAGTTGAAAATATTTGAAGTTTCGACTTCTATTTTTAGTATCTTATCTTTGCTTGGAGAAATTTGTTTCCCAAAAAAACTAGAGCAAAAACCACCAAATTGCTTAATTACCTGCAAGAGTTACTCCAGGCTCAGCATCTTTGTAACCCCATTTACAAGCTATGTTAATGCTTTCTGTAGCATACCTGTGGTGAGGAACAGAATAAAAATTATATTAGAAATGATAAAACTATAATATGCTAAAATAATGGAAATAAAAGTTGAAGGAAAAACAATCATTTTATATACTTGGTTACACAAGTATGAAGATTGTTGCAATCTGTCCAATGTGAGACATCTTCAGACCATATGCCCTGTATAATACAAAGTAATCCCAATTACATGAGTAATTAAGCATGTCACAAGAATTTGCAATCAGTGAATTAATCATGTTTAAATCTTACATCAGTGAAGTTTCCTTCAATATCTTGTTGTAAGAGATTCATGTCATTGTCATAGTAATCCTTCATGGCTGTTAGAATTATCTCTCTGTCCCACACCTAAGTATGCAATTAACAACCAAAAGTTAAAAGATTGAATAACCGAAGGAAAAATTAACATGAATAAGTTGAAATTACTGATCAATTTTTTTATATTAATCCCATATTCAAATTAACTCAGAATAATTACAACGTACCATGTTATAATTAAGAATTTATTCATGTATACTTTTTTCCCACTCATATAATGGGAACTAGAAAAAGAACATTAGAAGAAAGAAAAAATGGTGGTATTTAGTAGATATACATACATGATGAAGATTAGACTTGTGCCTAAACCAACGTAAATCAATAGTATTCCCTCCTTCGTCACTGGTATGCGCGCAATGCATTGGCTGTCAGAATGATTTACATATATAAAAAGTTCGTTAGTTTATAATCATGCTAATCATGTTTAATTAAGGTAGAAATTTTATGATGCTAAGCAACTTTGGTAATATATATAGTGACAATTGGATATATCATTTCAAACCTGATGAATATCTCCCATGAAGTGTGACAAAAATAGCAATGCCTCAGTCAAATTATCTGCATATTATTTTAAAGCAAAAGGCTTGAGGAGATGAACAAATAGGCATGTCAATGGCAACCCACAAAATACAAATCTTGGTTAATTATCACTCAGAAGACTCTTAACTAAGCTAATTAGCATCCACCATGCACGTTACGTTGAATTCAAAACGAGTCAAATAAAAGCTAGAGATCTTACAACGTCGATCAGAAGTACCATCACGGTAATGCTGAAGTTGAGAAGTGAAATTTTGGATAGCACCAGCAACGCACATGTCCTTAACACCATGTTGATCATGACAATCCCCTAAATCAATCCATTATTAGTTATAACTTAAAATTGTACCCTTAAGACATACATTTGTTAAAGATTAATCGCGCGCTCTAGGACATAAGATGGAGGTAATAGTTAATGCATGATTAAGTGATTAGGTTGCTTACTTGTATAATCAAAAGAGCAAGAATCATCAGGAGTATCAATGAAGTGAAGTGGGCTAGTCCAGCGGTATTTGTACCAGTGCCTTACTTGATCAGGCCACACACATAACGCTGATAAGTTGCCATCTAAATTGTCTGGTAATAAACTCTTTACTGCGTGTAGTGCCTCTGGTTCCAACAGATTCTGTAATAAACACGCAATATATAGGACTCAACTAGTTAGTCCCTATAATAAAGCAATTATCATGGTAGTTGTAAACTATATGGCCCTTAATTTTAGTGTTGTTATGTACTTGCTTTCTCTATTCAAGGATTGTTGTACACACTTTATTTTAAATTGGATCGAATACAAGTGTGTTCTTCTTTTCCCTCTCTCGTCTCTATTATAATTTCAACCGTCAGCACTGCCGTACAAAACTTGGGATCAAATTCCATCAGCATCACTATCTTTAATGGCTTTTCTACATCTAAGTCCGCCTTTTGAGTTTGAGTACAAGGGAAAGTTTGGAGTCTGCTAAACTCAAGTGTCTTTCGAGACTTCCGAGTACAAGGCAAGCAAGTTTTAAGTATTACGACAAGAAAAGCCCATCATAGATCTAACAATTGGTTTTGGTAGGATCTACGAAAAGCCACTTTTAAATACTTTGTATTTTAGAACATCTTGCATGACTATATTTCACAATAGAAAACTGCTAGTCTAATAGATCGGGATTAAAAATCAAGGTTGACCTACTTGGTTGGAGACCCTTCTTTCACCTTTGTGATAGGGGTTTGATTTTTGCCCCTTGTAAGGTGGAATATACCTTCAAAAGCTACTCCAACTGAAACTGTTGTCCTAAATGCTAATATATTTGGTTTTATATAAGAAACACTCAACTTCACAGCCAAACATTTAAAAACCAATGAGAAACTACAATACGCTTATAGAAAAGCTTTTCTCATTTTGGGTAAGAGGTAGACTTTTAAGGCAATTGAAAACCGCTTATATACCAAGCATATTGTTTAGTTGTTTGACCACATAGAATAACCAAAAACCAATATGTAAACGCGTAACAAATCAATAACCAAACAATGCTACAATCTATTTCTATGACACCCAATGCATAAATACAAAATCTAGGAGAGGTGAATTTAGGATCATTAATTTATATCTCCTATAAGCATTTTCGTGAAACCAAAAAGTTAGGAATGGGTAGTTCGACAACATGTCACTAAATTTCACTATAATATTGTTGAAACACCCAAGTACACAAAGATGAACTCTATCTAGTGATAAATATAGGAACGAAATACAATTTCAATCCCTAAATTTATGTATCATAAATATGTTTATATAGGAATTTCTCTTACTAGACCTCGTATTTATAGAGGAGGAATAAGGTGAAGTGAGATAAGATGTGGTAAATCAAAGCCACAAAAAAGAGATTAGTAGTTCACCTGAGCAATTCTGCATGTCATGATATGACCCTCTTTACTCCATGCTTGAACTCCAGCAACCAAGATCAAGCAATAAACAAGATAGGAAACTAAATGTGATAATAAGCAAGGCATTGTACAATTACCTTCAAGTTTATCCACCATAAACCTAAGTATTACTCCTAAATATGCAACTGATAAATACTTTATGTTACTCTTTAAATGCAACACAACACACAACTAAAATCTCTAAGTTATTGGGTAGGCAGACTTCCACTACATATATTATATATACTTGTCATAGAGGTGTTTACATTGAGTGCAAGTTTCATTTGGAAACCATTATTGAGTAATAAAGAAGTTGTCACTTTGCACAAGCAAATTCCAGCATATTCTGTGTTTTTGTGATCTGTTAGAACAGCATCTAATATTTTCCTATTAATGATAAGCAAATAGATGGCTCCTTTTGAAAGTACAAATGTATGTTCCTTGTAAAACTATGACTTGATAAACTAGGAAAGCTAGCTTTGAAGGATATTAATTTAGCTACGTGTGTTAGAAGCAAGAAAGATGTGTAGCTTTTATCAGCCAGTAAAATGTCTACATCATATTTAATCGATCATATTATTCTTATAATCATAGAGCTATTTCTTTCATCCGATTGGCTAAAGAGATTAATCCGTGCTGATAAACATTTTGTCCAAAATTAGTAGTCGCATTGTTAAATGTCATTCAGTCTTTAAAATACTACTCTAATTCTATTTTAAGAAATTAAATGTGACATTTTATCTTTTCGTACATCCCAAAATAGTTTAGTTGAATAATATTTCTAATTGGAAAGAATATATTAGTATTACTTGCATTAATCATGAGTACTTTCTTTGATAACTTACAGAAATGATGCATGGTCATTTCTCAGACAAGGCCATCATCAACTTAACAAGCATTCCCTCAGAATAAAACTTAACAAGCAAGGTTTACAGGAAATTAAGCAGATTTTTTTTCAATATTAAGGTAATTTGATTTGTAAACAACAAGTACTCGAAATAACGCCTGATCATATCTGTACAGATACAATTAGCTAGATAGTACTTCTATGTTACAATAAGCAATACTCTTGCTGAATTTATCTAAAAAAAGAACAACATTTTGTACGTGTTTGATGTTAATATTTACAATAATACATGATGGAATCGTTTCCTTTTTCTCTCACCCCTCTTCTTTTATTATAGTTCACTAGATCCACCACAATATAGATAGATGAATATGAAGAGTGATGGTACGATTTTTCAATTTCAGATCAACAGACATATGATTCTTCAAGGTACGTATAAATTAAGAAGATGAAGTCTCATGCATAATAAGCTCCTTGCACTCCTCTTCCCATATTAGAGATCAGCCCGCATGAATCAAAAATACGGTTCAGAGTAGCCGCCAAACGGAGCCCACTTTGAGCCAGCCTCCTTTGCACTATGGGTAGCCGAGAGAGGAAGTAGTCATCTGTGACAAAAGATTAAGAAGGCAGAGATCTGATTAAACAAAAAGAAATTAAAGTTCGCTAGATTCTTTGTGTGACTCCATCCTGCAACAGTGATCATGCAAATGGTACTAAATTCATACTCTAGTCCACTTTCAGACAACTTAATCATCCCAATTCCCAACACCCAAGTTGTATTAGAACCTATGTTACTCGACACTCAGACATGGGTATGGAGATTTTAGTTAACTGAGTCCGAGTAACATGAAAAAAAAAAAAACAAGTAGTTTATATGCGTTGACTGCATCCAAGCACTATAAGATGCACACACAGGATGTTTCAACATCAGCATATACTCTGCTTAAGTAAGTAAAATGATACTTCATCTTTTGTCCGAATCAATTGAGATAAGGAGGCTAGCAAGCAGCAGAGTAGACAGTATGAACCACCCCTGATTCTATATCTTATTGAAGTACACCTAATCCTATATCTTCATTTAGATTGAGAATGAAAAACAGAAAAGGCAAGCAAAACTAAGAGATTAGACACGGAGATCTTCCTTAGGCCTAGTATCTGAATAGTAGAAGTTTTGCAGTTCTTGTCCTATGTGTTACCCTTCATTTTTAAAGGGTTTTTCATGTTCAAATTTCATGCTCCACACCTATTATTTGCCTTATTCCCATTTCTAAATGGAACTCAGAACAAGGAATTTGTTTATTTTTCTCTGCTCTGAGGGATATGAAAGTCCTTTTCCTGCCAGAAGGTCTATTTGTGTCAACAAAAGCTCATTTGGGTTGCTTCCAAGAAACTGTATATCTTTACAGTTTTATAATTCAGCACACTTGATTGTAAATTCACATAAACGAACTATAAGGTAGTGATAATTTTGAAATAATTACCTCCCAATACACTTCCTGGTGTTGCATTTTTGTAAGCATATTTGCAAGCCAGGCTAACACTCTCGGATGCATACCTGCAAAAGCACATCTCTGTGATCAATTTATTATACTCAAAGAAGTAGTCTGTGAAGATATTTCCAAAGGGATGGAGGAAGTGGATAATATGTGAAAGACCATTGGAGATGAAATCTTTGCTCATGCTGCCCACCTCATTCTATTGGTTAAGACTCTGGCAATTTTTTTGCCGTGTGTTTGTTTGTTTCCATATCATTTTCCAACCGTGAAGGTGAAGTTTCTTGTCACCTCTCCCTTCCATGGGAGCTAAAATTTTAAGCTTCACAGAACAAGCATCAAAACACAACCAGATAAATTGCACGAGCAGGGTGGCAGCATTACGAAAAGCCATTATCACAATTCATCATTTGCAATCTCTTTCTCTTTAGCCTTTTTGCTATGATAAATCAGTAATATTTAGTTCTTTAGTATTTTGTAATGATCATTATACTTTGTTCTATTGGGACTAGGATCCAGAAGAACGGAAAATTAGTCCAATACAGGTTCGTTAACTCTTGCCAAAAACATCAGTGAGCCTCCTCTCATTTGAGTGATTAACCATAGCTTCACTCGTCGAACATGGCTCTCAGAGGCTGAATTATTCCAAAGGACAAACAAATAGTAAGAAAATCACAAATGAACAAACTTACGGATTTGGACAAACTGTGCGGTTTCCTTCACATTCTTCCCACGATTCAACATCATTGGACCAGTTTTCCTGAATAATCAAAATGGACGAAAATCCAACTCTTAGATCATGCTCTTGCTCTCAAATGATTGGGATGAAGAAACCGACAGTAACTTGATAATATTAGTCAGAAATTGCATATTCTGATAACAGAGAATAAGTTAGCAGCATTTGGTTGGAAGTAATTACATAGAACATGAATTCTAGATCTCATACAGACAATGAATATGTTGTAAAGTATTAACATAAGCTCGTTTGCTAATTACGCTCCAAAATTTGCAAGGAATTAACGGTCAATACAAAAAAAAATTCAAACAACTTGTCCAGCTTGATCCGTCACTAAATTTCTGGTTTTTGTTACAAATCCATGCAGACAAACGAAGGGAGCCACAAAAATCTCAGTTCCGTGCCACCCCCTGCCCCCCATCTCAAATTTAAATCTTTATTGTTCTCCCCAAAACAAGCAGCATTACTTAATTTTTACTACAGCAGGAAATATTTCAGCAAATATATCTACACAATTTTAGCATATTGATGGACTCTGAAGACTGTTAGTTAGCACCCATCCACTTGTAATATATCAAAAAAATTAGGTTGGTAGTAGATGTAAACATATCTGAAGTTCGTACTTGCAGTAAATGAATTATGGGGTTTGACAAGTGAAGTGTTTGAACTGGCATATGCCCGCTTAATGTTAGTCAGTTATTCAAGCCCCTTCCACAAGAAAGAAAGCAGCTTACAGTAATATTTTTGCGCAGGGCTTCTATCATGATGCTCAAATCTGAACCATAGAAATTCTTCAAGGCAGTGTCAATGATTTCCGTATCCCACACCTGACATAAAGACAAGCGGTTAAGAAGGCAAGAGAGACTCAAATTATGAAAGAAAATACACCAAATACATTTAGCACAAGTTATTGTGGCACTTTGAATCTTTGATGCTATGTCCATCCAGAAAAAGTTGTCACATTACTAGTTCAGGTAACAAACTGACAATTGTTCCCCAATGTGGGGATCAGGGAGCTTGAGACATTCACATTTCATGTGATCAACTTTCTTCGCAGAATTTTTCCTTCCATCACCAACTCCGATAGATTAGAAGAATTCACCGGAAGGAAATTGCACGTTCAAACCATCATATTCTGTACTTCTTTCAGAAATGAGGGGCTACACGCTGAAGTCCTTCACTGCAAATAATTTAAGCAGGAAATAAGTTGAAAAGAGGAACATGTACATGGTGCAAATTAGCCTTCCTGTGGTACCAATGAAGTTGAATTTTGTTCCCTCCTAGGTCGCCTAAGAACCCACAATGTAGAGGCTGCATGCAGGAGAAGCCCTATTAATTGCTTTTTAAAAAAATAGTAATGTAACAAAATGCAAGCAGGTTATCAATATAAATATGTTAGTGATTACTACAAAATCAAATAGGAAAAGAGAGAGAAAAGAATGACACAAGTCATGAAAGCAGACTTCCTTCATGAATACTTATCTATGTCAACTTTGTCGCTGGGTTATAACCAAACTGCTAACAAAGCTTGCAGTTCATACTCTACATCATACTTAATTATTATTGTTCTGATCTAATACCATTTCCCCCTTTTCTCATATAGCACACGCATTCCATATCACATAAACTCCTCAAAAGGTCCTTCTTCTTCGTAAAAAGGAAATTCAGTCAACTTGAGAGCATACCAAAATGATTTCCTCCCAAGCAACAGAAGGAAATAAGAAAGACCATTTTCAGTCAAATAAAACTTCTGCACTATGGACTTTGACCAGAGCAACTAAGGAGAACGAAGTATGGGATATGGAAGATTTGAAATGACGAGACTATCCTAGCGAGACATGTCAATATGGACTATGGAGGGGAAGTATTACATACATAAAGATGAGGACTGTTATATCTTTAACATCTGCAACAGATGGGTTTCTAAATTCTTTTCTTCAGAAATAAATTAGTGGAAATTGATTCTGTAAAGAGTCTTGGTTGTCTTAAAACTCCAAAGTGTTCTATTCAATAGAGGTCCTTATTCCATAGCAGACTAAAGAGTAACAGAAAGGGGAGGAAAGGGAGGATAGCATATCCCTCATTACTTTCTGGCTTGTATTTTCTTCTCGCTCACATACAAATTTCGGAAAGGAGAAGAAAAGGAAGTATATAGAAGGATTCAAATTTCTCAGAAATCTTCATCTCATAGTCTCATACCCCTCCAAAAGGACCTGTCTTGTTTTTCCTTCTTTCTCCCTTCCACCTTCTCCCTTACAAGTTCCCTCCCTCAGTTATTCCCAAAAATGTTCATTGCCGGTAAACCAAATCACAAAGTCAAATTGAACGAAAGCCGGAAATATAGCTCAAGTTATTCTTATCTCAACTTATTAACCCTCTCTTCTTCCAAAATGGGAGCCTGTTTCCTGCTTATAGAGATGGTTCCAATCATCTGCTATGAGTCAGTATTATAACTGAAATTTTATCACAGTAACTGCATGAAGCGAAATATGAAGCTACATGACCATTTTTTATTGTTATATCAACTCCTTTTTTCCCAATCACATTAAACTTGCAGGAGAAAATATAGGTCTCTGTTGTACTAGTGCAAGAGTTGAAATTTGAAAAGCTATGGACCTTAAAACCAACTTCACTATAATTGGTCACTTGCCGTCATGAAGAGATACAAATTAAGTGACTTAGAAAATTTTTGCTCGACTATATGCATAAAGTAGCTTAAAATAATTCAGTCGCAGGTGACAAACCATTCTCCCTTCACATGCTAAACTGAAACTGCTACAAAGAGTTATTGGTAGCACATTTCTTATCTTGATCACACACTTTAGTCCCACAGCTGACTTGATTATAAAAAAAGGCATGCTGTGAAATAAGAATTGTGCAATGTTATATGCAAGTTAGAACTTAGGACTTCAGTGCTTCAAAACTAAGCCACCAAGAAGGATCACTAACCTGGTGAACATCACCAACAAAATGCGATAGAAACATGAGAGCCTCCGTTAAGTTATCTGTATACAATAAATCATGAGTTCCCAGCCTCAAAGACAGAAAAAACAAGAAAAAATTCAATCTATACTCCATACATCTAGATTCAGAAGCAGAATTATGGCAAGCTGACGTTAACTGTAGCGTGTAATTGTAGATTGCGCCAGTCACACATCTGTTCTTGCGTCCAGAAGAATCATGGCAATCTCCTGCAGAATATGTTATTGACATTGTAACTTGTAAGGGACAGTTAAAAATGTAACAGCAACAAGGTAGAGAACAGTGAAATGTCACAAATTAGATCCCAGGATTGAGCCAACTTTCTTGTGTCACAGGAACATAACTTTTTTATCGGGGGGGGGCAAATGATTGGCTTCTTTGGGCTGGGCAAATTTTATTATATTTGCAATATACATGTTTTGATAGCTCAACTAACTGTTTATATAGATTCAGGTAGTGATCAGGAGGCAATAATGCTGACTAAATATGGGATCATGGGATTCGGCAACCAACTTACTAGTGTAGTCATAATTACACCTAAAATCAGGTGTATCAACAAAATGAAGTGCACGGCTCCAGTAGTAATGGGAGCGAACTGCAAATAGATCAGCCCAAGAGCAGACAGCAGCTAGTTCCCCCTGAGCGGATTCTGGAAGCAGTTTTTTCACAACATCCAAGGCATCTTTAGACAGATATCCCTGAAATATTTGTGGGAAGGGGTATATAGGAAAAAGCCGCATCAAATTCCACTTTAGCTCACCAAAAAGTTGTGAATTTCGTGACTCGCACTAACATTAACAATATCAAGCCTACTCAATTCATTACTCAACAATTGACTTATTCAACAGTTGTATGGTGAATCAAGATAACAGAAATCATCTCACATTGGTTTGTTTACTCATTATTGCTTACAATAAATCTTCAACATCACAGAACACAAATATACAAACATGTCATAAAGTGCAAATTCATCAGTCATCTTTGACCAAAATAAACTTCTATCGCCTCAAAAAGTTCTTCATAAGCTCTCTGCACCACCTAGTATCTTGTATTCTTGTGTGTAATACCTCTGTTTCACCCTCCATTCCCACCAAAGTAGCGGATTAGCCGGAACACCTACCCCCTAGTCTGTAAACTGATGCGTCATTTGCCTGGCCGGAGTCATTCGAGATTGCATGGGTAAGGATTTTATCATAAATGTTTTGTTACTACCCCCCTATTAGAGGAGCTGTAAAGTATTCAGGAAGGTCTGGCTCTTGTCAAGCGGAATCAAATCCAACAACTGCTAGTGTTTTCAGACTGTAAATCGGCAATCATCTCCTCAACAATCAAAACATAAACAGACATATTACAATGTATTATCCAATTGTAGAGATTTGAGCAAGGCATTTCAGGAAGTGAAGTTTAGTCATTGGGAAGAAATTTCCACCACTTGGCAGATGCTATTGCTATTTGCTAGCCCTAATGTAACTAGCTTTTACTATCAGCCCTAAGGGACTATGTTAAAGTTAACTATTAACTTCTATGTTACTTTGTTCACCCAAAAAAAAAAAACATAATTCATCAGTCATACATCAATTAATTTAGGAGCAACTACACCAAATTCACAAAAAATCATTGAAATTATAAAATAAAAAAGGCAACAAGCATGAATATGTGTTAATCTTACCTCAGCTATTTTACAAATAACATAGTGCCCATGTTGACCCCAACCAGAACTCCCAGAAATAAGCTGAAGAAAGATGATTGCCACTCCAACAACCCATAAAAGCTTCGACGAACCCATGTTTCTATTACCTGCACAAAAGTTAAGATTGCAGAAAATTTGATAACAATATGTTCTTGATTTCCAGAAATTAAAACCCAAAAAAATTGAAGAGAATTACAAGAAACAATTTTCACCTGTTCTTGAAGTGCTACTTAAAATTTCAAACCCAAAAAAGTCAGCACTTTGAAGTGGTGAAAAACAAAGAGCAATCGGAAAAAGAAATGGAGAAAGTTATTGGTAACATTAGATTCCAAGTGTGTGTTAACCAACCTTTGATTAACAGCTGGCTACTACTTGAGTGAGATTATAAGTTAGTAGTGTTGATTAGCCAAGGGAAATCTATTATTGGGGTTGGGGATGTTGAAAATGTTGCAATTAAAACAATAAAATGATATTTATCTGTTGTAGTGTGAACGAAGAAGCGGTTTTAGTGACGCGTGGGATGACCACTGTCCTAAAAGACGATTTCGCGCTACCCCGGTGCAGTAGAAATCAAGCGATCGTCCTCCAAAATTAGCACGACTCCAAGATATGTGTGCACTCACACACCTCGGATGAAGACCAGAATATTGCACAAAACCAGAGAGTAATTTTGTGGAGAAGATTTCCGGAGCCTAATTGATTTCTCATTCCTTTTTATTTGGAGCTTTTATAATTTATATACTACAACATTTATTTAGTTAAATACATGACATTTAATAGTTCTCATTTCTCAACAAAATTTTGTTTAGAAATGTTCTGAATTAGAAATTTCTCCCTCTTAAACTTACTTAATTTATAGTATCTCTTTCTTAATCAAAAACAATAAATTAAATTGAAAGAAAATCAAAGATAGCGTTACACGTGGGTAGGGGCAATAAAAATGAAAAATTAATGCACATTTCTTTTTTTCAGTAAACATTTTTTGCTTAGATTTTCTCTACCTCATTCCATTCATTTACTTTCCTCTTTTTTTCCTTTCGATTTTTCATTAAGAAAAGAAGCAGAGTTTGTAGGTTTTTTTCTAAGTTGTCACCTTAAAGGAGATAAATTTCAAGAATAACAAGTTTTAAGTTAACTACATAGCATGTAGGGGTGTTTATGGGTGGTTAACCGTCCCGAAACGATATTTCAGTTTGCTCTTTTTGCGAACCATAACCGCTTAAACCAGTTACCGCCTAAGCGGTTAACCGAGATTTCGGGCTGATTTTCCGGTGAACCATTAACCATTATTCAAGTTATACTATTATATTTTACTTAATGTACATATATATATATATATATATATATATATATATATATATATATATATATATATATATATATATATATATATATATATATATATATATATATATATATATTTGTGCATAATATAATGTTGTATATACTCCAATATAAAATGTATTATAAAGTGAATAATAGATCCATTGGAAACATAACTAACACTAAGAATTCACTCCATTCCTCAATTATAGTGTTTATATTAGCACTAAAGTTTATAAACAGTCACATACTTCCTTTAATTTTTGATACTTAGTAACAAATACTAAAATTAATGTAATTGTTGGGAAATGTTTCACAATAATGAGATAGAGAAAAAAATATTTGGTTTTTCGATTAACAGTTCATTCAAAAATCATAACCGTAACCGTACCATTTCACTGTTACTTTTATTGGTTCGGTAACCATACCGTTGAAACTTTTCTTACCGGACCCATTTATACCAATTTTTCGGTATTTCGATACGATTTTCGGTCTCGGTATTTTTATGAACACCCCTAACTTAGCATGTGGAGAGGAGTGACCGAGTGAGTAAATTGGTATAGTATAGGACTCAAGTGTAGAGTAAAAGATTGCTTTTTCTTTTTTCCCTCTGAATATTAACCCCAACAACAAAACTCGCCGTCCATCCGTCATCACTTATTCCTTCTCGTCGCTCCTCCACGGAATCAAAAGAGCACACCCGATTTTGCTTCGACAGCAGGTAACTTTCTTGAACCTTCAATTCTTTTTTATTGTTTTCATGTAATTTGAATGTGTTTTGAGTTGCCCATGAGTCACTCTGTATTAAAGATAGTTAAATTTCTGTGCTTTGTGTTTAGCTATCTGCTATTTGAATAATCAAACTCAAATTCAAGTGCTTTTTTTTTTTTTTTTAACTAGTGGTACTAATTACATTCTACATACTACTCTTGTTTCTGTTGTTATTGGTAATGGTAAACTTTACCTTCAACTTTGGGGATCAAGAAACCACTGCAGTCTGCAAAGATTAGCAGATTCTCCAATTCTGATAAAAAAAATTGATTGCATATTTGCGTTTTGCACCAATTCTGTGCAATTGTCAACATATGATTAAAAGTTAATAAAAATAGAATTAGAAGATATAGATTATCTATTGTGTAAGTACTAGACTTCTATTATCACAATAATATCATATATGATATTCTATATATCAAAATTTCGTGTCTATACACTATCCAAAATGCTACTTTCTTCCTTAATTTTTGAAATTATGTATAATTAAAAATTATAAAAAGTTAATATTATGAAAGTATGCATTAGAATCTATCAAATAAGAGCACATTGTAGAAATTGTGAGAATATAGCCATATAGGATAAGGTTGGTAGATAAATAGTGGTTATTATGCAAATGTTGTGTGTATTTAGAAACGGAGAAAGTACTATACCTCAAAAAAAAAAAAAGCTACAAGTAACCTAAGATGGACTTTCTTCAAGAACTATGCTATGTGTGGATGTCATTAACTTCACCTTTTCAATTCTCATGTTTTAATGACCATCTGTAAGCTTATGTGAACCAAACAGTGGATAAGAAGCGGGATTGTCTACTGCTTCCGTTCCCATGAACGTAGGTAACAAAATGGGTCCTTACTCTTTAGTTTGAGAGCTGTGAGAGACATGCCCTCACCTTCAACATATTTTCTTATCTCATTTTGTTTTAGAGAAGGGGCTGGTGCAAATAAGCCTTTTCTTCTGCTAAATTAACATCTTGTCTGACCTCATTTATGCAAGATTGCTCTTCATCCGAGTCTCATAACTGCTTGTGTAGATTAAGGTTGGGGTGGCTTTCTCATTGATAGCTAATCTACTATTATCGCTTATCTGCAACCAATGAATTCTTAATTAGGTCAATTCCTAGTCCAGATATTTTTGAGAAATCGGCATGGTTTCATACATGTAATGAGAAATAAAAGGCAACACTTTTTGGATTTTGATGTGGAGCATCTTTGTTCTAGTATAACCAAAAAAAGTAATAAGCTCATTAAATAAGTGAATTTAAGTCAACGTAAATTTATAACAGATCTATCTTATACAGCGAAAAGGAGAAAAAGACTAACTTACCCTTTTTAAAAAATTTACCCCTCCACCCCAGCTTGGCTTAATGGTTTCTTGTGGCACGAAACATACTCCAGCCAACAGCAGCAACACTGAACAGCCCCCATCCCGTCGCCCTACGCTAACTACCTCCGCCCCGTCGGCTTCCCCTCGCTTTGACAAAAAAGGGTAATTTTTTACTTTTCTTTGAATTTGAGCCATGAGCTTAGATTCAATTCTGATTTTTCTAGTTATTCCTTGCCTTTTTCCCTCTAGGGATTTCATATTTATAGAATACTGGATTCTAATTTTTCCTTTTTTTTGGTTAGTTACCTTCATGGATCCCAAAAACGCTGCAGATATGTTCAAGTAAGATTTTTCTTTCTTTCTCAATTCATCAATCATTCAATTTTATTTTTTTAGATCCTTTGTTCATTCCAAGTTTAATGTTTGCCTTTGTAGGCTCTTGGACAAGCAGAATGAGTTACTCGAGGATGCTCACAAGAAAATGTCTCATGAATTGCATAGGCTGCAGGTCTCTTTACCATTCTAATTGTCAATATACTATGTTTTATGGTCCGATTTTGGAACTTAATATGTTCGCTATGCATTGTTTGTTGCTAAGATAAGATTATACTTCCTCCGTTCTAAAATAAATGAATATTAGAGAGAGAAATTAAAAAAAGGAATCTATGTGATGGAGAGAAGCACGTACCAAATAAAATGATAAGTGTTTTATCTGTTTAGAATGGATCAAGTATATATTGTTGCTCTTTGTAGGTTCGTTGTAGTTACTTCAGAACATTCTTTTTTGAGTTTTTCTAATAAGTGATCACATAGTAAGTTGGGAGTTTAAATGTTTTTGTTTTCCTCTTTGATAAGTTTTATGATGATGATTTTTACTGGACTTGTAGGTAGAAGAAGAAATGCTAATGCGTAAGTTCTATGACCTCACTTCTGCTTTGGGCTTGAATAGAAAGGTATACTCTTATACATTTTCAGCATACTTGTCATCTTCATGTTCAATCTCTATGATACACATTAGATTAGCATCTAGTTTGTTTCACTTCATGTCATCCTTTATCACTACTACTGTTAGTTTCTTGGGGAGGTTTCTTAAGGGGCTCATTTTCACATTTCCTAGGACCTAGATTGATATCCACCGACAGGCGACAACTTGTTTATGCTTTTTCAAGCTGCCATTTATCCACTATCCTTTTGGCTTGCAGGAACTGTATAGCACAATGCAAGCCTATATGTGAGAGTTAGGTCATCGTCAAGATGAGGAAAACAAGGCATACACCCACATATACAAATACTCTGTTTTTCTTAAGGACGACCTAACGTTTGGCTCTTATAACACTTTCTTTTTGTATGCAACTGTGAATTTCACTCTTCCAACTCCCCACTTCTTGACTTCCTAAGTGCATGTGTCTTTGCATTAAATTTCCTCATCAGTATGTGTGTCGAATGTTGTTCATTGCCTTATTGATGAGGCTTAGTATGAATTTAGGCTTTGTAACCTGATTCTATCTTGTAACTTGATATAGATAAGATATGATGTATAACCTTAGCTTGCTATTCTTCGGACCCGTTAGATTTTGGACTCGTCTCTCGTAGTGGGCTGATTGGAACTGGTCATGTGCTTTTACAATTTCGGATGAAGTACTATACTAATGGTGGATATATGTTCACTTAAAAATTTTCGAGCAAAACATTAATTGTTGAGATTGCACAAGCATAGTTTTAGCAGAGTTCCTAAATGGCTCTGGCTATTTGCTTGCTATCGGATTCTCTAAAGTCTCCTTCATTCTTTATCGCAGAATTTTACTTGTTCTGTCTTGTTTAATCTTATGTAGAATTTTGATGCTAGATTCATTAATGAGTTACCTGTCATTTGAGGAGCTTAACTGATAAACTCTTTGTACTGAATTTTCACTTTACAGAGTGCAGTGAGCAGAATTACATATAATACAGAGAATGAAGAACAAAGCACTCAAGTGGATGCAAGTAACAAATGAGGTGCATCAAATCAGTTTGAGAATTAGCTACCGGCTGCAAAAAGGAACAAAGATGTTGTAGGATCAAGGATGCTTATCAGCGCTAGGATACACTAGGGTTCTAAGATACAAAAATATTCCAATGTCACGCCAATTAGCACAACACTTGACAAATACAATAAAATAGACATCACATTATTTAACTAATTGCATTATGTTCTTTCAAATCATTTCATTGTTTTTGCCTTAGCATTGTTATCATAAAACTAGCTCATGCATTAGCATTACATATGGACACATTAGCTATTATCTGAACGCACCCTGCATTGTGACATCTAGTATATCTTTTGGCTCCAATCTTTCTTCTTTACTTGTGTGCGTCCAACCAAATTTAAAAGAGGACAATGTCATGTGAAATCACAACCAATATATTGGCTCCTACAATTATACGATTACAAATCTGTATTGCAAAATCATCAATAAACGACATCTTTTGAAGGAACCATAAAACCCAATATATTGACTCCTACAAGAGGGAAAGTAACAAGTCAAACTCCGAACTCCTAGGTTCCACTAAAAAAGACAAAGAACCTAATATTCTCGAAATATCACAATATTTAATAAGTTGTGCTTCCTCCATTTTGAAATAAGTGAATAATTTCTATTTTTTATATGAGAGCTATTTGAGAGAAGTGTTTCACTTTTTCGGAACGGAGGAAGTGTAAGTATATGGCATAGAGTAAGTCTCTCGTCAGTCCATGACGGCTAATGTCATACATGCTGACGTTAGAGAATTTTAGCTGTTAACCCAAAAATCGTAACTTTTATCCCCAAAACAATAAGTATTAAAGAATTTTAACTATTAACCCATAAATCGTAACTTTTACCCTCAAATAGGTAGTTTTATGAAACTAAAAGTGTTGTTCTAAAGTAAAATCATCCCATCCTTAATCCTTAATCTTAATCCTCCTCGGGATCGGGCTGGTGGGTTTCTTGTTCAAAAAGCTATCCCTCTCCTCCTATAAAGTATAAATTGGAGAGTGTATCAGTATCGATGTATGTATGTGTCTATCAAAAAAAAAAAAGAGAAAGAATGGTGGGTTATGATGAGACAATATTAAGAGAGGGGTATTCACATTTGGTTGATGCGGAGGTGGAGTGGCAGGATGCGGTGGTGGATTATGTGGGAGAATGTTTCATTGGCGGTACGATGGGTGGTTTCCCGTACCACTTGGTAAAAGGGTTGCGTCAAAACTTGAAGATTGGCACGGCCTTGAGATTGGCATGCCACAAAGCTCCGCATGTGGGTAGTGCTGTTTTGGGTATTTTTGTAGCAGCAGAAGCTGGGCAACTGATGGACTGGTCAATTCGTGGTAAGGTTGATTTTTACAACCTTTTCTTCGCTTCCGCATTAGGGGGTGCCGCTCTCAGGGCTAAGCATGGAATTATATCTGCGTCGCGCTCTGCCCTTTGTATCGGAACTCTTTTAACCCTCGGCTTCGCTTGGACTGAACACTCAATAAAGATGAGGGATCACGAAGCTTACCTAGCCAACACCAACAGGCAACAGGCAACAGGCAACAGGCAACAGGCAACAGGAGAGCCAGAGGATCAGCAGACCCCAATGACACATTGTCATGACTCATGACTCATGAATAAATATCCATGTTTTTTTACTAGTATTTTTAATACCAACAGGCAACACCAACAGGCTTGCTGTTACATTTTTAATACACTACTTCTATGCCAGTGCCTAGTATTATAATTCAATCATATTCCAATAAAATCATATTGTAGCTTGCTAGCTAGCTGTTCCAATTTCAGCCTCCTTAGCTTGTATGTATGTCATTATTCACATTCTTTGACCACATCTAATTATATATATTATAGTTGTTCCTTGTTGCACATCAAATATCAAATATCGTAGTTTTAGAATCTTGGACAACAACTTGAAGATAGGAAAAGGAAACGAATGAAATTGGATTCGGATTCAAGGGATAGAAGATTTGGATTCGGATTTGTCATGCATGTATGAGCACCTAAAATCAGACTGAGTAATTAAGCATACATGTAGAATCATACATGCAATAATGTAGAATCATACATGCAATGATGCAATAGAAAGGGGCACGTTACCAGGAAGTTTTGTATGAAAAGTTCCCCAAAAGTGGTATCTATTAAGCACAATAATCTGGAAGAGTTAAAAGTCTTTGGAATGGAAGGCCACAATTAGGATTTATTCGGTTATTCCTTTTACTTGTGATGCAAATTTACCATTGATATGTTTTACATGTCAACCCTAGTAATTAGTACGTTACACTGAAGTTTACAAGCTGAAACTGTGAGGTTTAGAGCGGAAACATAAACGAGATATGAAGTGAAAATTAAAGACGACAAACAATATTCATGACAATATTTTAATTTTCAGACATCTTTATATAGAAGATGTAATCCCAACTCAAAGCAATTTTGAAATCAACTCAAAATCTATAACAATACAATGAATGGACATTTTATGTCACTATCCCAAACTAATAAAAACTAGAAAATGTATAATAGAATTTGGCCTATCACCATCGAAAAGAATGGTGGCAGCCCTGAACTAGCTAAAAAAAGATTATTGTTCTTTTGGGAGAGAGAAGGGGCAACTAAGTTTTCGCCTAACTACAATTTTTTCACTTTGCTTGTTTACTCCCAAGTCGCATAAAACTTGTGCTTAAAGTGTTAGTGTGAAGTGTGAACCATCTCCCCTAACTGTTTAGATATTTGCTAATGTAGATATTTGCTAATGTAAATATTTGCTAATGACTATAAGTGTATAATAAGCTTGATTTCATGACTATAATAAATTGTGCATGTTATTTAACTTAGTTGATAAAGTCTTATGAGGTGGGTACCCAAAACCTAAGATTGAATCCCCTTTATATCATTCGGCTTATTCACACTAAAAATAATGACAATGATTTCATGTCTATTTAGTTTTATGCAATCCCTTTTCATTAAAAAAAATGTGGGTGTGAACTAAATTAAATTGGAGGGAGTAAGGTGTCGACATACTAGGTAGTCCAAACTCCAAAGTGCCAAGGAAACACCTGTATCAGGTCAGGACTCAGGGTGTATGAATATGATCCTCTCTGAAAACAAATTCTACCGAATACTTGTGTAGTTGTGTTTCTCTTGATTCCTCATTTCCAATTTCCATCAAAACCCATAGAATTTGGTGCTACAAACAATGAAGGCAGTAGTGATAACTAGCCCAGGAAATCCAGAGGTGCTGCAACTGCAAGAAGTAGAAGAACCAGAAATCAAAGACAATGAAGTTTTGATCAAAGTTGAAGCAACTGCCCTTAATCGAGCAGATACCCTTCAAAGGAAGGGATTCTACCCTCCCCCAGTTGGGGCTAGCCCTTATCCTGGTCTAGAATGTTCTGGAACCATCCTCCAACTTGGCAACAATGTCACTCGCTGGAAAGTTGGTGATCAGGTAATTAATTCTTACTTCTTCTGCTTCATTCTTTGCTTCTCTGTGATATTATTTGGTGATATGGGGCTTTCTAATTTTCTCATAAAGTTATAATCTTGTTAATATGTGGATGTGATTAACTAGGTTTTTTTATATATATGTTGTTGAATTGAGTCGTTTATCATTTTTTTTTGTTTCTGGTGGCTGAGAATCGCCCTCAAAAGTTTTGAGTTTTGATTTTCATAAATTCAAAGTGACCTGAATAAAACCCAAGTAATGCTAGGAAGTTGTAATTGGACCTTAATGGTGTTGATGGGATTGGACCATTTGATGCACTATGAGATACTGAATTGACTGTCAAGAACATATGAAATTTAACCTAGATGTGCAGGAATTTTATTGAAAGAAATTTTAGAGTGGTCAGATTACTTTTCTACAGCTGCATCAATCAATTAGATAGCAAACATGAGATACTGAATCCTAACAATAGTTTGGAGTGACAGATATGGTGATCTATTTCACTGGACTTGGGACAAATATTTTACAAGTGTCTGCTTTTGATAGTAAGGCTTGAACATGCTTTTTTTTTTTCGTATGCTTTGGTTCTCCTTTGAAGTATTGCTGAAAGTGTTTGGTGGGCAAAATAACCTATTCTAGGAAAACTGTTTTTCCAATGTTCCTATGTTTCTTTTGGGACAAAACGGTTTTCTTTCCAAAAGAAAGAAAGAATGCCACAATTTCGTCCCTATTTCATACCTTCCTCTTTTCTTCCACTCATTCGTTTTCTGCCCTCCATTCCAAATTTCCGTTGTCTCTAACTTTTTTTGCTAGGAACCAAACAGATTTTCTATTCAACCAAATAGAGCTCAAAAGTGTCATATTATACCCATGTCTTTGGGTTGAAAATGGAGGTTGACTCAACACAGGAAAGCTATCATGCTGTATTGCTTATGTATAATCTCTGTTGAAGTATAGGTGTGTGCACTTCTTGGTGGAGGAGGTTATGCTGAGAAAGTAGCTGTTCCTGCTGGACATGTTCTCCCTGCCCCACCTGGTGTTTCTCTCAAGGATGCTGCAAGTTTCCCTGAGGTGGCATGCACTGTTTGGTCAACTGTTTTTATGACAAGTCGACTGTCAGCAGGAGAGACATTTTTGGTAACATACAAGGCCACTCTTGTTCCATTACCCTTTCAACTAGCATGCTCTTGTAAATTTGCATCTGTGAGAGACTAAATTTTCATTTGTCACAAGGTCCATTGAGAGAAATACCCAAGAGAAGTATTGATTTTACTGTCAAAATATTGCTTTCTGCTATCTGTTTGTGTCAGAGATTGGTATGTCGTTCATTCTTTTGTTCAGAAGATTCTTCCTATCTCTGTCTTGATGCCCTTCATATGAGCAACATTTTGCTTCCAATCGATCTTGTTAGGAATCTTGTAGCTCAACTATAAACTGATGAAATAATGTTTCTTCTAGCTATGTAAGGATGGTAAGCTATCTTTAGTAGTGACTGATAAAATTCTCACTATTTTGAGTTTGTTCTATAATCAACTATCTTTCAGGTTCATGGGGGCTCTAGTGGTATTGGCACTTTTGCTATTCAGATAGCTAAGTATTATGGAGCAAAAGTATTTGTGACAGCAGGTTGGCAAAATTGAGTGTTTGTTTTTCTTTTGGGTGATAAGTTTGATGGAACAAACCTGATGTTCTGTTAATTGCTCTCTTATCTAGGTTCTGCGGAAAAGTTAGCATTTTGCAAAGATCTTGGAGCTGATGTATGCATCAATTACAAGACCGAAGATTTTGTTGCAAGAGTGAAAGAAGAAACAGCTGGAAAAGGTTCTTTAGAGAAAAAAACAGATTGTATATAATGTCTGCTTATGGTGAAGTTCTCTTTTGTTGTCTGAAACCTGCTTTCTCACAGATGAATTGTTTCACTTCCATTTCTGGATGTTGCAAATAATTGTCCATTTTCCTGCGGTAGAAACATCATTCTACTACCCATTCATCGTGTACTACAGAACAATGAGAACTTTTCTGGCATAGGAGAAATATTTTATGTTTTGCTGGCATGTTAATGAGAATAGTTGTATGCGTTTAACTAGCAGGTGTTGACGTAATATTGGACAACATGGGAGGAACTTACTTGCAGAGGAACATCGACAGCTTGAACTTAGATGGACGGCTTTTTATCATTGGCTTGCAAGGTGGAGCAACTTCACAGATTAATCTTGCAAGTTTGCTTGCAAGGAGACTCACAGTTCAAGGTATGCACTATTCTCAACACAAGCTGGCTTCTATGAATGTTCTGCAAAAGAATGTCGACAACCTAAGTCCTCATTTAGCACCTTTTAACACTTCCACCATTCACCAATTGGCTACTTCATATTGACTTACTTAGGATCATCGAGAGTGTGATTCAGACAGATGTTTCAAGTGTTATATTGAAAATGTTACACCAATGTTTTCAGCTGCTGGCCTGCGAAATAGAACTCTCGAGAACAAAGAAGTTATCGTGAAAGAGGTGGAGAAGAATGTGTGGCCTGCAATCATTGGGAACAAGGTGAAGCCTATAGTGCACAAGTACTTCCCTTTGTCACAGGCAGCTGAAGCCCACCAGCTTATGGAAAGTAGCAAGCATATTGGCAAAATATTACTTGTTCCATGATAAATGAGAAGGCTTGATCAAGCCAAGTAGTTACAGGTTATAACTTATAAGTGACTGGAATGTGTACTAGCAGTTAACATAAATGGCTGATTGCAAATACTTTTCCTTTGTACTACATCATGTATGTTTGACTATATGTAAGTTATGGAAAAGATTTACAGTCAATCAATATAAGTTTAAGATTGTTGAGATGATCAATGGTTAAACTTGACAAATATAGATTTCACACGCACATGACTTCACTTTCATTATTTTACAGATCAATATTTGATTGTATCCAAAAAAGAAAGATGAATGGAAGTTGGGACAATTCTGTAAGTGGGATGTGTGAAGTTGGGAAGAAGGTCCAAAAAAAGCCGTTGAGCTTTTTAACTGCTGCATTGTTTTTCTTCTGTGTTCATAGATATCGGGGTTGTTTTGTGATCAGCCATTGTTTTGTTGGCTTTTTGGTTTAGTTGGCTTGTTTGGTAGTAGAAGCATTTTGTATGTATTGGCTTTTTAAGTTGTTACATTTAAGCCAAATTTGTTTGCAAAAGTGTTTGGCAAAATTAATTGTGGTTGTTAGTTTGTTTATTAGAGAGTTTGTGGGCAAATGCCCAAAAGCCAATCCAAAAGCCTACTCAGGCAAGCCTTTTTCATTTTGGCTTAAAAGTCAGCTTTTCAGCCAATTAAAAAGCCAATAACCAAACACTTTTTTTAGCTGTTTGACCAAATTAAAAAGCCAAAAGTCAATGAAAAAGCCATTTACCAAACATGGCCGATCTTATTCCTTATAGCAATGGTCAGTGAGGACAAGCAATGTTGTATTTGTCCCTTGTCAAACTAGTTTTCCCCTCCATTTGTTTCAAATACAAACTGCAATACTACAATGGCATATTTTTCGTACTCATAACGAAAATTCGAAGGTACGCACGGAAGTATGGTGCTTCCTGTGCGCACGCTTCAAAACGCAGCGTTTAAACGGTCTGCAATGAACATCTGCAGTTTTCCAATGAACATTTGTGGGACCCACCTCAATTTCTCTTTCCTCAAATTTTTCACCTCATGTGCGTTGTAAACCAATAAACATCAAGATTATTCCAATGGACATTGTAGTCTAATGAACACACGCTAATTTTCAATGGACATTTGCAATTTTGGAATAAACATTATATTTGTGGGATTTACTATTGTTCATGTAAACCAATAAACATCAAGATTATTCCAATGGACATTGTAGTCTAATGAACACACGCTAATTTTCAACGGACATTTGCAATTTTGGAATAAACATTTGTGGGATTTACTATTGTTCATTTCTCACTTCATTAACATATTGTTGATTCAAATGTTAGTTTGTTCATCCAAGTCTTCAAAATGTTCTTTCAAATTACTTATATGTTCATTGTGATAAATATTTATGTTGTCATTACTTATATGTTCATTGGAGATGAACAGATGTTCAATGCATTAACTTATTGTTGATTCAAAAAAGGTTCCCATGTGGTAAATTGTTAACTGTTCAGTGGAATATTGAAGATGTTTATTGGGTTATTTTTTGTTTCCAATTTTCCGCGTTTTGTTTGTTTTTTGGTGCGTTTTGGATGGTGCGCACCATCCTATTCCTACACTCGTGCGCACCATCGACGGACTCTACTCATAAGATGAGTATGTTAAATTTACATAAAATGTGCGAGGTTTGGTTTCTGTTGGACACATCTTTCCAACAAGAAAAATGGGTACACAATTACACATTATAAGACAATGATAAGACAATGATTAAACTTGTCCAAGGATATGATATGTTCAAGGATTATATGGAGATTTCTTTCTCAAAAGTCACCCCTATTTTTGTTTAATTTTTTTTTTGTTGCAACAATGTCACCCCTATCTAACCATGTAAAAAGTTTATTCCCTTACAAAGGCAATGCAAGAGTGGTACCATTTATAATGTTATTCCTCCCGTCTTTTAATACTTGTTTTGCTTTGACGTTGATATAATGAAAGATTAATAATTTAAATTTACACATTGATATATCTAATGATATTTTACCTAATAAAAAATTCTTTTTACATATTAATGGTGACAATTCTTAACTTCAGTTTAGCATTTCCATTCATGATATTGATCCAAGTCGAGATGTCAATTTCTTAGGTTACGGATATGTTATACTATGATGTCATTCTTGGAGCAAATAAAAAAGATATTTTATGACAATTTCATATGACTATGCATCAATTTTTTATTTTCTAAAATTCAAAGATTTTTATGTGCTACTTTTTGGAAATAAAAAAGAGAAAAATAGAAGAAAAAATTGGTACACGTGTTTTGCGAGGCTTGGCCCATTGCTTCGCCATTACTTGTACAGACCTTTCAAACTCATATCTCTCTTCCTGGACTCGCTTCTATTAATACTTCGTTTTGATCACTGATTGAAGTTCCGCAAACCTTATTATTATCGATCAAATTCTTGCAAATCTCGAGTAAGTTCTTCATTTTTTCTATTTATTTTCTATTGATTGCAATCTTTTTCCATTTCTAGTTTCTTATTGATCTTGTTGCAAATATAGAGTAACACTTCTGAATTAGAAGTCAAACATTTTGTGTTAGTGCTTAATAATTTAAAGACATTTATGCTCCATTATTTCACAAGTCCTTGCATAAATTAGTAGCTTTTCTGGGTTTTTTGCTTAAATTTTGTATCTTTTTTACTTTCTACTTCTGTAATCAACTGGGTGTTTTGCAACTATGACTTCTGGAAGTTTATAGATCTTGGGTTTTTCACATTATATTGGTAAGGTTGAAATTTTTTCCCGAATCAGCTTATGGTTAGGTAAAATTGGTAAATGGATTAGATTATTATGGGTTTTATGTTCTGAACTTGTAGTATAAGATAAAAAAATTATTTAATGATTTCAATTTTGTGTGGTTCACCATGATTTTTGAGTTAATTTGTTCAATTTAGGTGAATAAAAGTGAAAATTTCTAAGAGAAGTAGAAATGTGTGGAGCTAGTAATTATTGATTGGGTGTTTGGTTTTTGCAAAAGAGGAATCAAGGAATGTTTGAAGGATGTATTGCCTTCTTTACCTAAAATAAAGGCCAAGAAAAAGTTCAGAATAGTTCAAATAAAGGCCAATAAATTATCAAAATAAGCTCCAATAAGTTCAATTAAGTTGAGCGGAATTCAAGTGAAGAGCACGCATTCCTTAGATAACTGAAATCAAATCAAGTAATTCACTCGATTTTTCATAAGTTAGATTATTTTCTTTTCGTTGTAAGAAACACATGAGGAATTTTTAACTGAAGTGTTTTTATTCAATTCCAAACTGAAACTTTGTCATTAGATTTCTTCAAACATTTAGTTCACGTCAGAAGATTGTCTTTTAGTTTCTTCCTATTTAGTTATTCCCTAAATTTAAAGTAGGTGTCAGCCATAATCATCTAGCTACTCATGTTGAAAGATCAAGTTAAACCCTACTGTTAATGGTGATTTGGTTAACATCAAGTTGCAAGGGAAGTAGATCAAGTTAAACACTGCTATTAGTGGTCAACTGGTTAGCATCAAATTGCAAGGGAAGTACATCTTCCTGAGAAGTTGTAACGTGACTACCTTTAGGGCTTGTACTTCCAATTCTCGATGAACAGAGAAGAAATTATGAAAAGGGAGCCGAGGCTGCAAAATTTCTGTGGCGTGAACCTAGCATCGCCCCAATGGTTCTTCTTAGCAACATATAAAAAATTTCTGTCCAAAGCCAAGTGAGATGCTTTCTGACTAGTGCTCCTTAGGAATCAAATCATTCTGACTACTAATCCTGTTGATTTTATATTTTCCTTTTTAAAATTTCATAGTTTAAATGAGTCGAGCTCTAACTCTAGCTGTGCTTTTTTGTTAATGCTTCCTTTATTATTGAAGATAGTATCTGGTCTCAGTTTTGACAGCAAAGATTTCTATTTGCCAAATGAAGATCCCCTATCATCTGAAAAATTAGATTATGTTGATGAATCTTGTGATTTTCATTTTGAGTTATCAGTGGTTTTCTTCTGACATTTGTGATTTAAAGTTCACTACACCATCACTGCTTTCTTTTGTTTTTCCAAGAGTAACATGTAAGTGAATTATGGTTCTGACAGCAATTCATTCATATTGCAGGTCCATTATCTGGATACTCGTAAATCCTCAAGATGTTAGATTTAACTAAAATGAATCCTGGCGAAATTGTCCTAATAGGATGTGCATTTTGTGTACTGCTCACATTGCATTTCACGATACAGCTTCTATCACAGCATCTGTTTTACTGGAAGAACCCTAAGGAGCAAAAGGCTATTATTATCATTATCCTCATGGCCCCTATATATGCTGCTGTCTCTTTTGTGGGTCTGTTGGATTTTCGTGGCAGCAAAGTATTTTTCATGTCTTTGGAATCAATCAAAGAATGCTATGAGGCTTTGGTAAATCTCTTCCTCATCTGCCTCCCTTTTTATCATATGATATGTCAGCGCAATGGATTTGAAACTAAACTGCCAACAAATTTTATGCAGGTCATTGCTAAATTTATGGCATTGATGTATAGTTTCTTGAATATATCCATCAGTAAGAATATAGTGCCTGATGAAATCAAAGGAAGGGAAATTCATCATTCTTTTCCAATGACACTTTTTCAGGTGAGTTTATTAGTTTCCTCTTGGACTAAGTATACTGGCAGTTCATTGTATCATAAATTACATAAGAGACGACAGTGAAGAATATTCTACAACCCAACAAGTGGAAATTGATGATCATTTGCAGTGATTTTGCTTGTCAAATGTCATAGCAGTATCTGTGTAACATAGTAGTCGTTGGCGTAGTCTTTTGTAGACAATATAAAAACTGGCATGTTGTTTCTAAGTTAGCTTTTCATCATGTTGTGCTGCATGGCCATATCTTAGAATGCCATATTACAAATTTACAATGTTAAAACATATAAAAACATGAGAATATGGTATATTGTCTATTTGTCTACAATGAAAATACCCTTTGGCAGAAAGCAGCGTAAAAGAGAACGAAAGGAACAATAGAGAAATGGCTTCATGGTTCCGGATTATAGAAACCTATGACCTCAAAGCTCAGAAACGGTAGTTGTAGCGCTAAGTTCTCACTTCCTCTCACAGGCCAAGTTAAAAACCAGTTATTTTAAGTTCTTGAACACGTTGATGACAGGTTTCTTATATGACATATATGCATAATATAAGTTAAGTTTGAAGTGTTATGCTATATCTTTGTCGAATGAGTGTTTGATTAGGACCAAGTGATTTCAATAAACTTGTTTATTTGGTTGCTAAGAAGTATGATTCTGATCTGGGCTTGCTAATGCAGCCTCACACTGTACGCCTGGATCACCAAGTACTGAGGCTTCTGAAGCTGTGGACATGGCAATTTGTCATCATTCGCCCAGTGTTATCCCTCTTAATGATAGTGCTACAACTTCTGGGGCTGTACATTTCTCCAATCAGCTGGACTTTCACTATTATCCTCAATGTTTCAGTATCACTAGCTCTGTATTCTTTAGTGGTCTTCTACCATGTCTTTGCTAAGGAACTTGAACCACACAAGCCGCTTGCCAAGTTCTTGTGCATTAAAGGCATTGTCTTCTTCTGCTTTTGGCAGGTAAATTTTTTCACTGATTAGTTGACAATTGGATGTTGTGTCTTGTGTCTGATCAGTCCACAAGTAATGATTATTTAAACTAGTATGACAATGAGGAGAAACTTCAAACAGTGAACAAAAGTTGTGGTTTCTTTCACCTCAATTCTTAATGAAGACCCCTAATGAAATGTGGCCTAGTATATTACTTCATTTTGTTCTGAAAGAAGTTGGACGCTTTATTGCTATTTATGAAGTTTGGACTGACCACAACAAAGAGCTGAACCAATTGAGAAAGTCTATGGGCTACTTGCTTTCAGTTTCAATAGTTTCCTGCTGTGATCCTCTCTTACTTTTTATTACTTGTTTGATGTCTTACCTCTTAATTGTTGGCAGGGAATTGTACTCGAGATTCTGGTTGCCATGGGTGTTATTCGATCTCGTCATTCCTGGTTGAAAGTTGAACTTATTGAGGAAGGAATCCAGAATGTGTTAGTGTGCTTAGAGATGGTTGTATTTTCCGTTCTTCAACAATATGCCTATAGTGTCCAACCTTACAGTGGAGATGTTGGTAAATGGAAAGTGAAGAAGAATGATTAATTCACGAAATAGGCTGTTGTAAGTGTAACCTTGTACAACGTATGTAGCTGAAGGAAAACATCGAGGTTGTATCATTTATTTGCAGTTTTGATGTAAGAAACATATTGCTAGAATTTGATCGTATATGAATATTGTCAGATCATCTGAATAATTAGTTCAGTTATCCTAGGAACTACTATGTATTAGACCAATAATCAGGCCTTTATAGATATTAAAAGGCAGGAAATTATAGTATTAGATGTTGCTATGCTACTGCTTCATTATCTACTAGCCAGAGATTTTTATGATTTTTATAGTTCTTGAGTTCTTGTTAGGTATTCATGCAAAGTACTACCTTTAGTATCTCTTAGGTCTAACAGAGTATCTATTGGGCGCTCATCAATTGGGGTTGGCCAAATAATAGGTGTAGTTGTTATACAATCCATTACTTTAACTGAATAGTTAATCGATTGAGCCATTCATATTCCGGTGTGTTGTTTGGGCAGGTCAATCTCGACTTGGGTAAAAAACCAGGTATCAAGTACGGTTCACGTCTAGGTCCGGTTGGAGTCACTTTCCAAGTCCTAGACTGGAAGAGAAAGCTAAAGGACTCGGTTGTTTTGCTTTGTTACTGCTAAGAAGCAGACTACAGTGAGTTCCTCCAAAAATATTGAAAGGAGCAGCTTGTAGAATTCGGCTATAAGAAATAATTGGTTCCAAACACTAAAATATACCTCATTATGTAGTGATACAAAACATTCTCCTCCAAAGATATCATACAAGGAGTTAAACCATTATATATCTCAGACAATATGGCATCATGGAGTGCAACAACACAAACATGATAATTTATGAGCCTGATGCGGATTCAGGAGGGGGAAACCCATGACCAGCGCGCCTAATGTGAGTTTTAACATGGAATGGATCTGGGACTGAAGGACTCGAACCATCCGGAGTTAGCAGTGATAGGCAGGTGCCATGATCTTTGGTTGAACATTTGACGCTGACATTGAGTAGTTTGTTACGTTGAGATGTAGCCTTACACTGGTTTATCCAAAACAGCACCTGCAGCATTATATGGTAAACATCAAAAGAGAATTCAGATTTTTTTTTCTATTTTTAAAATTAGATAGGGAACCAGATGATGTGTACCTAAATAGCGCTCCCTTCGTCCTACAAGTGATTTCCCATTTGCTTTAAAACTTAAAACTTCACAAAAAATTGACTGTAAATTCTCCCCAATATATATTGAAATAGTCATGTAGGATCTTGGAGACCGTATGAAAAAGAAGCAACTTTTATACTTCCTCCTGTCCCTTCATTAATCAATACATTTCCCTTTTGTAGAAGTTTACTATTAAGCACAATATACCTATTTTTAGTAATTTTTCCCTCTCGTATATCAACTCTTTTTACATGGTCTTTGGGACCACTTGTCTCTCATATGAGTCTACGTTTCCGTTGCCTTAATATGTGTGCCGAAGTCATATGTAGTGATTTGTAAGGACGGAGAAAGTATATCTCATGCATTAGATATCTTAAGTGGCTCAACATATAGAAACTTCAAGCATACAGTCCACACAGCTTCATCTGCTTTGAATCTGGCCAAGAATATAGTTCATGACATACTGACTACTAGCTATGTTCTAAGTAGCTAACATAATTTCAAAATAAAACAAGTCTCATGGCTATCCCTATTAACAGGCTGAGTTTCCTAAGACCTTCACGACCACGGCTATTCTCATACTCAAATGAGTTGTTTCGAGCTCAAATATGAGGGAAGTAGGGAATGCAAGAAACAAGTGAGGGAAAGCAAGACTCTTATCATTTAAATGCTTCCCACATTTTCAAGGAATACCACATGCAAAAAACTCTGATATTTGTCAGGTATTTGACATTGAATAGTAGGATTGAAAATCATGTTTTGTAAGGGGGAGGGAAAGAAGTAGCAAATTGGAGTTGTCACTAATCCCTCATTAATATGCATCATGTACATTCTCATATACGAGTTCAAATTTCTTAAGTTCAACAAAGGCCTCGAATACTAGAACATGAATTCATAATAGCAGTATCGGACTTATTTTACAGTGTTGGGATAACTTCTGAAGTGGTGGAACAGCATTGTTATTTTTTAGTCAACTAGGCATACTTTAGAAAGCCTGAAGATAGCAAACATAAACAAATTTGGACCATATATGCATAATTTGTCCACTGTTATTTTCATGCATTTGTTCACTGAGACCATGCGTAATTTGTTCATAGGAAGAACATCATAATAGAAAATAATTAAGAAAGTATCCATATAGGTCTATATCTGCAGCACAGATACAAGCAGAACAATGATGCACTAACCTTCTTGGAGTAGCTTAGATCCTTCATAAGAGAACAAGCGAATCGCATTTGAGTGGCTTAACTCCGCCACTTCTTCTTTACTCATCTCAAGCAGGGAGGCCACGAAGGTCAGTATGTTATGCATATTAGCCGGATGATTCAGCATTTCCTTTGGCAATTCTGGTGCTTCTTTCTCAACTTCTGACCTATCCCTCGAATGTGGACTCTCTCCTAGCGCCTGAAGTTCTGGAGAAAGGGAAGGATCACCTTCCACTAAGAACAAATCGCCCAAATTCGACTTAGGCAGGGCATCTGGTGCATCAGTCTTGAGCAGAATTCTATCAAAAGGCACTGCCTTGAGCATCTTCTTAGCCTTTTGTGATTTCATTGACATAAGAAATCCAGAGAAGGAAAAATAAGCACCAAGCCTTTCTAATTCAGGGACCATTTCAGCAGATCCTAAGTAAGAATGAAGAATAACTCCATCAGGAAAAGGGCCAGTTGATTTCATCACATCAAGAAGGTCACCAAAGGCACGCACACAGTGTACAGAAGCCGGCCTTTTGAGCTCTTTCGCTAGTTCCAGCTGTTTCTTGAAAACTTCAACCTGAACATCAAAGTCAATCTGTTTCCCGTGTGACCCTTTGTCTAGACCAATCTCCCCAACAGCTGCAGTGGGTGTAGATTCAAAATACTGTCTCAAATTGGTAAACCAGCTTGTCGTCCTCTCAGGAACAAACCACGGGTGAACACCAAAACAAGGAACAACAGACGGATAAGATTCACTCATTTGCTTCACTAAATGCCAGTCTTTCTCTGAAACCCCATTAACCGCAAAATAGGCAATGCCCGAATCAAGAGATGACCGGATTAATTGTGGCGCGAGGCTATAAATTCTTGGGTCTTGGAGGTGACAATGGGCATCAAACAGTTTCATTGCCCCTCTCAAACAATTGCCAAGAAAGAATCTAACTTCCCAGCTAGGGATACTTGCTATTACACTGCCAATTAAAATTCCCAGTGAGCCCACAAATACAATATCTAATGATGCACAAAGATGATCAGGAAATCGATAATTGGACGAGTTTCATGTGAATTTCTAAATATAAATTGTCATCAGCACATTTCCAATAAAAGCAAAAATTTATTAAATTGATTGGGGGAACATGAATACAATACATGTAATCATATATACATGATTATAAAGTTAAAAACCCAAACCAAATTGCTAATTAAACAATATCAGTAACATAAGTAAGTAAAACCATGAAAACAATCTAAAAGAGTAAAAATCAAGCATTATATTATCTAGTTCAATTACGAACAACGACAATTGCTAATTGAACAGACTAGTATTGAAAGTAAATCAATTCACAGAAAATGGAATTGTAATTACCTGGTGAAGTTCCAAATTAATCAAAATAATTTTCAGACATGAAGCACTCAAACTCAACCCTAATCTCAGATGATATCATGATACTCATTACCTGTTCGCGTTTGTACAGAATTTATTATCAAAAGGAAAAAAAATTCGCCGTTGCCGGGGATCGAACCCGGATCACCCGCGTGACAGGCGGGAATACTTACCACTATACTACAACGACTTGCTTGTTCTTGTCAAGATAAGATGCGAACAATTTTACATTCCTAATTTTCACTATCAATATATTTTCTTTGTCAAAAATTACCTCACACTTTTGAAAATAACCACTTTATAAAACGCTTTTTAAAAATAACCACCTTAAGAAAAACAAAAATATTTGGTAGCACTATCAAATAACGTTTTGTCTTTCAAGGACCGACTTTTGTATTTCCTCTCGAAAAGACATATAAGCCCTTCTTCTTTAAAAACAACCTCCCTCTCTCTTTCATCTTCTATTAATCTCACTTTCTCTATCCAACACTCTGAAGGCCGTTTTTGTTCAAATAATTCAGTTTAATGCCAAAGTTAATATCTTTTTCAATACAATTAGAACCTTAAATCCTTAAATTGAAAACCTCCCAAATCGAACTCCTCAATTGAGGAACCCTAGTTTTTGAGATTTACAAATGGAACCTAATTAATTAAAGAGAAATATATAAAACATTATTGAATATGTTGAAAATGAAAAAAAAAAATCAATTTGTTCCTAAAACTGAGGATTAGCAAATTTTTAGTGAAGATTTGAGTCTTCACTTGAACGCTTGTAGTCTGTAGATGACTCTTTTCTATACAAGGTTTAGCATATCAGGAAAATGTGAGGAAAAACACTGAAGTGGACCCACTTGATGTGCGTTATTTGGTAGTGCTACCAAAAGACTTACTTGCTCTGGTTAAGATCTTGTCTTTCACCTTAGCTCAAGCTGATCTAGAATCTATACTAATATATTAAAAGACGTTCCTAAACAAGGAACGTTGTCACGTGGTGCTCTCCCTAAGGGCATTTTATTCCATGTAATGGACGTACAATAAAAAAAATTAGAAGTTGCATGCTATAGGATGCGATCCCGTGACTTCAAGTTGATATACTAAAGTCTTAACCACTAGATCAAGTGTTATTATTTTAAGGATTTTTTGTCAGAAATTACCTTATAAATATCACTTTTTGTGAAAAAGTACCTTATATAAAAAATGTTGTGAACAAGTACCTTTTACCAAATTTTTTGTTGCAAGTTAGCACCTTTTGCCGGATTCCGGGAGTTGACCAAAACTCCGGCGTTGACTACACCACTTGCTTGGCACGTGATCACTAAATCAACCCAAAACAACCCCCCGCCCACCCACTGCCACCCCTCCCTCCCCTACCCCACCCACTGCCACCAACCCACCCCATTCCCCACCCACTTCCACCCCCCTTCCCACCCCATCCCCCACCCACCCCACCCCTCCCTCCCCTTCCCCACCCACTGCCATCCCCTTCCTCCCTTCGACACCCACTGCCACCCTCCCTCCCCTTCCCAGACACCACCCCTCCCCTTCAACCCTACCCCCTCCCACAAATCTCTTTCTCTCTCCTCGCCATCCCCGACCCACAACTCTCCCTCTCAATCGGGCACACTCTTCACTTGCTCAATCCCTCCCCTCCAATAATCTCTCTCATCACCACCACAATTTCCGAAATTCGACATTCTTTGCTTTAAAGCCTGGGAATAAAGCTAGTGTTGTTTATCGGGCGGCCCTTGTTGTGGTGGAGAAAGAGGCACCGGAATTGGTGGGAAACTTGACTAAGTCGGCGGCTCTTGGTATTGGGTTTGAGTTTAGGGAGGGGGTAGGGTTGCGAGTGCAGGGGGAAGGGAGGGGGTTTTGGTGGTCGGGAAGGGGAGGGAGGGGTGGCAGTGGGTGAGGAAGGGGAGGGAGGGTGGCAATGGGTTGGGAAATGGGGTGGGAGGGGTTGGCATTAGGTGGGGAATGGGGTGGGTTGGTGGGGTGGGGAAGGGAGGGAGGGTGGCGTGGGTGGGGCGGGGGTTGTTTTGGGTTGATTTAGTGATCACGTGCCAAGCACGTGGTGTAGTCAACGCCGGAGTTTTGGTCAACTTCCGGAATCCGGCAAAAGGTGCTAACTTGCAACAAAAAAATTGGTAAAAGGTACTTGTTCACAACATTTTTTATATAAAGTACTTTTTCACAAAAAGTGATATTTATAAGGTATTTTCTGACAAAAAAATCCTTATTTTAATGCATAATATTAATAAATGAAAATTTTCTCTACCCGGGGCATAGCCCGGGCCTAATAACTAGTTTAGACCATCAAACTAAAGTCGAGTTTTAACGAGAAACTCATAATTTATAATTGTTATGAGTTATCACACACATAAACACTCACATTTCTTACACTCTATTTAAAACCCCCTAATTTCCCCCAACTTTATTGTTATAACTTATAATATTTGGAAATATGTTATAGCTCAGTTTTAACAACCTAAAATGTTAACTAGTCAAGCTTGAACCACTAATATTTAGGTTTTTTAATCTTGTTTTCATAATTTACTTCAACAAAAATTAGTTGAGCACATTTCATTTCATCACATTAATATTAGAATATTGTTTACAAACCAATTGTTAAAAAGGCTAAATATCATCACTCAACTTTGGGACTGGGGTTTCTCAATAGTAAAATAAGTTGAGCACATTTCATTTCATCACATTAATATTAAAATATTGTTTACAAACCAATTGTTAAAAAGGCTAAATATCATAACTCAATTTTGGGACTGGGATTTCTCAATAGTATCAGTTCTTTATCACCTGATGAAGATCCAAGCGGATCAAAATTTACCTAACTAAAAAAAGATGTTCGCCGTTGCCGGGGATCGAACCCGGGTCACCCGCGTGACAGGCGGGAATACTTACCACTATACTACAACGACTTGCTTGCTCCACTTTACGGAAATATACAAATTATTGACGATGGGAAATAGCTATTTGCTGAATTTTTGTAGTATTATGTACAAATGTACTACAAACTCCCTCCATCTCATACATCATAACATAATGCTTGTATTCTTTTTTGGTGTCCCGAAATATTATTCCTATTATAAGTTTTTCTGCTTTTAATTATTTAGGCTGGAATCTGTGAAATCTAAACGTTGTAATTTTATTGGTTGTCAGAATTATTTGATGTAATCCTATTGGACTCATGCAAACTTTTATTCCTCTCTATTTTTAATGACACTAAACATTTAGAGCCGCTTATTAGTTTCAAGTAACAAAATAAAAGCTCTTCACATTCCTTAGCTAATCCGTATAGTTTTGGTTATTTTTAGCCATAATTTGTGATTTTTTCAATAGATATTTGGTTTTTACTTTGATCAAAGTAAAAAGATACTTCGTTTCCAATACAACTTATACAACTACATTATAAAATATTGTAGATACCGTATGGCTTTTGATTAATGAAATTTATCTCCCCCTTTAAAAAATGATAGCATATACCACTTTTCTTGATCCACGTGAAAAATGAGAAACAAGCATTATATTATGGAACAAATAGAATTATTAGTATTAATATTACCTCCTCCGTCCCTTAATGATTACCAAATTTTCATTTTTGGTATGTTGCTTTTAAGTTCGCCCCACCCTACCAATGGTCATAGAGAACCACGTCTCTCTCTTTCAATTAAAAATTGAAAAAGTTTATTCACAAATAGGGCAAACAAAGGACAGTGAGAGTAATTTGTTTAACGATAACAGGGACTTTAGCCACTAATTGTTTCATGGATGCAAAGGCGAAAACCGAAAAGGAAAATAGAGCTAAGTTAATTCAGCTAACCCATAATTTATTTGACAAAATTAAGAGAAAAAATTTAATTTTTTGAGATTAATGGAACAAAGAGAATAACTCATTTCAACATTGTAGTCCATGGGGGGTGTTAATCAATAACATTTTGACGTTTTAGTCATTAAAGGTAAATGGTATTTTGCCACAAATCTTATGAATATACGATCTAATTTTCAATGTCCGAGTAACTCATGCATTATTTATAACTTTACGAGCTAGTAGGGTGGCAGAGCATTCATCATTGTGTCGATCAAGCTAGGAAATTTATTAGAGGTCGGAGGAAGTGTTATTTACAATCGTGTTCATGCATAAATAGCATCTACTTATTTATTATTTGAACGATACACAAATATGATTTGTAGTACTTGTTTGACTAATATACTCCCGCTCGCACAATTATTTAAGATTAAACTCAACAGTACAGAATTTCATTCTCAAAACAAAAGGAAAAAAAGACACCACAGAATTTGACAACACAGCACTTATAAATATGCTTTGATTAAAAATCATCTTAACTGAACCAATTCTAAAACTTGGAAGGCACTCCGTGCAAGTGTTAACCACCCAAATTATAAAGTACTGAGTGTAATTAAAACACCCGGAACCTCCACATAACAAGTTAATTCAGTATTGCTTTTACTTAGAAAGCGGATACATAGCCCTGATAATACTTAGTCATGTAATGCAATCTGCAAATGATCTTAAAAAAGAGCATATTGCAAAAGGCTTCTAAAATGTAGGGCAAAAGAGCCAGACGGATGAACAACTAGAACTACAAAGGTACCGACATCCCACAATCGCATTCTAGACACTACAGAATTTGACAACACAGTATTATAGTACCATTCATCTCTAGATTGCTTATAACTACTTGCTCATCTGTTGCCATACCCACCAGAGCGACGCCCATATCCTCTGTCTGGGCTTCCATAAGGAGAATAGGACCTTGACCGGTACCTCCTTGACCTTTCAGCATAAGGGGAGCGACGAGGAGGAGAATAACCTCGACCACCTCGAAAAGGCGAGCGTCTTGGTGATCTCCTATGATCATAGTCATCACGACCATACCCACCACGAAATTTGCGACGATAGCCTGCAAAAAGATTCCTTTGTAAAACAGATACATTTAGCTGGATAAAATTTATATAAAGGGGATCGCAAGAATACTAACTTGAAGGTCCAGCTTTACCCAAGCCAAGATATTGTCCAGGTGTCGGAGTCCTTGGTCGTTTCCTCCTTGACTGAAAAGCAAGCCAAACACCTCATTCTATCTATATTCCCAATGCAAATTCCAAAATATCAAGTAAAAGGCATAAAAGCAGAAGCAGAGCATTCCATGTTCCTACATAGACACTGAGATCATATACAGCAAAAGGAACAAAGTGATTGAAAGAAGAACAGTAAAGGAAGAAAAGTAACTTAAGGGGTGCAAAGGTGGACACTTATTCAGATGTGCAATCAATAAGAGAAAGAATATGTGTAATGACTAATGAGGGTGTCAGCCCTGTCAGGTTCAGGACCCTATATCTTACAGCCCTTTCTTTCCCTTTTGCATAATCACCACTGACGTTCCCAACCCACAACTACCACCTCCCTCTCTCAGAACCCTAACGATATCCTCCTTGTCCTTGTCAGACCTACACCCTTCTCTCACTCCTCAGCCCTCTCATACCTCCACTGCCCCAGCATCTCCATACTACTTGCTGCCCTGGTTCCAAAAAATCATATCAGTGAACATAATAAGAGAAAGCAAATGAACCTAAGGGATCATAGAGTTCTTTAAATTTTCTACTCAATTCTTATAGCTTAAGAGAAACCCATCACCCATCGATACCAGTAAAATTTGCCGGCAGCACAAATATTAAGCTTTTGAAAAAGAAAGAAAGCACTGGTTCTCTTTTGCTACCTCCATTTCATTTCCTTCCCCCTTCCACCCATATGTGGTTAAACAGTTCTGCTACAGAGCTGTCCACCCATAATCCCCTCTTCCCCACCCATAAAGGTTATAGGATTCGCTGCAGGAAAAACGAGAAACTGCCTAAGCCACAATAGACTCCTCTCAGACTCCCCACCCAAGGCATCTACCACAAGTAGACACCCATCACAGTGCGCCAAACCCATATCTCTCCAAGCAAAATAACAGCATGCCACCTCTCATTACTATTCATATTCACTATCTCCTCTCCAATCTAATCAATTGATCTATTTACGCCTACTTTGTAATAATATTCCATGATTATTTCTCCACGTGAACATAATAGAGTTGACATACTAAACTCAAGTGTGAAAACATTGAGTAGTTTTTACCTTACTGACAAAGAAATTCTGATTGATCATGCATCTGTATTCATTTCAGCATCCAAATAAAAAAACCTCGAGAAACCATAAACTTATTCCTTGAACTGAAGGCTATACCAACAAAAAAGGTGGAAAACGTGGAATTCTTGAAAACTTTGAAGGAAAATTCAAATATTAAAAGTTCTCCACCCTCTTTGAAATTGAAGAAAAGACATAACACATGAGTTAGCCATTCAATTTCACCTTTTTATTTGTTTTCATCTCTAGCCTCTTATGCAAGGGACTATTGTCATTTGACACTCCCTGCTGCAACTCTGAATACAAGCTAGTATTACTGACATTTACAGTAATGTAGCAGGAAAGTGGCACTATACCGAGACTCCCAATTTATCTTGCCACGTCTATTATAAAGATGTGCTGATGTAAACAAACAAGCCTAGTCTCAAAAAATAAAATAAAAATTGATTGATCCATGTATACTCTAACAAGTCCAATACTTCCCAGAGTTCAGGTAACACAGTAAGCAGCAAGTGTTCTTTTTGGAGGGTGGGGGGAGGGGTGGTGGTGGCTTGGTGGGTAGGGAGAACGAACTGAAGAATACTGAAAACAACAATTCCAGATTATATGGAAACACCACAAAACTCTCAAATTCAACCAATAATATCAATGAGAAGCCTGATCAGGAGACATTGAATCAGTGTGCCCAAAAATAAAAACAGGAAGAAACTGCAGAAATAACATAAATGATATCAGATCTCTTCATGGCATATATGGCGAGCAAATCCACATGAATGGCAGAAAATAGCAGCAGAATCAGCGAAATGAAGAATATAAAGGCATAATACTATATCTCAGCCATATTGGAACATCAACCAACTAAACATGCCTTAAGCTATATGAGAACAGCAATACCAAAAAATGGTATCAGGTACCATAAATGCCTGTCTAGAAATGTTGAATGTTGAAAATATCCGTTGATTAGTTGAGTTGATGGTGAGTGCGATTGTTGTTAGGTTGTTGTAGGGCAATATTTGCTATGTTTAGTTGACAGATGCAAGAGATATGTGTTTAGCTGGCCGTTTGATCAAGCTGTTTGTCTAAAGTTGAGAGGATGAAACTCATCATCTTTGATTGCTGCCAACAAAGCTGACAAAATGCTGTCTGAATGTAACCAAAAACCTCCAAGTTAACGGAGAAGGGAGAACATATACCTCTTCACAATATATTAGTTCAAAGATAGCAATGATACCTTCTCAACAGTGATGTAACGACCTTCAAGAACAGATTGATTAAGGTATTTGATGCAACGATCAGCGTCTTCAAGAGAGTCCATAGTCACGAAAGCAAAGCCTCTTGATATGCGCGTACGTGGCTCCACAACCAAGAAAACTGAGCTTACCTGAAAACAGAGCAAATAAAGGAATTAAAGACATAATTGGAGAACAGAGATTACAAAATTACTCTCTATAAACATATCTATCTACATAATACTAAAATAGCTACCACAAAAGGCAAGAACAGCCAAATGGCAGCTTCTCATAAATAATCAATGATATTTGATTCAAACAAAATTCAAGATCATGTTTAAAGTTCTTTATAACCAACTTATTCATAACCTAATAACATTCAAGTTTCAATTTCCTAGAAACCGTACATTTATTTTAGATTACAATAGCATTATGTTGAGCCAACTAAATACTGTCTATATTAATAAGGTTAGAGAACATTATGCTATGAATCCTAAATGTGCTCGGTGTTGGATTTTCTTCAAATGACTAAGAGGTGAAAAAAAACCTCATCTATTTTCTTTCAGTCTATAGATTTCTAATCAGTGTTGCTGCGACATGTTAAGATGTGTAGAAAGTCATGCTTTTAGACTTATTTTGTGTTACCTTATATTTGAATTGTAAGCAAAATAACTCCTAGATAGATGCAATAATAGTCTTATTTTCTTCATATAAATTCATCCTATTAATATTAATATTATTATTATAATTTTTGTTATTGGATTACAAGATCACCTAATCATAATTCATCTATTACTCACCTTTCCCTCCTTGTTAAAGAAATCCTCAAGTTCTCTTTCAGTAACTCTGGAGGAGAGACCAGTCACAAAAAGCGTGTTTCCGGGATTTGTTTCAACCCTGCCAGTAGCATAGAAGGTTCAGCAATTAAGCACAAGGGTGAACAAAAAATGTTTTTCATGCTTCAAGCTAACCTGCCACGGCTTGCAGATCTGGACCTAGAGCGAGAGCGAGACCGGTATCTCGGGGGAGACATTGATCTTGACATGGACCTAGACCTGGACCGAGACCTTGATCTTGCTTTCCGAGGTGATCGAGACATCGAATATCTACAACATCCAACAAAATAGAAATGTTAAATTGAAAAAAAAAAAGGGGCAAAAACCAACCAAAAAAAAACGGACTATATGCCTGACAAGAAAAATACAATCTGTAAGTCGTGATTTTCTTAATTTGATAATTTTGCTAGTAGATTGACATTTGAGTTCAATTGTCTGCTAATTTTCTTGAATGTCATATGCAATCGGGATAACATCTTTTGAAATTTGCTCGAAAACTAATTGGGTCACGCGTATTATAATTATGACTTAGAGTCCGTTTGGTTTGATGGAAAATAGTTTTTCATAAAAAATATTTTTATTTTTCGGTTGAAAACGCAAAATGAATAATAATTTTATTTTGTTTGGTTTGATGGAAAACTATTAAGCTAAGAAGGGAAAATAGAGATATTGGGAATGCGAGAGTGGAGGAGAATGGGTTTCCTACAAATTTTGGAGGAAAATGTTTACAAAGGAATTGGAAACTCATTTCCACCTCAGTTCTCCTTTTACAATCCCTTGTCCAACCAAACAACGGAAAATAGGGAAAATCGTTTTCCTCGAAAACAAACTGAGCATTAGAATTAGTTTTATAAACAACTCTGGAGATGATTACGGAGGTGTGAATTCATATAGAAATTTTATCTTAGGTCCTGAGATTTAAGTTCTCAATTTAGTGCATCCCTTTAACACATACAAACATTACAAAAAAAAAAAAACCCTAAAACAAACATGAATTCAGAAGCAAATACTAGGGGAAAAAAAAGCAAACAACATAACTCATATAATTGTCGAGATCAGTATATAAGATATACGTGAAATAATTGTCAAAAACACAGATGAATTGATGAAGCAATTAACAGAAAATGAAACCCAAAGAAAAACAAATAAAAGTTTCGAAGGTGTTGACATGTTGATAAATAGAAACTAAAGGAGATTAATTCGAGGAGAGAAAATCAAATCTATACCTGTAAATGGTCGGATGCGCAGCAAAAGAGCCGAATATCGCCGGAGAAAATTGATGGTCGAAAATCGCCGGAGATAACAACGGTCGGAGATCGGGCAATAATATTTGTTGAGAGAGAAAGAATGACGGCTAGCTCCTCTTTTACATCTCTCAAGTCCCAATCGCAAAGAAAAGAAAAACCTAGCTCGGATTTTTTATTTTTCTTTTTTCTTTTTTCTTTTGATAGAGTAGAAAAAAACTTGTAGAATGGGCCCGGGTAAAATGGACTAATTTAATGGGAAAAAAGGGGCTTTTTTTTTTTTGACATTGGGTAAAAGCATTATACAAAGTATACATTACATTACAAAAAAAATTCTACTCTAACCCCCCACCCCTCTTGTAACTTTTTTTTTTTAATGGTGAACAAGGGATGCATAAACTTAGTTAAATAGTCTTACAAAGTCATCAATTAAAACATTACAACAGTAACTTGGGGGGTTGGGGAAACTCCTCGTTACATTGATCCTTGACTTATTGAGTCTACAAAAATTAGCCATATAATATGCTGACTGGTTGCGATCCCGCCCCACATGGCTAATCCTCACTGCTTGGAAGCTTCTGCTCAACTCCCTGCAATCACATATCAAGGTGCGGTATATATTGTTAGTAGTAGGCAAGGCATTCACAGCCTCCACAGCTTCCAAACAATCCGAGAGCACCGACACATGAGTAATATTTCGATCAAGGGCGGTTTGAAGTCCATGTTTTATACATGCTAACTCCGCCATGAGAGAGTTGGGGAAAAAACTCCCAACCGAGAACCCAGAAATCCAGTTACCATGGTAATCCCTTATAATTCCCGCTAACCCAAATATGAGGGCAGGCTCCAAGAAGGAGGCATCAACACTAAGGACTGACCAGAAATGAGGAATAATCCCTTTAATGAGAGGATTTAAAGGGCGAGGCATGATGTTAGTATCCAAACCCACCGGGCTTGGCCACTCCCTAATAAAATTACGAGCCATACACTGCGCCCGATTCACAATACTTAGGGACGAATTGGGTTTTGAGATTGGAACATAAAAGTGTTACGACTCTTCCAAACCTCAAAAAGCAGGAGGGGGAAGAGAATTTTCCACGGAATACCCCCCACCTGGGCATCAGACTCAAGGTTCCTTTTTAACCAATCCCTAATGGGATCATATGGCTGCGGGTCATCCATTTGAAACAAGTCCCAAATGGCAGCAGACGTCGGGCATATTCTAACAGTATGGAAGGAAGATTCTGGGAGACGATGACACCTGGGGCACAAAGGGTTGGTAATGATGGATCGGGTTTGCAGCATATTCAGATTTGGTATCATATGTGCTTCTCTCACATCTTTACGTTGTATCTTTTGTATCTTCAGGTGTGAGCATAAAGTTGCCCAAAATTTTATTTCTTCTATCAACCCTTTGACCTTTATGGGTACCATTTGTGAGTTTCCTAGTGAGGATATAGCTGCCTCATAATCTGTGAGTACATGGATGTTTGCACTTTTTTTTACACGGTTGTGTTATTCCTTCTAGTATTGCCATAAGTTTCACTTGCAAAGATGAATTTGCGATAACTCTATTACCTCCTGTTATGGTGGTTTCCTTATACTTGAGTACCCATCCTATGGCAGCTTCAATATTTCCATATTGCTTTTCCTTTTGTTGTCGACGCTTCCATGCTCTATCTACCTGTATGCATACCGTTTCCCGATGTCCTGCACTCCCATATTGCCATATATTTTCTTTCTAGTTTTCCCTACATACTTGATTATTTTAAGTAATCCCATCCAAGCTTTTTAATTGACCACTCAACGACTTTCTCCATCGGCTCATGCTATGATTTACTTGCTAAAGAATCCTATATGGATTACATTTTCCTTTTTTAAAGCTTATTTCGTTACGGTGTTTCCAGATTTCCCATAAAATAACAATGAATTCTATATGTCCCTTTAAGTAGGCCCATTCTTTTGCATTCAAGTAACATATATTGCTTCCTACCCACTGCTGTAATGGGATGTGTTGTTGCATTTATACTCTGAGTCCTAGATTTGAAGAAGCCCATATCCTTCTTGTTATTTCACGGTCCCTAAAAAGATGCTCCATCGTTTCCGGTTTTTTTCCACACAACTTACATGTTTCATCTTTGTTTATTCCACGTCAATGTAGTTCATACTGTAACACCCCCAAAATCCATACACGTCTAAACTACGTTGCATCGACTTTGGGAGTGTTACCGCCGCGGTGAAACGCAAGGCTTATTGAATTTAAAACACTTACTCTTTATTATGAAAACTAAATTGCAGCGGAAATAAAATGCTAACTTAACTACAACTCGGGAATCACTATTGACCCCTTTTATTTAAAACCATTAACTATGTAAATCATAAACAACCTCTAGGATGTTCAATCAAAACACTTTAAAAGTTTATAATCAAAAGTATTCCCCGTATGCCCGAACTCATGCAGCATCACCAGCATACCTAATCTGCTCCCCATTGAATATCAATGGTTCATCACAGGTCAACAAACCACACAAATAACAAACAATCAGTTATGCTGAGTACATACATAATTAGTTAAATAATACACTAAACATAAACAGAAGAGTAATAACAATTCCTAAACATGATACTACAAAAACATTAAATTTCGTTTTTACAATTTATTTGGCATCGAACGGGCACCGTCATCTTTCTAGAATCATACGGGCTACTTAATCCTTAATAGACAACTTGGTCTATTAGATGAAATGTAAATACGATTTCGTTCCGCTCCACACCCATCACCTTAGTATGCATACCCCCAAGATCGTACGGAACCTTCCGCCTACTTGAGTTATCAAAATTTATAAGGACACTACTGTCGTCACAGTAGGCCTGCGTAGGAGTGTAGAACAAGTCTCACACTCCCCCTATTGTTCATACTTGTAGGGAATCCGACTACAAGTTTATTGCCAACAATCCCTTTTAGCGATACTCATTCATACAACATTAAGCATATGATTTCTATAACATCGTATAAAATCCTTTAGTTTAGGCAGCCTCTTATAAATCCTTGCTACAATTATTAATCATAGCATTCCAATCTAACATCTCATTTCATGCTTGTGCTACGAAAGAATTACGCATTCCAATAACAATTCATTCTATTTCACAAGTCATACAACAAGGAAATACATACAGATTTCCAATTGATTTCATATTACCAAACAATCTCAACAATCATAATCAACCACAGTTCCCTATCATGATTCTAGGTTCCAATATGACAACCATAACCTAAACATGATACTGATATATCGAACTGAACTAGTACGCGTACGTACCTTGTAACGGAGAATCTTTGCTGATTACTTAAAACGTTCCGCTTATGAAATTGGGACCTAATCAAATAATAAAAGTAATTCAGTTATAAGTCCTTGATATCATTAAAATAAAACCAGCTTAACTAACTAGGTAAAACTTAGTGTTTCGAATAATAAAATAAACGTTCTTGTTGGTTAAACTTTTCTTTCATAACTTTATTAAAACTAACATATTTAGGACTTAATTATATGTTTGCAAATCTGATTTTTGACAACTTATATTATACTTGGTTTATAATAACAAAACTTACACAAATATACATAAGTGTAATAAAATCAGAATTGAGAATTAAAATTATCATAAAAACTAAAAATATAATTGTAAATCTGATTTCCTTTAACTTCTTCTATACTTTATTTATAACAACAAATTAACCAAAGATATATTTAAGCATTACAAAATCAGATTTTACAAATTAATTTAAAGTAGAAAAGAAAGATTTTTTTTATAGTACCGAAGTGACTCGCCGGCGACAACCACCGGCGACGGAATTCCGACAACAACACTAGCCACGCACCACACGCATTCGCACACCACCCGCACGCACGACACACAACGCACCGCACACACCACGAGCCTCGACGCACTCGCGCGGCTCGCACATCGCACCACCTCGCACACACCAACGCACAACGCTCGCGCTTCGCAACCCCAGCACGCAGAAGCCTCTGCTCTCACACACACTCGAATCACTCGTAAACCTCGAGCCCAGCACTCGACTCGCACCACCACACTTCGCGTCGCCCATCGCTAACCTCGCACACACTCGACGCACAACCTCGACTTGCCCAGCACACACATCTGCTCGCACTCCTCGACTCGCACGCAGCGCTCGCACACAACACACATCCTCGACCCTCGCTCGAAGCCTCGCACAACACAATGTCGATGGTGGTCGACGCACACAGGGGAGGGAAGAAGGAAAGTAGCGCAAGAGAGGAGAAAGAAGAGTGACGAGGGAGAAGAAGAGAGGAGAGAGAAAAATCCTTGAGGGAAAGAGAAAGACGGCTGATTAGAAAGTTAGGGTTTTATTTTTATTTTCTTCTCTTATTTATAGCATGAGAAACCTAGGTTTAATAGGACTTGTTTTCTAAATCAAATTCTTATTTTTGTTTTATTTATTTTAAAAACAAAGCCAAAACCAAATTATGATATAGTTAGATACAAAAAGTACTTTGTATTTTCTTATTTGTAAAAAAAATAACTCCGAAAAATACGGAGTATTACACATACATTACTGGGATTACTCGTTTTAATATTCTCCATATGAAATGCTTTCATTTGGGAAATGCTTCACTCCTCTATAGCCGGTAAAATAGACCCAAAACCCGTGACCCGACCTGAAACCCGTTTGTACCCGAAAATAATGACCCGAAAAAGAAAGGATACCCTAAACAACCCGAACTAACCCAAACCCGACCCGAAAGTATATAAACCCGAATATGACCCGAACCCGAATATGCCCGACCCGAATTAACCCGATAATGATAACCCAAACCCGACCCGAAAAGTTGTCATATTAATTACTTTTTAATCAAATTTAAGGAAAAAATTATCATGAAATACTATATATGAGTTAGCCATTGCCTATTAATTATTTCACTAGCTTTCATTAGTCTTATATGTGTTTTAGTTATTTGCTAGATTAGAAACCCGATTTAACCCGACCCGATCTAACCCGGTCTGAAGGGACCCGAATTTTCATGGACCCGTTTTCGAACGGACCCGACACGAACGCAACCCGAAAACAAAGGTGACCCGATTTTGACCCGACCTGTATGACCCGTTTGCCACCTCTACACTCCTCCATAATATCTTCCAAACCCTTTCATCATTGTTGTTTTTCTGTATTAGACTCCAATATCCTGATTTGGTGAAATATTCACCATTATTGGAGGGAGTCCATATTACTTCATCCTTTTGCTGCGTGGGGGAGACGTAAGTGGACAATATTGCATAAGTCGTTTCTCTTGTGAAAGATGCACAAATTTTCTCTTTTACATCGCTGGAGAAAATTGATGGTCGAAAATCGCCGGAGATAACAACGGTCGGTGATCGGGCAATAATATTTGTTGAGAGAGAAAGAATGATGGCTAGCTCCTCTTTTACATCTCCCAATCGCAAAGAAAAGAAAAACCTAGCTAAGATTTTTTATTTTTCTTTTCTTTTTTTTCGATAGATTAGAAAAAGAACTAGTAGAATGGGCCCGGGTAAAATGGACTAATCTAGGGGGGAAAAGGGCTTAGTTTATGCAAAAGAACTATAATTATTACTCTCTCCGTTCCAAAATATAGTTCCCGATTCTATTTTTTCATGAGAATTAAGGTAAGTAGAATCTAAGAGGGATAGTAAAGATTTTTTGTTATTTAAATAAATGTTGTATGGGAAAAAATGATTTTAAGAGAGAGAATGAAGAATAATTGGTGAAAGAGCATTAATTGTAACACTTGGGTTGGATAAACAAAGCAAAAAACAAAATTCAAGAAGCAAATAAATGATGGGAACACAGTTTTTCTAGACAAATTACAAAAAATGTGGAACTAAATATAGAAACGAGAATTATATTTTGGGACACCCAGAATGGAAATGGGAACTATATTTTGGGACGGAGAGAGTATTATTATACAAGTGATTTTGGTTATCTGGTTAACCTAACTTAAGTACGACCAATGTAACAAAATGAATTTGCTCTTGTTAGATTCAAGTTGAAAAGTTTAACCCAATTTTGTTTAATGAATGATTTAACAAAGGGGTCGAAAACTTTGACCCAACCCTACTAAGTTTTTGTCCGGTTAAGGGTGCGTTCTCTTCAACTTATTGGACCTGAACTGAACTGAACTTATCTGAACTGAACTTATTGGACCCGAATCGACCGATTGGAACTTATTAAACTCGATTGGACCCGATTCAACTTATTGGACCCGATTGAACACGATTGGAACTTATTGGACCTGATTGAAACTTATTGACCTGATTGGAACTTATTAGACTTTATTGGCCCTGATTGAAACTTATTAGACCTTATTAGACCTGATTGAAACTTATTAGACCTTATTGGACCTATTGGAACTTATTTGACCTTATTAGACAAAAAAATTAATGAGTAATAACATAAATATTACCCCTAACGTAAATACTACCCCTCAAAATTTATTATGAAGTAATAATTATTAAAATTCGCCCTTTAAAAAAATAATAATTATTAATTATCTCTAATGATAAACAATTTAACAAAAAAAATATACTATTTATATACTTGCCTATACATAACTTTCACCACTAATATATCTAATAGTCTTGTTTTGATTTCATAAAGCACTAGTTGAAAACCAAAAGTTGATTAACATTTATTGCTAACAAGTGAGAAATTGCCACATATGGAAAAATTTATCTCTCACTCCACTTAGTTTTATGACTAAAGTAGTAGAACTCATTGTTATTAGTAACGAAAACATGTTATCTATAGTTATTTAAAGACGAATTGCAAAATATTGTAATTATGATATTATTATTGTTAACCTTATTTAACCATGATTATAATATTTTTTAATAATAATATAATCAGCTAATAGTAATATGAATAATAAAATAATAGACAATAATACAAGTATAATACGATATAATCATTGTCGTACTTTAATTAAAATTCTAATAATAACATAATCAGCTAATAGTGATATGAATAATAAAATAATGGACAATAATACAAATATTTATTGATCATCGATTATTTTGGGCCTTTATTGGAACTTATTGGACCTAATTGGACCGATTGAAACTTATTGCACCCGATTAGAACTTATTGGACCTTATTAGACTCGATTGGAACTTATTGCACCCGATTGGAACTTATTGGACCTTATTAGGCACGATTGGAACTTTTTGCCTGCCGATTGGGACGATTGAAACTTATCTCGAACCGAACCGAACTTATCCGAACCGGCAACTTATTGGACCTGAAACTTAATTTTTTAAGGTGAAGAGAACGCACCCTAAGTCTCTTTGTGCCAATTATATGATGGATTTCCAAGTTTTCCTTGTATTTTTACTTCTGTGTAAATTGAAGTATTTAACCCAAATAACTAAATAAGGTCATTTCAATTTCTATCACAAAAAAGGTCATTTCAAAGATATTTATTTTAGTAAGTACATAGAGGGATTTAGGTTGGTTACCTATCTCATATGATTTTAGATCAATTACAAGCTCAACTAAACCCAATCCCCTTCACCGCTATTCCCACCCCCCAAGAGTCACGGTGCTCTTCCTTAGGATCAAATCTAAGAAATTCCCTAGACGAAGATGGATGAGATGCGAGCTATGTTCATTTGGTTAAAAAAATATTTGCTCTAAAAAGTTTTGTCCTCTAATTTAGTATTATTTGTTGTTAATATGAAATATTCTATGGGACCAAAAATCTCACGTGTCAACTTGAGCATATATTGTGCCTCTCCTTTCAACCATCAAGTAGTGGTTGGTACTTGGTAGTTAAGGGCAAGTGGACAAGCACACTCTGTAGTTCACGAAGTGGTAACCATATATTGTGGCTCTATTTGGCTGGATGGAAAAATATGCAATGAAATATGATAATACATAGTAATTTACAAGAGGAAACACTTTTGTATAAAACTAATTTTCTTTTGGTTTTTCATAAGAAACTTAGAGGTGATAGGCAAAATGAAGCTATGAAGCAATTCTTCATCTTGGGAGTTTGGTTGGGCTAAAAAACATTTTGAGAATAGCTGTTTTCCCATTTTTCTTTATTTAATTTGTAACAATTGATACAATTTTCTAAATGCTGGAAAATACTTTAAGTAGTGAAAAATCTATACTAATATATTAAAAGGTGTTCCTAAGTAAGGAACGATGCCACGTGGCGCCTTCGCTTGGAGTTATGTAATCCACATACATTAAAAAAATAGAAAATGCATTATGTAAGATTTGATTCCGAGATCACAAGCATATATACTAATATCTTAACCACTAAACCAAGTGATATTTGATGTTATTATTTCAAAGTAAATATATAAATAAAAGATATAATTACCCGGGGTATAGCCCGGGCCTAAAAACTAGTTTTTCTTTCTTAAAAGAAGGGAATCCATAATTTCACCTTCCTTCCATCTATTCTCTCCCATTCATTTTACATTCTTCCTTTTTTCTCTCCTAAATTTTTATGTGAGGAACCAAATTAAAAAAAACTACTATTATGTTGACGTTAAAAATAATTTACTTCCAACTTAAAGGAGCCCTAATTTTATATGATTTCAAATGTCGACTGACAACCAATAAGTGATGGAGACACTTGAACTAATTTTTTTGGGTGATAAATGCATTAATCCAAGAGTGGGTAATGAACCCGTCAAAAAAAAAGAGTGGGTAATGAAGTAGGTAAGTAAATCTATCTGGTTCTAACGGATTTCTGCTCCCTTTTTAGCTACTTGTCTTCTTATATTCTCCTACATACACTTTAGTGCCTTAGTGACGAGCTATGATAAACATTTAATTGCTAGATGTAGATGTTTACTAACATCTAGCAAGGAATAAAAAAGTAATAAAAGACAATATAAAAAGGAATATAATTTTTTTTTGCAGAATTTTATTTACCTTTTAATATATAAAAAACACCAATTGGTTTCATGAACACTATTTATATTTCATGAATACTATTTATTAGTTGCATAAACATTACTTGCAATACATGAACACTATTTGTAGTTGCATGAACACTATTTGTTGACATCGCATTTTTTGAGGTCAACCTTTTTGTTAGACTGACAACTTTTTGTAAACACTATTTATATTTCATGAACACTATTAGTTACTTGCATAAACACTATTTGTAATTACGCGAACACTATTTTTAGTTGCATGAAAACTTATTTGTTAGCATTATTACATTTTTCGATGTCACCTTTTCGTTTGACTGACAACTTTATCTTTCTTGTTCTATGTAAATTGACAATTTTACCTCTACTAGATGTTAAACATCTAGCAATTAGATGTTAAACATCTAGCAATTAGATGTTTATCATAGCTCCCTCAGTGACACATCCCCGATAAAGCAATCGTCAATCTTAATTTTATATCACGGGCTTTACATGCGTATGATATACAATAGCATAATTCATGTTTATATGGAAGGTATTGGCAAAGGAATTGGAGTTTGCTCAAGTGATCAGTTTTTTCATCCTCCCTAGCAAATCTTTAGGTGGGGGCCTTGTGCGAGGACAACCCAAAGAATTTATTCTTACCTTTAAAAAAAATTTAAGTTATTGGCAAATATGATTACTGAGAGAACTCCAGTAAAAAAAATGTTTAGTAAATATATCTAGCTCATAATATGTGGTTGTCGCCGAATTACAAACTGCCGCATATCAGTCGTTATATTTTTGCCTTGTTAAGTGGTAGATAAAAACCTAAGGGCTCGTTTGATATCCGTCTAAGTTTTCATTGTTTAGATTTTAAAAGGTAATTGTATGATCATGAACTCTAAATTAGTCATTTTTTTAGGCTAAATTAGTCATATTTATATTTCTCATTTATTTGGAGAACTAACAATAGAAATTAGAAATGCTGGGCTCCGGCTCCATGCACCTGTTGATACCTTCTGAAGCACTTTCCAGCGTGCGCTTTAGTTTTAAAATATGTTACGTTGTTCATTCTTACTCTTTCAAGTAAGTAAATTAACTACTAATCTAGTTTTTGTATTCTAATTTTTTGTTTGTGTTCTTTATGGATTTATAAAACAATTATTTCATATATTTTAAAGAAAATTATTTTAATAAAAGTGCATGTATACAGTAGTTTTTCACACATTTTATATTTGGTCATATTTGGAATCTATCAATGTAAATCTCATATTGAACTTTGTGAATTGCTTTTCCCGTGGATAAAGAGTTATTGAGGAATGTGATGTTGATAAAATTTGATTTTAAGTCTTAAATACCACCACTACAATACTTTATCAACTGAACTAGCTGAGATTCCAAACTTTGTGACAACTGACAAATATGATCTTCAAACTCAGATGATCACAACAATCCTGTTTAGAATTGAAAGATCTTGTTCACCTAAAGAGTTGAGACATACAATACAAAACCATTGAATAAATTCCCGGCCCATTTTTTTCACGTAGAGTTATCCTATCTCATTATATGGGTCACCAAGTCATCTTAAGTTCAGGAATTGGAATTGGCTCAAGTGGTGAGTTTTTCCATCATGCCAAGCAAAGTCTAGGTACCGGTTTAAGAGGGGGAGGGAGGTAGGGTGGGTGTTTTGGCTTATAAAGGGCCTCTAAGTGGGGGCCATGTACGAGGACAGTCTAGAGGATTTATTCTTACCTTTTAAAAAAGTCATCTTATGTCCCGTTAATTATACCTCCTTTGTTATCTTTGCAACGTTAAAGCATGACACAAAAATTTAATTAGAAGAGGAGAGAGACATAGAGACAAAAAAGGGGACTCCATATACTATGGTCTATGAGAGAGATATAAACAATATTATTGCCAAAAACCTCAATATTACAAATAATATATATGCAGCTTTTTGGAGGAAAACTTATTGCAACTTGCAAGTGAAAAAAGAAAAACGGAGGGAGTATGGGATTAAGCCACTTCATTTATATTTATCAATAGCAATATTGATTTAACGGTTTTTTCACCATATACCCCCGACAAATTGAAAAATTCACTATATACCCTCAATGTTTCAGATATTCACCATATACCCCTGACTTTTTAAAACTGTGCACCATATACCCTTTTTTCTAACGGAAGTTAAGTCACCGTTAGCTTTATTTACCATTTTGCCACCATTAACCCATAACCCTAAAATCTAAACCCTAATACCTTACCCTAATCTAAACCCTAAGCCTAACCCACCCACCCCCCCCTCCACCCCACCCCAACCCAGCCCCCTACCCCACCCCCCACCCCCACCCCTCCCCTCCCCCACCCTCTCCCCCTCCCCTCCCTGCGATTTGCCCCCTCCCTCCTCCCCCCCCCCCCTTAACGCCCTCTCCCCTTGCCCTCCCCGCGATTTATGCGGCCCCCTCCCCAACCCCTCCCCGCGCAACGATTTCCTACGCCCCCCGCCCGCGGGACTGCAGCCCCTTCGAATTCCCCCCACCCCTTCGATTTTCGCAAAACCGTTCGAATTAGAATTCGAGTTGGATCTTGTGAAGTTCACGGAATTTTACGAGGGTCCTCGGTGGTGTTCGCGGAAAATGTGAGTCATTTGGTGTTCGAAGGGGAGGGGTGGTGTCCCGCCGGTGTTCGAAGGGAGGGGAGGGGTTAGGGGAATTCGAGAGTCGAAGGGGAGGAGTGGGGGGGGAAATCGACGGGTAGGGGGGAGGGGAGGGGGTGGGGCTAGCCGGTGGAGTAGAGAGGGAGGGGGAGGAGGTGGGGGGTGGGGGTGGGTGGGGTGGAGGGGGAGGGGTGGGGGTAGGGGTGGGTTAGGGGGTTAGGGTTATGGGTGGGTTAGAGTTGGGGTTAGGGTTATTGTTTAGGATTAGATTTAGGGGTACGGTTAGGGTTAGGGTTAATTGTGGCAAAATTGTAAATAACTCTAACGGTGAGTTAACGACAGTTAGAAAAAGGGCATTTGGTGAACAGTTTTGAAAAGTCAGGAGTATATGGTGAATATCTGAAACATTGAGGGTATATGGTGAATTTTTCAATTTTTCGGGGGTATATGGTGAAAAAACCGTTGATTTAATCTAGTGATGCGTTTGAGGCCTAAAGAAACGAGACACGAAAGGAGTCAGATCAACTCCTCCTAATTTTCTGCTATTAATTCTTTTTCTAAAAATTTGTAGGATGCTGGGAGAGAGAACTACAAGATCCAATCGCTAGAACGTAGAAGTACTAGCCACAGAGAGAGTATCGATCCAGACTCGACAATAAGTATAAATTTATGAATCTATATGTATTGTGTTATGTGTTATGTGTATAACAACAATCGTTGTCATTTATTTTTGTCAATATAATTCCCCTTTACAGATGTTGTATTTGTGGTGGAACATGCCAATAACAAGACTGTAATACAAAAGCGAACACTTATTTGTAGGACATGCTCGAACTTATACGCATGGAAAAGATTATAATCTTTTGCCAGCTTCTTAATAAGCCGCCTATATATGACTAATCAACTGATTGATTGATTACCTTATAAATATCACTACTATTTATAATAAAGCATTAGGATTGGTATTACAATTGGTCATTAGAACAACCCTATAGACTATAATATATGAAAAAAGTAGTATAAGATAGCACATGGTAGTTAGCATAATTCATGATGATTTGTGGTTATGACGTCTCTATAATAACTTTTTATCACTCAACTCAGATATGATCTCTATATATAATCTCCAGCTTGTTTCCTGTGCTAACAGTACACTAAAAACCTTACAAGCCTCATACTAACTAGTTTTTTCTTAGAAGGTTCGAGCAAAAGTTAAAATGAGTTATCTTAGTATGTTGATGATTATCTTAGGAACAATAGGTTTCATAGGGTTAGCTGATGCACAACTGGAGCTTGGTTACTATGCTCAAAGTTGCCCGAAAGCCGAGGAGATTGTGCAAGGCTTTGTGCATAAACACATTCCAAATGCTCAATCTTTGGCTGCTCCTCTTCTTAGAATGCAGTTCCATGATTGTTTCGTTAGGGTCAGTGATCACCCACTTTTTTTCCACCTTGTTCTTTTCTACTGGTTATTTTTATGCTTATTATCTATATCAGTACCTTTATGCACTAGTTTTGTTAAGTTTATTTCTGCAATATTCATTCATATGTGTATCATAAGTGAAAATTCTTAGGTGATCTATAAAGTATGATCATGCATGGTTTCAGAATTTTCTAAATCAAATGTTGCGGAATGGTTTGATAATTAATGCTTATATGGAATTCTGAATCCTAGATTTCAATGGTTAAATATAGTATGATGATCCTCTAAGAAACATCCATCATGAGGATGTGTTTTGATGATTTTGAGGAATATTATGGCAGCGTTTTTGTGTTTCGGAGTTTTGATATGTGCAGATGAAAGTTGTAAACTTGGAATAATTCAGCTTTTATTTATGCACTGTGTTGTATCATCATATGCTAGTTATAGTTGACATTATATTTTCATATAACATCATTATGTTGTGTGTACGATATATGCTGTCAAGTAAAATTATTGTTGATAGTAAAACAAGTTTAACCCCATTTGTGTTTTGTCATATCATGTACTCTTAAAGAATGAGCTAATTAACAACAATTATCATCTAATTTGGTGCTTTCATTTTGACTATTACCAGGGTTGTGATGGATCAGTGCTCTTAGATGTAACCGCAGCAGGAAACAATGATACTGAAAAGACTGCTAACCCAAACTTGACACTCAGAGGCTTTGGCTTCATTGATGGTGTTAAGAGCTTACTTGAGGCAGAATGCCCTGGTGTAGTCTCTTGTGCAGATATCATTGCTTTGGTTGCTAGGGATTCTATCTGGACCATTGTAAGTATACACATGTAGCAAATGCTAACTAAATTCATATATATATATATGTACTGCCTCTGAAATCAAATATTATTCATTAATTAATAGATTTGCTCCCCATATTTTATACTTTTATCCCCAGTATTTACTGTTACAAGTGGCATATTAGCTAGCTAGCATCTAAATTTTATAAACCATGCATCACAACATGAGATAATAATACAACAACTTTGTTATAATATGTTGCATGAAATGTATTGCGTTATTGTATATGATCTGATTATGAAACATATATATATGCATGCAGCAACATTTGTGAATTGTGATTTGCATAAATCTAATAATATGTACTGTTGCACAGGGAGGTCCATGGTGGCCAGTACCAACAGGTCGACGAGACGGATCAATCTCAAATGCGACAGAAGCACTCCAAAATATCCCACCTCCTATTAGCAACTTCAGCTCACTCCAGACCATATTTGGTAGCAAGGGTCTTGATTTAAAAGACCTGGTCTTGCTTTCAGGTGCTCACACCATAGGAGTAGCACACTGCCCATCATTTTCCGAGCGGCTGTACAACTTCAGCGGACAAGGATACGGCCAAGACCCATCCCTCGACAGCGAGTACGCGGCGAACCTCAAGGCAAGAAAATGCACAACACCTACTGACAACACAACCATCGTTGAGATGGACCCTGGTAGCTTTAGGACATTCGATCTCAGCTACTACAAACTCCTTCTTAAAAGGAGAGGACTCTTCCAATCTGATGCCGCCCTAACTAAGTCGTCTACAACTCTTTCTTACATTAAGCAGCTTGTAAATGGTCCATTGGATACTTTCTTTGCTGAGTTTAGTCAAGCCATGGTGAAAATGGGTCAGGTTGAGGTGCTCACTGGCTCAGCTGGTCAGATAAGGAACCGTTGTGCTTTTGTAAATTAATGCTAACTACACTCCTTAATTTATTGCATATTAGTACATCATCTGTTTGTTTGTATGGGTGAATGGGTCCTTTGTTTTGTTTAGTGGCTTTTTTTTGTTTGAATTTTTCTTAGGAATTGTCTCGGGTGAAAGTGATATTTTTTGTCATTTTTGTGGGAATAATTGAGGAGGCAGCTGTGCTCTTTCATTGTGGCTTACATGTTACTTTTCCTTTGGAGGATAGTGGCACTTTGGAATAATTATTTCTAAGATGTCAAATAGGAGTACCCAATTTGTTTTTATATATTCTAAGTTTATGTTATATATCTCTTATGTCAAAGAAGTGCAAATTAGCTGTTAATTAAATTTTCTCACTTTATTACCTTGGCAATTTTTTCTTATAACATTTTTATGGTCAAGTTTATAAATTTTAATACTTTACTTCTATAATTAATATATATGAAGCAAATTATATATGTGTGATTTTTATAGGTATCGTTTATATACATTATATAGAGCATTCCTTTCGTTTCATATTTATTCACTCATTTATCTTTTAATACGTTGTACAAAAAAATACTCACATCCTTTTTCTATTTTGGTACATATGGGCTTTTTTTTTGGTGAACAAACAGTAACATAGAACTTAAAATGTCATGGCAACAAGCCTATTACAATCCAAATTTAGAAAATCCATACAATAATTTGGGGGATTTGGGATTCGCTTGATTACATTAAGACAGTCTCCTCCATTCCTACAACCATGTGATAGGGCATCTCCATCCTTGTTATTTTTTCTTCTAGCAAATAATAACCTCGTCTCGTGGAAGTAATGCAGCAGCTCCCTGCAATCCATAACAATGTCACTGTAAAAATCCTCATAGTCCTTAGTTGTACTATTAATCATATCCATCGCTTGCTTGCAATCCGAGTAAATAGCAAGGTGAGAGTAGTTGTCCTCGCTTGCTACATGAAGCCCCTGCCGAATTGCTAACAACTCTGCATGTAAAACATTAGACGCATATGACAAGCAATAAAACCCACTACACCATTGCCCTCATTTATCACGTATTACACCTGCTATGCATATTTTAGTTTCAATGTCCACAAAGGATGCATCCACATTCACATGGACCCATGGATGAGGAAAAATGTCCAACTCTCAAGCTGTTATAGGTAGGGAAATACTGTCGCATTAAATTCCTTAGCAAGGGATAAGTAGGCATTTTTTAATATGATTTGGGGTGGAGCAAAATGATCCTCATCAAAGATGACTCTATTTCAGGAGTTCCATATTTCAAAACACACGAAAGGAACCGGGGCCAGACCAATGAACGCCATCAAACACCTGCTTGGTAGTGACACTAAATCTCAACCACGCTGCTATACTATATCTTCCCAAAAACTATCAGGAGGGTCAAGGAGCTCCCAAACTTGTGTAGTTTTCTCACAATCCCTCATCACATGAAGAGAACTTTCATCACTAACCTTACAGCACAGACATGTCGGGGAAGATATGATTTTTCTTAAGTAAAGGAGGAGTTTTGTTGGAATCCTATCCCACCACATAAGCCACATGAAAAAATGCATTTTCGGACTACTTCCTAGTTTTCAAATCCATTCCCCCCCTCCTTAGATGGTCTATTTTGGGTGAATATCCCGTAAGTTTGGGAGAGAGAAAATTTTCCTTGGATAACAAGATTAGAGTAGCTTCGGTCAGCTTGACTATGGAACGCTATGGGGTGGTATTAATACGGTCTTTAATGAACGTGGGGAGGGCGAATGTTAAATCATTCAAGTTCCAACTATTTCCTTTTGTTAAGTCACTCACCTTCAAACTGGACTCCTTTGCAGATAGAGGGCCCTGCACCCAACTACACAAAGATCCAATTCCCAGCCAATCATCATTGCCATCACCAAGCTTCCACCTTATGTTAGAATTTAAGAAATCATAGCTACGCCCTATATTCTTCCAAACCTGGGAACCCTTTCGAAAAGCAACATTATAATTGGGTTTGATGTACTTAGAAGTGATGCAATCCTTAGCCATACTTTGTTCGCCCTGGGTCATCTTCCATCCTAGTTTAGCTAACATAATGGAGTTGAGGTCGCTGTGACTCCTAATTCCTAGCCCCCCATATGCTTTGGTAGGAAAGTGTGAGCTTGCCCAACCAAATGTATGCGCTTTCTCTCCTCCGAATCCCCCCACTAAAAGTCATTACATATCTTATCTAGCTCCCTAAGGGTGGGCTGCGAGATTTGAGTGGCTTGCATGTAGTAGGACGCAATCGAGTTCATGGATGATTTTATCAACACAAGCCTACCCGTCCTAGATAGAAGCTTAACCTTCCACATGGCTAACTTTCTTCTCACTTTATCAACTACGAATTGGACCTCACTCCTCTTTGGCCGTTTATGTGAAAGGGGAAGACCAAGATATAACCCTAAACTCTCATTTTCTTTGATGTTCATGGTTTCTTGAAACAACATTTTATAATCATTCAGAGTGTTGGGTAAGAATGTTAGGCGACTTTTCCCTTCATTGATTTTTTGGCCCGAAATCTCACAAAAAGTGTGTAAAATGCTGCGAAGGGTAAACGCCGTAGATTCGTCTACTCTACCGAAAATGAGAAGGTCATCAGCAAACATGAGATGTGAAATTGTCCCCACCCAAAAAGGAGTCCAGGTTTTTTCTAAACAAGTTTGGTTAATAAGACCTGTGAGGTATTCTATGCAAATGTTAAAAATGAAGGGAGACATTGGATCGCCTTGTCTCAGGCCCCTCGAATGGTTAAAAGTTTTAGATTTATTACCTTTAATTAAAATTGAGGATTTGGCCTTATTAATACAATTCATTATAAGGGCTATAGAGTGGCTATCTATATTATGGTATGCAAGACATTGCCTAATAAAATCCCATTCCAAGCGATCATAAGCCTTTTCTAAGTCCACTTTCAAGGCAAACCACCCTAACTTGCCCTTCTTCTTATGCATAGCATGAAGCACTTCCGAAGCCACTGTGAGATTAATGTCTGTACCCCTACCCTGAACAAAGCCATTTTGGTTTGGGGAGACCCATTGAGTCATGAAGGGTTTCATATGATTCACTAAAGCCTTAGTCACCAGCTTGTAAATAGTGTTACACAAACTTATAGGTCTCAAGTGTTTCACATTTTCAGGATTATTCTGTTTAGGAATGAGGCATATTAAGGCTTGACGTAGGTCCTCCGGAATGTCCCCTTTACTAAACCATTCCCTAATTTGATCACAAATATCCCTCTCCCCACTATATGCCATTCCTTTTGAAAGAAGATCGGGTAGAAACCATCTGGTCTAGGAGTGATGTCTTGTTTATTGCTTTACTTTTTGATCACTTTTAGTTGGTATTATAGTTGTTTTTGAGTTAGTTTAGGCTAGTTTGTTAGCTATTTCCTTAATATGTGCAATTTTCCTCCTCGTATGCACTTTCTTTGGGCGCTTTGTTTAATTTCATTTCAGGACTTAGGAGCATGCTTGGAGGATACTTGCAAAACCCCGGATATTAAGATCGAAGCGGAAGGTCAAGTAAGCTTCAAGGAAGCATAACCGAGTTCATGGGGACAAATATATTTTTGGAAGGGTTTGCGGACAAGGGTCAACTTAAAATGGACATAACTTTCAGCACACAAAACATTTTTGAGCGATTCAAGTTGGAGATGAAAGTTTGGCTCAATATCTTTCCAACAAGTGTCACAAGATCAATTCCGATGCAAAACGAGTGAGATATCACCGTTTGAAAATGAACTGACGAAACTGAAAACTAACCCGAGCGCCCGGGTCCACTGACCCGCCCGGGTCAATCTGCGGAAAACTCAAATTTCGATCCTGTTGGTCCGACCCGCCCGGGTCAACCTCAACCCGAGCTCCCGGGTCACTCCACCGGCCCGGGTCGGGTTTTTCCGGAAATCTTTCTTTTTAAATCCTCTTTTTGAATGGTGGTTAATTTGTAATTATGCCTAGTTTATTTTTGGACTATATAAGGCAAACTCCTCTCATTTTAGATCAAGCTAATTAATTTACATTATATTTTTATAAAGGGAGATTTTAAATTCTTAGAACCCTAGGAGAGAGAAAATCTCATCTTCTAGAGAGAAGTGAGAGAAACTTGTTGAAAGTTTGGAATTTGAAGAATCTAAGAAGGAAACTTGAAGATTTGGAGACTCCTTGCAACTTTAATGAGAATTTCTTACTCTCTCTCATATTTTATTGCTTTATTTTCTTATTTTCATGTCATTCTCACTCTATTTACTTGTTCATCCTAGATTATTGTTTTAGTTCATGTTAATAGTTGTTAATGTCTTTTAGTTTATAATTTTTCATGATTTGTGAGTAGCTATTTCTTTGGGAAGGGTTTGAATCTATTAATGAGTTCATGAACCTCTAAATCCAATATTGGGTTTTGACTTGGGATAATTTTGGTTAATTGATTTGGCATTTTCATGAATGTTTGTGTGATTGGCCATCATAGGAGCATAATTTAGGTACCCTTAGTGAAGGATCGAAAGATGAAGTTAAGGGGTTACCTCAAATCAATTATTAGGCTTGAAGGACCATGAGAATAGGAACTACCTAGCCTAGGGGGCTTAGTTTACTTGTTTATGTTCATCATGTTTATGGATATGCTTGGTTGAATGCCTTAGCCATGAGAATATGTCTTCGGTAAGAGACTAGGCCAATCTAGCTAGCTCAAGAGAGTGGTTAGAGTACCAATGGATGAACAATTCCCCTCAATTGATCCCCATTATTGATTCCCATTGTGATTGCCTGGTTTGTGAATGAGTTGATTGGTGGATACCCCTTCCCAAATTCATTTTTATTATTGTCTTTTCATATATAAATCCTTAAAAACATAGACTTAGCTTAGCTTATCATAAATCAAGGAGCTCTAAGAGGCTTCATTGCAAAATAGGGCTGTCTAATTTCTTGGTCACTCTGGGGCGACTAGGTTGATCGATCTTGGGACGCTCTCAGATTCATTCTAGATACTTCAATTTTCTCACTGGAGTATAGCTCAATGTAAAAATCCCTAATTAGATTGCTAAGCTCAATTGGGTCAGAGATTTGGTTGCCTACACTATCCTTTAAACAACGAATATAGCTTCTTTGACGCTTAATAAGCACACTTCTATGAAAGAAAGCCGTATTTCTATCTCTTTGGTTCACCCATTCAATCCTACTCTTAGCTAGCCAAAGCCATTCTTCTTGGAGAAGGATGTCCATAAGCTCAGTCTGAAGGGACTCTTCTAGGTTAAGGTGATAAATAGAACTCGGGTTAAACTGCAAATAATTTTGAATCCCCTTAAGGCGTGCTAGAACCCTCTTTTTCTTTGAATACACGTTACCGAAAACCTTAGAGTTCCAAACAGAAAGATCATTTCCTACTTTTTTTATTTTCAAGCTAAGTTTACCCTCCTCGCTATTCCATGCCTTTTGTACTACCCTTTCAGAAGTTGAATCCTGAATCCACATCGGCTCGAAACGGAAAGGTTTTTCCCTGGAACGGGTGGGAGGGTCATCTAAGGTACATAAAATAGGTGTGTGATCTGAGGAAATTCGAGGGAGATGCCAAATACACGAATTGGGGGTACTTAGTAAACCAAGCATCATTTCCAAAACCTCTATCTAACCGCTCGAAGATGGGATTACTTTTCCTCTTATTTGTCCATGTGAATTTTGGGCCATTAAAACCAAGGTCAAGCAAATTGCAAATGTTCATAGTATGATTAAACAAGTTAGTGCGTGAGTTATTTATTGCATTGCCCCCCTACTTTTTCGATCGACATAAAACCTCATTAAAATCTCCCATAACTAACCAAGGCATATTAATAGATTGCGAAACATTATACAAATCATCCCACAATAACTTTCTATTCTTAAACTTAGGACTAGCATAAATTGCCGAAAGAAAAATAGGAGTGTTAGAATTTACCTCCACAAGGGCGTGTATTCCTTGAGCATTCTTGTTAATGATATGGACGTTCACCCGGGCCGAATTCCACATCATTAGAATGCCCCCTGCATAGCCAACGGGATCAACAAGGAACCAAGAATCAAAGGATAGGTTTCCCACTATATTGGCAGTGTGGGATTGGGTTTTTTTGGTCTCCGCTTGAATGATTATGTCGGGTCGGTTGTGCGCAATTAAGTGCATAAAGTTGGGCTTGAAGGTGCTGCGCGCTAGCCCCCACGCGTTCCAATATAGGACTGTCATATTATGGGGAAGATATGGCTTTCTCTTATGTGCCTTTATGACACCCGTCTGCAGCTCGGCCCACGGATTGACTTGCTCGCCTGTCATTGGACACACCCACTTGTGTCTTTGTGATTTGACTTTCATCATAGTGGTTCTTAGGGGTTTTCTTCCTCTTACCTCGGCCCATTGGAGTGATATGGCCATCTGTTTCGACATTGGCATTAAATCCATCTCCATAATTGCATTGGAGTTCCCGTGGGAGGTCCATTCTATATCCCTGAAAATTTCAGCTTCACCTTCGTGCGTGCTTGAGGAATAAATGGCTGGGGATCGAGCCACGATCCTAGCTTGTGCAACACTTCTCGCTCGTTGTCTTCGGTTACGACCTCTTTCTTCAGTATGATCCATGGGACGGGTGGGAGATGTGCAGCGTCCTGAACTTTGGGGAGGTGAGCGGGTTTTATTGCTCCTTGATGATACATGAGGAGCCCTACATACTCCTCCTCTACTACGACCGGTTTCAGAATTAGCGCTTTCACCTCGGAGAACGTCATTTCGTCTAACATCTCGCCCTCTTGGCAGAGATGAACACTTGTCTCTGGTCGACATCCGGGAGTAGAGGTAGCAAGGGCCTCGCTAATATGCAAGGAAACCTCCATTCCAATCTCCCGAAGATGAGAGGGGAGCAATTTGGAGAGTTGGTGGGGAGGCTGTCGGTTGAGGGGGGGACAACGGAGGAGGGGTGAGGTTGGACCTCAAAACCTGGGTGTGGATGAGTTGGTGGGGGAAGGCTGGGTACGTTTTGAGTGAGGGTGGTTTTTTCCTGGGTTTGGGAAATAATATGGGAGCTGCTATTTTTTTTTGGAGTTAAATTTAACGGGGATGAGGGAGATGGGTTTGAGGGGGTGAGCTGACTTTCACTTCCCAAAGCCCCACTTTTCGAAAATTCATTGGCTTGAAGGGGAGTTATCTCTGAGTTTTGCTCAGACAGATGTTGGCGTATACCAAAGGAGTTTTGCTGACATAAATCACTTTCTCCCACTTGATTTGATGTCTTAGGATCATAGGTTTTAGTTGCTTTAGAAGTTTCCACTGACACCTCAGAATGGGGAGTTACAAGATTTCCCTTTTTGGGGGTCCACCTCTTGGACAAGTTGGGTCCAATAATTTTCGATCCATTGTGTAATGTGAGTGCTGTTCCCTGCTTTTCTTTGACTTTATCCATTAATCTTCCTGCTTTTTCCCCTGTAATACATGGTTCACCGGTGATGGATGGATTTTTTTGGCTTTTCTCACTATGACCAAAGACCTGACATTTAGAACAAAACCATGGCCCCTCCATGAATGCCACTTCTTGGAAGAAATTACCCAGCCATAATCCCTTAGGTGATTTAGATCCTTCCTCCACTAGTGGAAAAACCTTATCTGTCAGTTAGTAACAGATTCGGTTTTTACAAAACCGCATCCGAAAATCATTAAAAAAATGGAAGGGAAAGCTGGGTGGAAAATCTGATCCGGTCCTTTAGTGAACCGGATCAGATTTTTAAAACCGCTCCGGTTTTCTAAAATCTGATCCGGTTCACAAGACCAGATCAAATTTTCCGATATTTATTCCCAAGCAAAAACCGCGTTTTCCCTCCTGCACCCATTTTCATTACAACATGAACGACCCAATTTCATTACAACACTAAGGCCCAACACACAAACCCCCCCACCTCTATCTCACACGCTATCTCCCTCTCATCTCTCATCTCTCCTCTCTCCTCTCCTCGCCTCACAACTTCATCTGCAATCTCCATCTCCTCTCTCCTCGCCTCGCCCATCTCCATCTGATCTTCATCTCCAATCTCCTCTTTCCCGCAAAAAATTGGGATCCGAAAATCGTGGAGAATTGGTGGTGAAATTAGGGTTTGCAAATTGAATCAGATGGGAACAGAAAGAAAAGGAAGGTGAGTTTGTTCGATGTAGTTGACGAAAACGCCATAGCTCCAGGCAAATTAACAAAATCCAACGGTGGTATTTCGATGTTGATGAACAATGGTGGCGCTAATCTCACCGCCGCTTTCGTAAACTTCCAAACCCCCACTTCTTTTCGCACGTTCACCGGCCATGGAAGTGTGCCCCCTGATGCTCATCTCGAACCTCAGCTTGATCTCGAACGTTATGCAGATCTTCCTTCTTCTGATGAACCAGGTTTATTGCTTTTCTTTTTTCTTTTTGCGCTGAAATTTTACTTCTTTGTTTTACTTCATATGTTTGAATGTTGTATTTGTGGTTTGTTCGATTTAGAATCGATTTTTGGAGTTGAAGCTGAAAGTATAGTAGTGTATGTTTTACTTATGCGTTATTATATTTAGTAGCATTATCAGTTATTATATGAAATATATTGTTCTTAGTGATTTTGGATTGAAGCTTAGTGTTTATGATATGCTTATCTTGTTAAAATGGGTATAGTTGTGAGGGTGGATTATAACGGATGGACTATGAGGGACTAGAAATACTAAGTTATGCGGATTATGAGCACTGAATTTGAAAATACTTTAAGCAAATTCAGTGTCGGTTTGTTTGATAAATCTGGGTAAATACTAACATTATGGAACCACATTTTACCATTAAATTCGTAATGTGTTCAAAATTAACTCCCACAGGTCACATAAACTATTTGCACCTAGGAAACATGCTCTTATATCGATAATAGCTTTATTTGCAGTTTCTCTCTTTCAATGCTGTACAAAAACTATTTGCGCCTAAGAAACATGCTCTTGTACGATTATTGGTGCAATAAATAAATGTACTAGTTCCCATCTATAATATTTAGTAATATTTTTCTTACTCTCTTAGTGTAAATGTAGAACTTGGTGACTTGTACAATTCTACCTAGATTTATAAAGAATGAGCTTAATGTACTTAATTTGTTGGTTACTATTATAGCTCTTAATTAAAGTATACTTGGTAGGAACAAATCAGAACATGAATGTTATATTGCTCTCCTGCTTGATCTTACATTGCTCCCTTGTTTGATTTTTGAGTTTGGTTTAGCTAGAGTTTGATAGGATGGGACTATTGGGGCTGTGCAGGGGGTGTTTGTGTGCTTGTTTTGACTCATGATTGTCTCTGGAGTATTAGTAATTATACTGCTTCTGTTCAATCTATGTGCAGTAAAACAATTCCACAATATATCACATTCATCCTTCAACTAATTCCTACAATTTGTGGATATATAGTTTTTATCCCTTGATTAGTCTACTAAAGTACTAACATTGGAGATAGATTAATGAATTTGCTGGGCTGCATTGATTATGCTGCATCATGTAGATCTATAGTATTTGAATCAAGATCTGGTGATATATTATGGTTTGAGTGATGATTTCGTTTGTGGTTTAGGTTTTTACATTTTGATTGATTAATTTGAATTGCTAGATCTGCTAAAGATATTTTCAGTCAAGCATATGTGATGCTTGCTATAAGTAGTTAGCTAAGTGGCTTTAAGTTCTGTGTGATTTCACATAAGGTTGATGATAATGTGCAAGTATGTGAAATTGAGCTAGAATTTGATTAATTTTAGGTAAGCGTAAGGGTACCAGGGAGGCAAGGTTGCCAACCAAGATTTTGTGGATGAGAAGAATGAGGGTACTCAAAAGGTTGTTGCGCAAGTACCGAGAATCAAAGAAGATTGACAAACACATGTACCATGAAAAGTACATGAAGGTCAAGGGTAATGTGTTCAAGAACAAGATAGTACTCATGGAGAGCATCCACAAGACTAAGGCTGAGAAGGCTAGAGACAAGACATTGTCTGATCAATTTGAGGCTAAACGTGCCAAGAATAAGGCTAGCAGGGAAAGGAAAATGGCCATGAGAGAAGAGCGTTTGGCAATGGTAAATCATGGTGTTATATGTACTACTGTTGTAGCTGAAATTTAGTTTTTCTTGCCGAAATTTATTTCTGTTTCGTTTTCATCGTTATTCAGGGACCAGGCCATGAAGCACCTGCACTGCTGCCAAGCCAGTACAGTAAGTTGATTATAGCTATTTGTTTAATTGGTTTCTATAATTGCACTAATAAATGATTTACGCTTATGTAACTCATGATCTTGTTAATTACAGGACCACCAAGAAAGCAAAGAAGTGAAGTGATAGTGTTGAGATCTGACAAGGAAGCCTAGGGTGGTCGTAGACCTTGTTATTTTATTTTAACTAGATTGTTTTGATGATATTTTTTTTGTTTGATATGTTTGTGGTTTAGCTCTTAATTAATTTTATTATTTTCACTATTTTCCTCCTCCATCAAACTTTGCGGTTAGTCTGTCATTGACATGAACTCGTGAGCTGGTGGATCCGCATAACCTCATGAAGCAACCGAAAGTTTTGAAGTCAATAAATGTTGATGGTGTTATGGTTGATTGCATAGTAGAGGCACTTGCACCACAACAATATAATTGGATCGGTTACAGGAAACTATTTCAAGTCGTACGTGATGTTGGACTTAAGTTGCGGGTATTCTTTGATCCCATGCTCTTGTCTTGGTATGTACTATGTAGGACATGTAGCTCGTAATTCAAGCTTCATGTCTAATTTCATGTTTTTTTTGCTCAAATTTTTGAAGGTTAGTGGGATTCTAATCGTTTGACATGGTCGCCCGGCTGAGCTATGTATGCCTTTAGAAATGTATCACTAGTAAGATTTATGCAACTAACACTTGTTGAGATCATACGTGAGCCGATTTGGTGAGTTTGTGACCAAAAGGTAGCCATGTGAAGTGAATATGATGGTCATTCATAGCTTTATTTCAAATGTGGAGATGCCTTTCTCCGGGGAAGTGGAGTGACACATGAGAGTTTTGGAGTTGGTTGACTCTTGTGTTGTTAAGAGCATAAGACAAAACTGCTTGTTTGGGAGTTTGGGACTACTTCTTGGGTCGATAATGGACTCGAGGAAGCTTACTGTGTCTGTCGTATGATACTAGTATGCAACCAGCCTCCCGAAATAATAAAAGTGGGAGTTTGGGACTACTTCTTCGGTCAGTAATGGACTCAGGAAGCTTCTAGTGCTCACTTACTATCCTTTTATTTTGACATTCAAAGCAAACTGCTTTCTCTCGTCATCTCTTACTAGGAGGGTAGTAGTCCTAGAGATTTTGCAAAAGTGGGGTATGTGTGTGTCAAATTGACCGACTGTTTTAACTTTTGTTTCTCCTTGCAGATGCTATGACATCTGCTCCCATATCAATTTTCCATCCGCAAGATTATAACTGCATGTATTGCAAGCTTGAAGAAGCCTATGATAGCGAATGACTGTTAAATCTAATCGGAGGAGCCATTGAAGTATAAAATTATAATGTCATAGTTGTGTATGTTAACATTATTATGTATTTAATTATTTATGCTTCAATTGGGCATAATATGCTTAATAAAATGAGTTTTTATATATACTATTGATTTTGTTTTGATCAATAATGAAAAAATGCAAAAAAAAAATTTTTTTTTTTGGTTTTTGGGGGGTTATCTGATCCGGTTTTTACTGAAAACCGGATCAGATAATCTAGTTAACTGATCCAGTTTTCACCCAAAACAGGATCAGTAAATTATTTACTGATCCGATTTTGGACCGGATCAGTAAATATTTTGGATCTGCTGCGAGCCCATCCGATGCGGACCAAAACTGAATCAGTAAGCCCGGTTTTGACCGCATCGAATGGGCTTTTTTCCACTAGTGCTCCACAAGCATGCACAACTTTGCAAATCTTTGACCCTCACTGTGGGTCGACGCGCTATCCGCCCTTAGGAGTTTTCCCATTGCTCTCCCAATAGTCTCTAGCATTTTCTCTTCAAAAAATTCCACAGGCAATTCATTGAGATTGGCCCATGCTGCCCCAAACTTAGGAATGTTGTTTGATGGCCGGAAACCCGATTCTCAATTTTGAACCCATAAATGAAACTTTTGTATCATCCATGGTCCATGTGCGAGCAAATGCGATTTCTTTTTAATGGATTCACACTTAACCGTATAAAATCCACGAAGGTTTGGGTTTTTTGAAACGTCTATACTTTCTTGAGCTCACTAGTTAGAAATTCTTTGGAGAAAGATTTCCCCACTACTTTGATAATCACCGCAAGTAGCCATGGCTCACTAAATTCTTTATATTTTTCGATGGAAATTGGTATAAAAATCTCACCCTCCTTAGTCGCCGCCCACATCTTTTGTCCAATGCTATAATCCTAAGTGATGAACTTTCTTATCACCTATTCTTCTTTCTCGTACTTCTTCCCTCTTCATGCTTTGTTTTCTTCTTTGGTTATAGAGAAAAGCGAAGTGAATTAATTAATTCGAAACAGATGGACTATTAGTCTATTACATACACTTGCACATTTTGGAGTTGGATAAAAAAAATCCGCACGATGGTCTGGGCATTCCCTCCGATCGAGACCGTGAGTAATTTAGGAGTTTGATGAAAAATCTTTTGTTTAGGCTTCCAATAAATGGCCCGAGCAACTCCGCCTGATCAGGCGACATTAAGTTTGGAGGTTTGATGAAGGAGGTTATAAATTGTTCATTGCTTGTTGAATGTCTCTATTAAAATGATGACTCTTTGCCTTCTCATCTTCATCTTCTATAATCTCCTTTCTGTCTTCTTCTCATTTTTGGTATAAATTCACGTGACTCCAACCTCTTACCCAAAAACCTTTATGTGAGAGAGGTGCATTATCCTTGGATAAGAATCAACAAATACAATTATACACATATATCAATCGGTTGTGCTGAATTATCGTTTTCAAGCCAGTGGTTCTTATTTGCGACGACATACCGAAATTCATTCTTGGTATTAATAATCTTACATTAGCCTTGAAAACATAATTATTTCCAACAGCATAAAGCCACAAACCAAAGTGTTCTTTTATTTATTATTGAACATTATTTTTAATTGGAATGAATTAACCAAAGTGCTGGACAGCTTCATTCATGGCCAGAATAAAAACTTGTTCATTTGGGTTGCGATTAGAACCTCTTTATTTATATAAGCAATACAGAACATAATTGATCGATGATCGCTTGATTGGTATTTGGTAAATGGTAACCCCTAACCACTAACCATCATGAGCAATCTCGTAAGCGAGTGCCATACCATCAGGCATCTTTGCAGTATGAAACTTCAGATCATCCATGTTAGGTGGAACCTTATTACCTCCTGACCCCATAATCAGTTCAACCAATAAACCACTTGCTGCAACGAAGAGGAGGCCTGCTAGGCTGCCCGCCACGAACCCGGCCAACGACACCAGAAATACACCTAGTTCCATATCTGCCACTGCTGTAGTAACTGCTGCTTCAACTGCCACTTGCACAGCAAATGCGCCAATCTCTGACAATGCTGATAAACCGTTGCTCAGCACTGCTTCAATCTTATGCTCTGCTGTGAATATGTCCCACACCATGAAGCCAGCAGTCAGCACCAATATGGCAACCCCCACCGTTGCACTAGCAATCTCTATCTTCGGAATCTTTGCTCGCCCAGATTCTTCTATGATACTATTGTACACCTGTTGATAAGAATATAAAAATGCAACTTACTTCATTTTATAATTTTATTCAGGTCGCATTCCCTTCATAAGATTTACATGTATATAAATTTATATTAACTACAATAGAACTTCATTGTTTGAACTATTAGCATGCACTTAATTTAGTTAATATAAACTAATCAGTACTTATATTGGCTATAAACTTAACTGATAGCGCGTATTATAGCTCATTATCGTTATGAATTGACCTGAGTAGCCTATTATTCGCATTGATCTTAAGTCTTAATAACTAATTTGAACTTATCCCTAATCTGAAATTTAGTACTAATATGGAAAAAGGTGAATGAGATTGGATTTATTACCTCAAGCTTTTGTGCTTCTTCCAGACTCTGGAATTCATCCTTGTACCCAAGCTTGTGCTTGTGCCTGCGTATTATAAGGGGAAACGAGAAACGAGTGAGAATATAGTTACTCTTGTATACATAAAAGGCTAGCTAGCTAGCAATTAGCAATTAGCAATTAGCAATTAGCATACTTGTCAACAAGGTCTGGAAACTTGATCCCCTCTTGCTTAAGCAACAACGAATAAGCCTTGGACATTGCACGAGCTGAGCCACTTCGACACTTGTTGGTGTACTCCCACATACAATCCTTGTACAACGAGACATCCTTAGCCAAACGCTTCATATTGACCACATTAGAAGGATCAAGCTTATCAAGGTCCACGACGAGGCTGCTAAAGTGAGTCGTTATCTTGTCAACACAGCTCACTCGCAAAGCACAGTTCCGAATACATTGCATGCTCATGTTCATACCATATTTTATGTACTCATGGATTTCTTTTGCGATGTCGGTCTTATCGTTGTTCCCTGCTTTCACATATTTGTTACGGAAGTCATTGCTGCTATCCATTAGGCTAATCACGTTGTCGTGAGCATCATTGCATTGTTTGAGGTATTTGGCGCGCTCTGGCTCTGACTTGATGTTCATCATCAGTGGCTCTTCCTGGCGCAGCAATAGGTTAGCAAGCTTTCGCAAATGGACATCCTCCAACATAACAACATCATCAGCTCCTTTGGAGGCCATCTTGGTTCCTAGCTGCGTGAAAGATGGTAAAATATATATGAACACACTTGTTTCTCCTGGGGAAACTAATAAACAGACATCAACAATATTTATATTATTTCCTTCATTTCCAATTAGTCTTTTCATTATCATCATGCAAGTGATCAAGATATTAATGGTCAACTTTCACCATCTTTAATTTAGTGATTTTTCTCTTTGCTTCCTTAGACTTCGATCAAAAGTAATTTATACATAAGGAAAAATATAATCATTCATATCCATATATATTTGAAAGATTCTTTTTATGTTTTTTATTGCAAACAATGAAGATTTTTTTTTTGGCAAAATTTCCCATATATTTCTATGATATGAACTCGCAAAAGTGAAACTGAAGTATGTATATACAAATGGAGGGAGTACAAGACAATCAATTAAGAATGTAAGTCAAATCGTGAATGCAGGGAATAGGCATACTGCTAGCAACGGTCAAATGAAAAAAGGAGAACTAAAATGGGAATTGGGGGAAAGATTAAGAAAAAACCTACGGACAAATCGATTAAACTAAAGCTCTCTTGAGAAGCTTAGGGAAGGGAGGAGAAAAGGAGGAACAAGAAACTCACAAATGAGAATCTACAGCAAAGACGTATTGGCCGCTTTTAGTTCTGAAGAATTTGAAACCGTCCTAGCTCTATGGAAGCAAGACGGTAAAGTCCGTTATATATATATGCATGTTGAACTTGAAGACCCCTATTTAAGAGTCCTACTCCTACATGTGAATTGCATGCGGCATGCGCAGTTGTATTTTATTAGTTTACCCCTTTCTACACAAAATTGAAAAATATTGATTCCGTCATATTACACAAACAAAAGTTTTTTTATTTAAGGGTTTTTTGTCAGAAAGTACCTATAAAACACAAGTTTTGCAGGAAATGACCTATTAATTTTTTTTTGTCTAAAAAGACCTATTAAAAATACTTCTGGTTGTTAATAACAACCATTTTATGAATTTAAGGCCAAAACACCAAATTCCGGCGAGGGTTGGTCTCGGACCAATTATCTTTCTTAATCAACAAATAAAAATTAAGTGGAGACGACTTTCATACTTCCTATATAACTTCTCATGCACAACCTTTAGAAATGACAAGAACACAACCATATAGCTAACCAATAGTAGTGATAATTCCCCTACAAACACCCACAAAAGAGAAAAAAGATGGCCAATCCTTTTGGTGAATTGGTTGACAATGATAAGTTAGACGAAATGGCAAGGTATGTAGACAAACCCAAAACCCAAGAAGACAGGGCAAGAGAAGCCATACATCTGCTCAACGAAAATGACAAGAACACAAAGGCAGAGGACTATGTGAAGACTGTCAAGGCCGATTATGGTGATGGAGCCTCGACGTTGTGCCTAGTTTATAACGCTACCGGCGACAATCTGACCTATGTGACTGACAAAGATTGGTATGGCAATATCGGACGTACTCCCTACCCTCTCGAGATTGGGAATGGCCAGTGGGCTTCCTTCCTCCATGTCCACACCACCAGCGCCTCCTCCGGTTCTGAAGCTGCACTCGTTTTCCGTGGCAAGAACAAGTCCGGGCAGCTCCGGGACTTCATGATTTGTTGGTCTACACCTTGGGGCCCTTGGTATAAAAACAAGGTACAGTCCTGACTTCTCTTTTCGCCCTATTCATTTCACCTTACAAATTGATACTATTAACTTAAACTAAGTTTTCAATAACATGTAAGATTTCGTAAACTGCATAAGAGAAATACACTAAAGACAAACAAAATTTAGTTTTAATCAGTAAAAAGGATTTAATTGAAAACAAGGTGGAGTAGACACTAGACAGGGCACATTTGCTTATTCTTCCAATCTTGTCCAAAAGTGACTTATGTAACGCGTTATGACACTTTTTTTTTCAAGAAAAAGTAACGAGTTGTATTATTAAGGAGTGTTAATTAATTATATTCTCTAAGAGTGACTTATATCAATATGAGCAGTCGCGCCCTTAAAAAATAGAGCGAGTCATCTATGAATTAATTTGTGGTATGTATAATGTATATACTTAAGCTACTTGATATTTGATAAATTAATTTCGCAGGCTTATAGTGAGATGGGTGCAGTTGACTCCTTTGAAGGACGTTGGGATGACATCTACAACAAATTGAACAACAGCGACTATTCCGATACCACGGACAGGGATGGAGTGCAGATCGAAGTTGATACTGCTACTGGCTCTTCTCCAGTATTCCGTGCAATACTCAAGACTCCTTTTAGTCCATGATCTATCATCTGATAGACCTAGACCGTGTGTTTTCTGTGTAATGCAGAGGTTTTGGATCCATGCTAAACCTCTTGTTAATTTCATGTTTTAATAACTAATAAGGCCGTCCTTGCCTACGTACATGAATGTATCACATGTATGTATAGGGACTAGGGTCACAAATCACAATGATGGATTATGATTTGAATGTCTTCATGTAATAAATTAAATTTGCTAACTCCTTCAAGTTATGATCTTTATTGCTGTTGTTTTCTACCAGAATCCTTCGGCCTTTCACATTAGGTTGGTAATTAGATATGAAGATTCAGACATTTAATTGTATATAACCCCAAATTTAACTGAGACAGATAGATGATGAAAACCCATCATTATTATGTTCTCAAATGGCTAAATATGGTATTTATATTAAGGAAAACATAAACATCATTAATTACAGTTGTTCTTATAATTTTATGTAAGTCAAGCTCAGTTTTCCAGCCGACCGGACACACAGACACAGAGAAAACCGAGAAAAATAAGCAATCCATATATAATTCGTCCACTCAACCTGGTCAATCCACTTAGCAACGTCATTAAACTCAGTTTATCATTGCTTAATTACTTTAAAATATATATGTTTTTTTTATATTTATCTTCATTAAAATAATGTAATACCAAGGCTGAACTTGCATTAGAGAAGAGGATGTCTGAAAAAGATAACTGAAAAAAAACATATATTACTTATAACACTTGTGTTTCAAAAGGTGCAACTAGAGGCAGATGTACAAAAACTGGGCATCCAAATTGTCACAAAAGTGGATCTAATCCCAGGCCAACTTTGCATCCGACATATTAGATTAGATTAGATATACAAAATCTTTGCATCCAAAGTGTCACAGAGTTCTACTTATATATCAGCTTCATTCAACAAATCAAAGGAAGATTTACAAAAACATGATGTCCTGCATGTACTGTGAGCCTTGAGCAAAAGTGCTTCTAGTGCTAATCTTCAAGTACCTATACATTCAAAAATATTAGTAGGCAATCGATTTAGGATGGAAAATTAACTACTTAAAACATCAAGGTGATTGTTTCATTTACATAATTGTACACTGCACACAGGTCTAGTATACTTTCTTCGTAAAACAAACATTGAAGAGCTATTATGAACTAAAATAATAAGAAATAATCGACAAGAATAACCCTAACAATTGACCATTTTCCCAGAATAATCCCTACTTCCATTAATCCCAGAATAATCCCAACTATTGCCCGCCCTTCCCAAACAATCCTACTCTTTCTTTAACCAACTAGGCCGGTCAAAAATGACACGTGTCACAATATAATTTGGCGAAACTATTTTTCTTTAATTAGAAAATTCTGAAAAAAGAGTGACAAAAAATAATGCATTGGTACTCATTTCGACCGCCTTAGCTTCTTGCAATTCGCACTGCTTAAGGTTGCTTGGTGGCATATGTTTCCAAAAAAAGTCGTTTTAATTTGAAGGTCGAAAATATCGTTTAACATACCTTGAGACACGTACCAAAAAATTGACAATAGCACTCAATTCTGTCGGCTTCTCGAAATTCGCGTCCCTTAAGGAATCTTGGTGGCGTTCGTTTTTCCAGAAAAAGAGGTCAAAAGTGCTCGCTTAAGATCGACTTGAAACACGTGCCCAAAATTTGACGTATTGGTACTTATGTCGACTGACTTATCGAAATTCGCGTTCCTAAATGGTGCTCGGCAGCGTCCGTTATCCCAACACGTTTTAAAGTAGGCAAAAAAAGTCATGTAAGATGACCTCGACATACGTGCTTGAAAAGCATGAAAGGCTGGACTGAGAAACAAGAAACAAATAAAAATTTTCAGCTGAAATAATATTAAATTAATTTTTCTAATGGAATAAAAATTAATTAAATTGATTTTTCTAATAGAAAAAACATGAAAAATAAAAGCAAAATTTAAAAATTAACCTGTTTAACAAATTATAGGTTACCTAGGACTATTATGGGATGGGTGGGGTAATAGCTGAGATTATTCTTGTTAATTTTTCGAAATCATAATTACTTTTTGGAAAATTTGTCAAATTGAAAACAACCTTCTAAATACAAAATTTTGTGAGAAACAACCTTAAAATAATCTGGCACATTTTAATTTTTTTTACAAGGAACAACCGTGATCTTTTTTCCGGCATTGACCAAGTATTTTCCAACGACTCACTAGAACCAAACATGTGCAAGATACATGAACCACATTTCTTATGTTTCAACCCCACGTCCCTCTATTATCCCAATATAGGATGATGAAGTCAACGTTGGAAAGTACTTGGTTAATGTCGGAAAATGGAAGGAAATGAAGTTTTTTTTTGTGCTAATTAAGTAAGTAGATTAATGAAACTTCTTGTTTACAACCTAAACCACCCTAAAGGAAGACAAACCAACTAGGTTGAACTCCCTTTCACCTTTAGGAGGTTAAACTGATCAAAGAGATCACTAATACACAATCAGATCACTTGATTACAGACCTACAAACCAATTATAGTCTTTTCGAGAGACTTTTTAAGGCAAAACATCTAGCACTCTAGCCTTAATGTTATTCTTAAGCAGCTTAACACTTGTTTCTATACTAGACATACATTGATTCCAATACACTGAGTTCATAGCATTCCAAATAACATATACTAGAGCATTTATGCTAGCAAGTATTATAACATTCTTCTGAAACTTTGACTTCGTGTTCTACTGAATTCTTCTAAGTAACAAATGTAGCTCTTCTGCAATGAAATTAATATTGAGCCAATTCTTGATGAGCCTTAAACAAGCTGCACTATAAGTGCATCCAAAGAACATATGTTGATGTGTCTCAACAGCACTAGCACAAATCAAACATTGATCATTTAGACTGATTTCATAAGCTGCAAGCCTAGCTGTTGTCTGTAATCTTTTTTGTATAGCTAACCAGATGATAAACCTGTGTTTAGGAGTGCCTAATCTGTTCCAAACCACTGAATCCCAGGTTACAGTAGCAACATTACCACACAACTTCTCATAAACAGCTGAGACAAAGTATTTTTGCATTTGATTAAACTCATCTTGTGTAATCACTAGCTTCAATTGTTCTTTAACTCTACAAAGCTTCCTCCAATACCAACTTAGTTCCACCAGTTTGCTTCCTTCAAATACACTGAACTTATCCATTTCAACCAAACACTATTCTGTTTAGTTGACACAGCCCATACATATTTGCCTAAAAAAGCAACATTCCAAAGTTCCACATTTTAAAATCCCAATCCACCAGCTGATTTTGGCCTGCATAATCTTTCCCATGCTATAGCAACTGGTTTTTGACAAAAAATATTGCCCATTCCACAAGAAAGCCCTACAAATTTTACAGATTTCTTGTAGGACTTTCTTAGGCAATATGAAAACCTGTGCCCAGTACATATGTAAGCTGAGTAGTATTGAGTTAATGAGTTGGACCCTGGCTGTATATGAAAGATTTCTGGAGCTCCATACCCTGATCCTTCCTGTCATCTTCTCTATGAGAGTCTCACACTGAGCTGTAGATACCCTCTTGGGACAAATGGGGACTCCTAGATACTTGAAAGGCAGTATGTGCTGAGCAAATCCTGAGACTTCAGCTGCCCTTTGTTTATCAATTGGATCCATACCACATGTATACATAACTGATTTACTAACATTAGCCTTCAATGCAGTTGAATCTGAGAAAAGTTTGAAGGCTCTGAGTAGTAAGTAAATTGATACAAAATCACCTTTACAGCATAATATCAAATCATCTGCAAAGCTTAGATAAGTTAACCTCATCCCTTTGCATCTAGGGTGAAATTGAAATTGTTGTAGCTCACTCAGTTTTGCCAATATTCTTGACAAATATTCCATGCATAAAACAAATAGCAAAAGTGACATGGGGTCACCTTGCCTTAAACCCCCTAGAAGACTTAAAAAAGCCTCTCATGGTACCATTTAACATAATAGAGAACATTGGTGTGGAAACACATGTCATCATCACCAGCTCCTTAAAGGCTTCAGGAAATCCCAATGCAGCTAACATCTCTCTAAGAAATTCCCAACTCACTGTGTCATAGGCTTTCTGCATATCTATCTTCAACATACAACTTGGTTTGACTTGTTTTGTTCCATGATGCTTCACTAAGTCCTGAAGCACCATGATATTATGAACAATGTATCTTCCATGGACAAATCCACTTTGGTTCTCCATAATCAAGCCTGGAAGAACTTGTCTCAACCTCCCACATATCACTTTTGTAACACATTTATATAATGTGTTGCAACAAGCTATGTGCCTAAATTCTGCTACATTGTGAGGGCATTTAGTTTTAGGTACCAATGTTAAGATGGTGTGATTTAATTCCTTCAAGATATTTCCACCTTGAAGCGCATCAAGCACAGTCCGTTGTTACCTCCTCACCAACAATAAGCCAAGCATCCCCGTAGAAATGACCTCCAAACCCATCCGCTCCCGGTGCCTTGCACCCGGAGAACAGAGAATAACGCCTTTTTTTATCTCTTCCACAATGTATGGAGGGTTTAGAATCTCTCTATGCTCTTCTGTAATCATTGGGCCTTCTTGCACTAGCTGCATAATTACAGGCTTCCTAGCACTATGATCTTTACTCAAAAGTTGTTCATAGTAAGGAAATGGAGTTGAACCATAATAAATATGGGTCATGTTCCATGCACATGTTTGGTTATAATGAGTCAACCCCTAAAAATAATTTGTCAATGGCAGAAAATAGGTCAAGGTTATTATTTCTGGCAAAAACTTGTATTGAAAAGGTTTTTTCTAACAAATTTCCTTTCTTTTTTTTAGTAAAACGAATCTCTTTATGTTTTAGCAACTTACACATTGATATTTTTTTGAATCATTTGGATGTACAAGGTTTACACCCATGTCCTACGTTGATAATCGTCTACAAGACTACAACATAATAGGTTCTAAATTAAAAATCACAAGATATTTATCTTATGAGTTGAAAGTCGAGTATATGAAATATATGTAAGCTAAGGTTAGAAATCATTGTACCTTAAAAATTTCAACTAACACTAGGATTAGCTTGGTTTCTGCCACTAGATCAATGCACAAATGTCAATATGATGTTCAATTTATCTTCTAAAGAACTCTTCTTATTGTTTGTTTCACTCTCCTTTTGACGCGCTTTTTCCATTTGGTCTATTCGATTTCGAAGTTCGTCAGTTTCTCTTTATTTCTCATAGAGATGTGTTGTAAGATCAGTTCTAGAAGGCAGTGAACCTCTTACATGTTTAATGGGGTCTTAGACCAACCCTAAAATAAATCACACCACCAATATGATCTTGTTCCCAAAGCACTTTTCAACAACTTCAAAATGTGATAGGGATAGGCTTTCTCTTTCTCTTTCAACATCAACTATCTTTTTCTAAAATTAAAATTAAGCAACTATACATATTAGGTCGTTATACATTTGTCCAAGCATATGTTAGTTAGAGAGGTTCGCGAACATCATAATCTATTGCAAAAGAAGACATACAAATTTAGCAGTTTCATCTTCCTTTAACATTCCACATTTCCCTTGCCTTCTTAAAAACCAACGAAATTAGAGGCAGACCCTTTCCTTCTTTTTCTCCCTTCATATGAATTCATGACATTAACAAATAAGTTATTAGAGAAAACATTGATTTAGAATAAATTAGAATGTTGATCTCAATTACGTACTGAAAGAATGGTTCGACTTCTATACAACTCTTCAATGCATAAATGTGAGCTTGCTCTCTATCCAAATCGATGTTCTTTTTAGCCACTAATGGTCTTCCCGGGAGATAAAAAATGAAAAGTTTTTCGTGACCATCATCATCATAATTTAGTTCAAGGTAGTTAAATTTTTTTTCGATATCAACTAAGTATCTTGAGCACGAGGTGATCATACACTCATTTAAAATATAACCCTTTGTTATGGGACCTTCCGGGGGAGCTTTATCATACACGTATTACTTAAGTGTATGAAGATATCTTTCACTAAAGTGCATCCAACCATATGAACAGGGCCACCAAGCGTTATCTCATCAGGTAAGTGGACACTCAAATGCAACATGATATCAAAACAATGAGGCATCCATGCTTCTAACTTGGAATGAGTCAAAGGAATTTGGGCTTTAATCTGACCGTTTAGATGTTCTACTTGAATTGATTTAGTACACAACACACCAAAATACTGACACAACTAAATCGAAGGCTCTGAAACATCTTTCACCCAAAGATAACGTATCAAAAGAGGAAGTATGTTCTGCAATAAAACGTGGCAATCATGAATCTTCAATCCAGAATTCTTATAATCCTTTACATTTACACCGCAAAATATTAGAAGAAAACCAATATGGAACTCTCAATTCTATTAGAAATCTACAATGTATCTCGTTTTGACTTCTGGTTAATATATACGGTGCATAAGGAAATTCAATCTTGTAACCCTTTTTGATAGGATAATGTTTTTATTATTATACCCAACGCCTCCATATCAAACCAAGAGTAATAAAAAAATTTCATCTTTTCTTTGATGTCCATAATATTCCCCAAAATAATATAGCAAATGTTTTTTTCAATAAATGTGCATTATATCTAGGCTGTATCATAATAAAAGTTTTTTCCAATAAGGAAATTAAAAAATACTTTTTATTCCAATTATCCCCTCTAGCCTTATGTGATTTATTAGTCCTCACAGTAGGATCTTTAATTAGATCAACAAACACCTTCAAGATCTTTTAGCTTCTCAAGGACTTCCTCCCAAGCTAGATAATGGCTTTGGTGGATATCCTTTTTCCTTTTTGCCAAAGACATCTTTCTTAATTTCTTCTCCACGAGTACTTAATAGGAAGAAAACGTTGATGACGCATATACACATGCTTATAATAATTTTTTTTAGCTTTAAGGTTAAGTTTCTTTATAAAAAACAACAGTTTTTTCACCATATACCCCCGAATAATTGGAAAATTTACCATATACCCTTAATGTTTCAAATATATATTCACCATATACCCCTAAGTTTCCGAAAATGTTCACCAAACACCCTTTTTCTAACGGACGTTAGGTTGTCGTTAATGTTATTTACAATATTGCCATCATTAACCCCTAATCCCTAATTCTAATCCTAATACTAACCCTAATTCTAACCCTACCCCAACCCTAACACACCCTCCTCTCCCCCAAACCCTAACCCACCCACCCCCACCCCCCTCCCCTCCCTCCACCGCCGCCGCTCGTCCCCCACTCCCTTCCCCACTTTCCCCCTCCCCCTTCCCCGTCGATTTCCCCTCCCCCCTTCCCCGTCGATTTCCCCCTCCCCCTTCCCCCGTCGATTTCCCCCCCCCCCTCCCCCTTCCCCGTCGAATTCGGTGGCGTCGATCGATTTCCCCTCCACCGGCCCTTCGAAAATAACCGCACGAGTTCGAGTCTCCCCCTTCGAATTTCGAACCTCAAGCTTCGGATCTCGCATCTCCCCCTTCGAATTTCGAACCTCAAGCTTCGGATCTCGCGTCAATTTCGGCGGTTGGGGACTCGGGTCCGACCGTGAAAACTCGTGCTTCGTGTGTGCTTTCCGACTGTTGGGGACTCAATTTCCGGCGGTTGGGGACTCGAGTCGAAGGGGGACTCGGAGTCGAAGGGAGGACTCGAACTCGTGCGGTTGGTGCTGCGGCGGTGGGGGCCGCAGTGGCGGGGGGGAATCGAGGGGGAGGGGGATGGGGGTGGGGGCCGATGCGGGCGGGGAGAGGGTGGGGGGCTGCGACGGTGGAGGAGGGGTTGGGGGGCATTGGGTGTGGGGTGTGGGTGGGTGGGGTGGAGGGGAGGGGAGGGTGGGTTAGGGTTTAGATTAGGGCTAGGAATTAGGGTTTAGATTTTAGGGTTAAGGGTTAATGGTGGTAAAATGGTAAATAAAGCTAACGGTGACTTAACTTCCATTAGAAAAAGGGTATATAGTGCACAGTTTTGAAAACTCAGGGGTATACGGTGAATATTTGAAGCATTAGGGGTATATGGTGAATTTCGTGATTTGTCGGGGGTATATGGTGAAAAAACCGTAAAAACAAGGACAAGCCAATTTGCCCTCTGTACTCCATTTAGGTAAAATTTCATAAATAGGAAAGTCATTAATAGTGGAAAACAGCGCTCCTTGCATAAAAACAAATTCCTCCACACCTACTTTCCATAACTCCTTCAACTCTTCTATTACAGGTTGTACATTTACATCGATGGCCTCACCTGGACCTTTCAGACCAGGTATCAGCATTGCCTGCATCATACTAGATGGTTTCATACATATCCAAGGAGACAAATTTTGTGGAACTAACATAATAGACCAAATGCTATATGGGATTGCAACATTGAAAAAATGAATTTTTCACCATATACCCCCGATAAAATTTTTTATTCACCATATATCCTCACACTTTTTCAAATTTCATTATACACCCCTCAATTTCTTTGAAATTCACCATATGTTCTTAATGACTAATGGTCGTCAACTTTTTTATTCATTAACCCCTAATTCCGTTACCAAAACCTAATTAACCCCTATTTGAGTCGCTAAGCTTAATTGGCCACCATCAAAATACCACAAATGACCCCTTTTATCACTCTTCCTCCATAACACTCTTCGTCCTTCTTTGGCCTTAGGTGTTATATCAATGCTAATCTATTAGGGTAAATGAGTCAAATAGGGACTATTACGGTTCAGTAACGAAATTAGGGATTAATGATAAAAAAAAGTTGATAGTCGTTAACCATTAAGGGCACATGGTTAATTATCAAGAAATTGAGAGGTATATAGTGAATTTTGAAACCATCGAGGGTATATGGTAAATAAAAAAAATTATCAGGGGTATATAGTGAAATATCCGTTCAAAAAATGGTTAAAATCCATACGTTATAAGCCCTACTCTAACATTATACGAAAATATAGACGCAAAACCAATGCATCAGATGGGCTTCAAACTGATTATAGTTATATGGTAGACATTTGAGATTCATTTGATTCGCATCATTGAAGTTTTAACTCTTGTAAGTTCCGGAAAATCGAATAGATGGCGAAGTTTTCTATTAGAGGTAATAAGTTTGTTGTGACTCTAAGTCAATATTATTTTGATGATGATAAACACCCTATGCTATAACATGAATATTTGTAACAGTGATCGAGCTATCAAGATTGGATGATTTGAAGACAAGGAAGCTTAGGTCTAGTTATATTAAATTCATGTGTATGCAATGTAATTAACATATTAGAACTTTGTGCTAAAACTAGAAATATGAAATTAGGATGATTAACTATTTTCTTAGAGTTAAGAAAATAGGTGATTATATTAATTTCATGTTTATATGGATTAAAGAAAAAGAAGGGAGAGTTTTGTTAAAATAAGGATTTCGAAAATCAGTTTTAGAAAGAAAAAGATTTTTATTTTCGAAAATAAGTTTTGAAAAGAAAAAGATTTTTATTTTCGAAAATCAGTTTTAAAAAGATAAAAGATTTTTTATTTTCGAAAAACATCATAAAAAACGGTTTTGAAGATTTTCCGGAAAAAGGAGAATGTTTGTAAAAAGAAAAACTGATTTTTAAAGAAAAGATTTTGATAAAGATATTGGATAAAAACTGATATGATTAAAATTGGCATAAGATATGGAGGAATCCTTATCTTATAAGAAAAGAAAGAAATTCAGTTTTATAAAAGATAAAGTTTGATTTTGAAAAGGAAAAGATTTTATCCCTTTATTTTAGGAATAAAAATTGTTCAAAAATATAATACATCTTGGACAATAATTCTTATTCAGTTGATTGAATTATATAAGGGATAGAAATCATTATAACAAATCACGTTTTCAGATTTGGTGAAATAAAGATTTTGAGAGCTGAAAACGAACTCCCAGAGCACAGTGTACGGCACAGAGTTCTAGTACGTTAAGGTTTCTAAACAACGATTGTAATGATCCTATATTTACTTGAATAAGAAGCACGCTTGTGAGGAATCCTTCTTTATGTAATTCTCATATTATAGAGAGCAGCAACACTTAGGGTTAAGTTTTGGGGAGCACTACTAGAGTTAGTAGTGGGGGAATCGTATTGTATCAAGAGTTTGGTATTTTAAGATTCAAATAATAAAAGAGTAGTTTGTGTGGACGTAGATCTCAGAGGTGAGATTGAACCACGTTAAATTCCTGTGTCATATTATTTGATTTTATTTTTTTCTCGTTTTGATACAATTTTGTTCGAGCAAAAACATCAATCGGAGAGTTTACGAGTGAATAACATAGTGCAAGGCACTGTGCCATAAGAGTGTTTTTGCGAAAATCGATTAGTTTTTGTCACTCAATTCAACCCCCCTTTCTTGAGTGTCACCTTGTACTCCAACAAGTGGTATCAGAGCAGGCTATTCTCGAAAGGCTCATCCCTAGAGAATAGAAGTCATGAACATGCAAGATGACTCTCGAGAAAGACACTCAAAGTGTCCGATTTTCAACGGAAAAGACTGCGAATGGTGGAAGGCTAGGATGAGGATCTACATCCAAGGATCGGATTATGAATGCTGGAAAGTCATAAGAAAGAACCAATCCAATGCTGAAGGAAAGATGGTCGACAAAGATGAAGACGACTGCAATTCGGTCGACTATGCAAAAGCCGAAAAGAACTTCAAAGCTATGAGTATTCTTTTATATGGAATTGGACCTGATGAATACTCAAGGATCTCTGCGTGTTCTACAGCAAAGGAGATATGAGACACTCTAGAATTGGCCCATGAAGGTAGGAATAAGGTAAAATCTTCTCGAATTGATTTACTTGTGCAACAATATGAACTGTTTACTATGAATAAGGAAGAATCAATTAAAGAGATGTTCACCCGTTTTACACTAATCACTAATGAATTGCGTTCTCTGGGCAAAACCTATAATTCTGAAGATTTAGTAAGAAAGGTGTTAAGAAGTTTAACAAATCGGTGGCTCCCTAAAATAACTGCTATTCAAGAAGCTAAATATTTGACAAAATTCTCACTAGAACAACTTATTGGATCATTAATAACTCATGAACTTGTTTTAGATTCTAAGACTAATGAACCAAAAATTAAGGGTATAGCCTTAAGAACTGAATTGGAAAGTGAAGGTAGTGATAGTGATGATGATATTGATCTTCTTACTAGGAGATTTAAATTTTTTCTCAAAAAGAACAAAACAACAATCATAAAAAGGATGGAAATTTCATAGGTAAGAGCACTACCTCTAACTTTAAGAAAAAAGCTACTAATTCTGATTATTTCAAGTGTGGTGAGTACAATCACAGGATAAAGAAAAATGTCCCTTATGGGATGATGAGAAGCAATGATTGCTGCCTTTTGAGGAGATTCAGATTCTGAAGAAGAACAGTCAGAGGCACAGTGCCATGAAGCAAAATTGTGTCTAAATGCTGTACATACAACTCAGAGAAAGGCACAGTGCCTGGATGATTCTCACTTGTGTCTAATGGCAAAAAATTCGAACTCACAAGATGAAACCGAGGACAGTATGGTAAGTCTTCTTTCTCTAAGACCTTCAATACATCTTCTTTCAAAAAACCAACTTGTTACTTTGCTTGGAAATGTCATTGATGATTGTCAAGAAATGAATGATGATTTTTCAATCATGAAAAAGGAAGTAAAAAATTTAACTAAGCAAAAGATTGGGTTGGAATTAGAATATAAGGATTTATTAAAGGACTGTAATGAACTGATGAAAAGAATGATGAACTTGAAGAAACTGTTGAAGAGAAAAATGTTGAGTTAAATGCTTTAATTTAAGGTACGAAAAGTCTCTCATAAAAGAAGTTGTTAACAACACTGTGCCATATACTGTGCTAGAAGCGAAAAATTCGAATCTTGAAAACCAAATTGAATCTTTAAAACATGAGTTAACTGAGTTGAAAGAGTCTAGACAAAGATCCAGAATTATTCCACTTATGCTAACTCATGATGCAAAGTTAAGTGATGAACTTGATAAAGTTAAAAGAGATTTGAAAATTTCGAGAAAAAGATATAGCGATCTAAACACTTCTGTTGAATTTTTAGAATCACAATTGACTATTGGAGGTCAGATAGTAAAAAAGCCTTAGACTATATATCCAGTACAACTAGCAATCGAAACAGAATTGGTTTAGGATATACAGACCAGAGGCACAGTGTAAGGCACAGTGCCAAAAATTTTGAAAGAGACTTTCGTAAAAGAAAATATGTTGATCTACCTGAATATTTGATTTGCAACTTTTGTGGAAAGAATGGACACCTTATGGATAACTGTAATGTCAAGAAAAAGAGTGTTGTGAAAAATGTAAAGTATGTAACTCAAATATGGGTTAGAAAAGACTTGTTAGAATCTCAATGAAAGAAAAAGGGAACCAAATAGATTTAGGTTCCTAAAACTAACAAGTGATCTTCTTGCAGGCAAACGTGAGAGGAAGCAGCTTATGGTATCTCAACAGTGGCTGCTCAAGACATATGACTGGTGATAAATCTCAATTCCTTTCACTAGTAGCCTACCATGGATGGTGTGTTACATTTGGCGACAACAAAAAGGGAAAAATAATTGGTATTGGAAACGTCGGCAAATCCCTAACACACTCCATAGAGAATGTGATGTTGGTAAGTGGTTTGAAACACAATTTGTTGAGCACATCACAATTGTGTGCATGATCAAGGTAATTTTGTTGAATTTCATGCACGAGTGTTTTACAAGATAATTCGTGGCTTTGGGATTAATATTTGAAAATTAGTTGAGTATTATGCCTGTTGTCCTCCTTTAAATATGTTAATTGGAGTAGGAGTGCATGTCTTTGTGAAACACTGTGAGAAAAAGTCTACTTGATATAAAAAGGACTAGTAATGGTCTAATGATGATGTCCTAATATCATGATCCTAAGTTGCTCGAACTAATGAGCTTTATGATCCTAAGTTGCCGAATTATTGAGCTATGAAATGATAATTCTTTCTCCTATGGCAAGCTTGATCTTTAGCCCGATATTTTGATTTTCTATTTATGAGTTTGACATTTGTGCCTCATTATTTCTTTCTTTCATATGTCTCACCTTATCGTCATTTCCCTATTATTATCCTTCTTTTCCTCACCCATTGCTCCAAAGTTCAATAAGTGCTTTTAATCTTGATTCATGATAATCTATGGGGCAAGAACATCTTGATAAGATGATGGAAGAAAAAAGATGCATCAGTTAAGGGGGAACATGAAAAGGTTGGAATGAAACACAAATACGTGAAAGAATGAAAATCTTGATTCACACTTGTGCAAGGCACGGTGCCAGAGATGTATCAAAAAGAAAATGAGGTCCGAATTAACTTATTGTCTTTGATCTCTTATTGATTGACTTTAGTAATATTGTATGGTCTGCTTCTCCTTTATAAAAAAAAAAAAAGGAGAGTAAGACACTTATTTTAGATGAATCCTAGAGTTCAATTCAAATGTGAAGAAAAATATAACAGTTTTGATGATCATTACTTTGATCACCAGAATATCTGAAGATGAGTTATTGAAATGGAAATGATTGTTTAGTGGCACAGAATCACATACAATGCCGTAGTGATGAAAGTCCTATGATGTTTATTTGCGGAAGTTGAAAATCTGAAAGGAAAAATTTAAGCACTTGTTGAGCCAATCGCCATTTCAAATCTTCAAGCTTGCATTGCCAATCTTTATCTTACCTTCTTAGCTATCAACCATGATCCTTCATGATTATTTCTTGCTTCATAACTTCGGATTGTGAGTTGGATTGTTTTTTTTTTTTGCTTAATGACTTCGGATTGTGAGTTGGATTATGACATAGCACCAGCATCCTTAGTATCTTTTGCTTGAGCTACTTGCATTATTTTGATGACTATATCTCTTTTTGTGTGTAGCTGGACATGTTGTTGCTCTCCTTTTTGATAATGTCAAAAGGGGAAAGATGGGTATAATACTTAGACTAATGAATGAAATTACTAATGAATGAAATTATCTCATGTGTAAGTATTTGGCTATTTGGTTATTGTGAATGATGTTACAGTTTTGTTTCTCTACAATGATTAATGATGCATTATTTGAGGGGAAAGTATTAATTAATTGTTTGTCATCATCAAAAAGGGGGAATTTGTTGTGACTCTAAGTCAATGTTATTTTGATGATGATAAACATCCTATACTATAACATGAATATTTGTAACAGTGATGGAGCTATCAAGATTGGATGATTTGAAGACAAGGAAGCTTAGGTCTAGTTATATTAAATTCATGTGTATGCAATGTAATTAACATATTAGAACTTTGTTCTAAAATTAGAAATACGAAATTAGGAAGATTAACTATTTTCTTAGAGTTAAGAAAATAGGTGATTATATTAATTTCATGTTTATATGGATTAAAGAAAAAGAAGAGAGAGTTTTGCTAAAACAAGGATTTCGAAAATCAATTTTAGAAAGAAAAAGATTTTATTTTCGAAAATAAGTTTTGAAAAGAAAAAGATTTTTATTTTCGAAAATCAGTTTTAAAAAGATAAAAGATTTTTTATTTTCGAAAAACATCATAAAAAACGGTTTTGAAGATTTTCCGGAAAAAGGAGAATGTTTGTAAAAAGAAAAACTAATTTTTAAAGAAAAGATTTTGATAAAGATTTTGGATAAAAACTGATATGATTAAATTTGGCATAAGATATGGAGGAATCCTTATCTTATATGAAAAGAAAGAAATTCAGTTTTTAAAAAAGATAAAGTTTGATTTTGAAAAGGAAAAGATTTTATCCCTTTATTTTAGGAATAAAAATTGTTCAAAAAGATAATACATCTTGGAGAATAATTCTTATTCAGTTGATTTAATTATATAAGGGATAGAAATCATTATAACAAATCACGTTTTCAGATTTAGTGAGATAAAGATTTTGAGAGATGAAAACGAACTCCCGGAGCACAGTGTACGGCACAGAGTTCTAGTAAGTTAAGGTTTCTAAACAATGATTGTAACGATCCTCTATTTGCTTGAATAAGAAGCACGCTTGTGAGGAATCCTCTTTATGTAATTCTCATATTATAGAGAGTAGAACACTTAGGGTTAAGTTTTGGGAAAGACTACTGTAGAGTTAGTAGTAGGGGAATCGTATTGTATCAAGAGTTTGGCATTTTAAGATTCAAATAATAAAAGAGTAGTTTGTGTGGACGTAGATCTCAGAGGTGAGATTGAACCACGCACGTTAAATTCCTGTGTCTTATTATTTGATTTTATTGTTTTCTTATTTTGATACAATTTTGTTTGAGCAAAAACATCAATTGGAGAGTTTATGAGTGAATAACACAATGCAAGGCACTGTGCCATAAGAGTGTTTTTGCAAAAATCGATTAGTTTTTATCACTCAATTCAACTCCCCTTCTTGAGTGTCACCTTGTACTCCAACAAAGTTCCTGAAGAAGGAATTAAGAAAGATCTCTGAACTGATCTCTAATTAAATGGCTTGTCCTTGTTAAATGGTGGAGTTTTCTATTGATGACGCATATACACATGATTATAGTTATGCTGTGGATCTTTAATTTAGATCATATGAAATGTAATGAAGAATCATGTCCCCTCTCGCCAATGGATATATTCCTGAACTGATCTTTTGTTTGAAGAAAAATATCGCACTAGAGATTCCACAGCATAAAAAGCCCTTTTAAGCTCAGACCAAGCAAGTGCACTTTTGGGACAACTTACGTAGTTATAGGTTGTCAAAGATTCATAAAAAATGTGCGTCAAATGAATGCACCAACTTATCTTTACTCCTATAAAGTCTCATCTTTCGAATAAATAGGATATAATATTAGATTATGAAATTAGTTATTAGGTCCGGGGTACGCCCTGCGTAAGGAAAATTTTCATTTATTAATATTATACTTTAAGATGATAATACTAAATGTTATTTGGTCTAGTGGTTAAGACTTTAGTATATATATCAAGGTCTCGGGATCAAACCCTATACTATGCAATTTCTAATTTTTTTTATTGTTCTGGATTGCATGGAGTAAACTCCCCAGTGAGAAGCGCCACGTAAGACCATTTCTTATTTAGGCACGCCTTTTAATATATTAGTATTGATAATATAACGAAAGAATATTATTCTTCCTCTCTAAAGAATAATGTGAGAGAAGTATATATACTCAAAAAGAAAAAGAATTTGGTACGAGATACATATTTTTTTTCTTCTTGGTGAACAAGACATACGTATATGCCGGATGTGTTATGACCCTCACAAAGTCCTAAGCATTTATTAGTGATGATCTCTTCTCTCCATCTTATTTTACTTAACTTATCTTATTTCATCTTAATTATTCTGAATTTTTGTTATTTAGTCTGAACTTATGAACTTCTCTTTCTTAAACTTTTTAAAACTTTTCTTAACTTTTTCTAAATTTTCTTATTTTTCCTGAACTAATTTAAACTGTTTGTGTTTCTTTTGAAAATAAGTAAAAATGAGGCGAAGAGAAGAAAGTGGGGCTGATTAACCCAACACAATTGGTAGACAATAATGTTCTTACACCTTTTATCGCTTTTCACATACATTAATTGATTACTCTAAGTTGTTCCTATTCATTATTTTTAGTTAATTTTTTCTCTCCTACGCTTCGACGATTGATACATTTACTAATGATTCAGTAAGGATAAACGATTATACAATAATATTTTTTAGTAAGTTTTAATTTATTCTTACTATTGTTGTTATTATTATTATTGAAACCATACCACAAAAATAAGACTATACTAAAAAGACTTAGACGAAATCTAATTTAAACAAAAAATGATTCAGATCTTATTAGAACATAGTGCAAGATAAGATCATATCTTAAAAATAATGGTGGAAATACTTTACTTGAGGTGAAGAGAGCATAGCCATAAGATATATTTCAAACAACTTATGATATTCCTCTATAAAAAAAACAAAGGTATTGTACTCTTGGGACCATATATCTCTATCTAAAAACAAAGGTATTGTACTCTTGGGACCATATATCTTTATAAAAAAAAAAACAAAGTTGGGATCATATATTTCTATCAAAAAAACAAAGGTATTGTACTCTTGGGACTATATATCCACTAACATCAAAATGTACAAATATTCGTTCATTTGCAATGTACCATATATCTTTATCAAAAAAACAAAGTTGGGACCATACATCTCTATCAAAAAACAAAGTTATTGTACTCTTGGGACCATATATCCACTAACATCAAAATGTACAAATATTTCGTTTATTTGCAATGCAAGGAAATCTTTATTGACAACAAAGTTAGGCATCTACTAGGTAACCAAAGTTACATTTTAGAAAGTGTCAAAGTGTACGTCAATAAAGGTTTTATGGCACTAAACTTATCTTTGCTCTTAGAGATTCTCCTTTATGGAATATTACAGGAGAAACTTTCAAATTATGGAAATGAAATAATCTTCTTCCAATAACCTTAGCTTCCACCATGGTCATTGATGGCGAACCTAGCACTCCTCCTTCATCGCTCACCTCGGCTTTTCACCCCGCTCAGCAACATCAAGAATGAAATTCCTATTATTCTTGATCATCAGAAGGCCCAATATTCTAATTGTTTAGAACTTTTTGAGATCCACTGCCATGCTTGCAACGTCTTATACCCAACACAATTGGTGGACAATAGTGTTCTTCACATTTTCTCGCTTTTCACATTAATTATTGATTACTCTAATTTGTTCCTATTCATTATTTTTAGTTAATTTTTTCTTTCATACGCTTCGACGATTGATACATTTACCAAATGATTCAGTAAGGATAAACGGTTATACAATGATATTTTTTAATAAGTTTTAATTTATTCTTATTATTATTGTTGTTGTTATTATTATTGAAACCATGCCAGAAAAATAAGACTATATATACTAAAAAACTTAGACGAAATCTGAATTACACAAAAAATGATTCAAATCTTATAAGCTACTTTGCAAGCTCCTTCTATGAAATAATATAAACCCAACTTATCAAAAAAATAAACATACAAGACAAGATCATATCTTAAAAATAATGGTGGAAATACTTTACTTGAGGTGAAGAGAACATAGCCTTAAGATATCTTCAAAACAACGTAACGTATTCCTCTATTAAAAAACAAAGGTATTGTACTCTTGGGACCATATTGAAGGAATATGTCCTTAGACATCCCGGCAATTACTAAATATAAATAGGATCTATATTATGAAGATAATAAAGTTAATTATTTTTGTAATCGTATTTTCTTGCTAGAGAATAAATATAATTAATAGGACAATATTGATTGGCCTATAACTAAAATATATTAATCCTATGGGTCACACATTATCAGAAGACAAGTTGGACAAAGCAATCCAAATTCATTTAGGATTAGGGTTGGGCCGGTCCAAAGGGGAATAGAAGGAGAATTAGTTCTCCTAACTAGCCTATGACTCTTCTATTATATATAGGATATAATATTAGGGTTTAGGTGATCAATTGATTAATCAGTTTCTTTTCACAAGAGAGAGAGAATTGAAACCCAAATCTATTCCCTCTAACCGGCGCCTATACCACCAAAAAGTAAGGGTTATTTTCTCTTCCGTTCTAGCAGACGTTGGTGTTCAACTGGAGCTCGTGGACTGATTAGAGGAGCAACACTTGGGGCTCTCGGATCTTCAAAGCTTGCATACAACAGGGAAATCACACTACAAAGGTTTGATATTTAATCCCTATTGAATGATTCATATATTTGATTATGTTTGCGATCCTATGATATATGTTAGGAAATTGTTTCCTAAAATTCCGCTATATGCATCTATATATTCCTACACATATATCCACTAACATCAAAATGTATAACATGGCACATCAAAGTTAGGCATCTCATATTAGTCGAATCTACCTTTTATGATCAGTTCTGTAAATGAAATGACTGGTTTCTTTGCAGGTTGTCATATTATCTGATTTAAGTGTTAGAATATTTATCTAGGTCTTGATTAACAATAATATACAAGGTGGAAAGTATTACAATCAAGCATAAAATAATATACATGAAAAAGAAATAAAAATAAGAAAAGAAAATATTGCATGGAGTTAGTAACTTCAAGAAAATAATAAAGATAATTAAAGAAAGATTGTTAATTTGATTCACCATCAGAAATTATACCTCCGTCTAGACGTTGATTTTTGCGGATCTATATCGAATATTAGAACAAGCCCGAAAAGGATTTGTGAAATTGTTTGTGCGTGAGATGACAATGTGCGTAAGGATGATCAGATGGTTAGTAATTATAGGTTGACTTTGATATATTAAGGTGGTAGGGGAATACGTAGTATATTCGAAATATGGTGATGATTTCAAAGAATTAGGCGAGGAGTATGGTGATGGATGAATCGATCATGGGTATTAGTTGTTGCGTGATTATGTGATCAGGTGGGAGAATTAGCTAAGCGAGAGAATTGGAGTGATGATGTGGGAATTGTTTTAGGTGTGATGATGATAATAGATATACGTGGTGTGCAGTAGTAATATGAGGGAGGATTGATGAGTAGTGTGGTAGTAAGGCGCAGCTGTAGGTGATTAGAGGATGATGGTGCCGTACTGGCCTGGAGATTAGTTGGGCAGGTTTTGGTGACGAGGTCGGAGAAGAATTAGGAGAGTGAAGATTAATGGATGAATTTATATAGCGTTAGTAGTAGGGAAGTACTACATAATTAGAAGATTATGATTAAAAAGATTTAAGAAAAGATTTTAGATAAATATAGATTTTATAAAAACGTCACTTTCAAAATATATTAGATAATTAATACTATGTATAAATAATTATATCTATTAATTAAAATGGGCTAGAAAAAGGAATTTTAGAAAATGACCTTTCATAAAACAATTTTTAAAAGATTTTCGAAAGTGGGTTTTATAAAACTATTTTAAAACTTTTTAGAAAGTGGACTTGGTAAAACTTTTTATAAAAAGATTTTCTAAACGGGTTTAGAAATGGGTTATTAAATAATGGATTATTGGGATTAAAATATTTTATTTTAGACTCGTTCTTTATTCTTTCTTCCATTTGTACCAATTAGAGCGGGATATTCAGTCATCATACGGTACTCAAATGGGGAGATACGATCATGGAAAAGAAATAATCTTCTTCCATGGCCATAGAAGGCGAACCTAGCACTCCTCCACCACCGCCCACCCCGGTTTTCCACCCCGCTCAACAGCATCAAGAATGAAATTCCTATCATTCTTGATCGTGAGAAGGCCCAATGTTCCAATTGGGTAGAACTTTTAATGATCCATTGCCATGCTTGCAACGGCTTAGACCCAACACAATTATATTGATGGACAATAATGTTCTTCACATTTTCTCGCTTTTCAAATTAATTGGTTACTCTATGTTGTTCCCATTCATTATTTTTAGTAAATGTTTTCTCTCCTACGCTTCGATGATAGATACATTTACCTAATGATTCAGTAAGGATAAACGATTATACAATGATATTTTGTAATAAGGTTTAATTTATTCTTAATATTATCATTGTTATTATTGTTATTATTATTGAAACCATACCAGAAAAATATGACTACACTAAAAAGACTTAGACGAAATTTGATTTAAACAAAGAACGATTCAAGTCTTATTAGAACATATAAGACAAGATCATATCTTAAAAATAATGGTGGAAATACTTTACTTGAGGTAAAGAGAGCATAGCCATAAGATATATTTAAAACAACTTCAGATATTCCTCTATCAAAAAACAAAGGTATTGTACTCTTGGGACCATATATCTCTATCAAAAACAAAGGTATTGTACTCTTGGGACCATATATCTTTATCAAAAAAACAAAGTTGGGACCATATATTTCTATAAAAAAAAACAAAGGTATTGTACTAACATCAAAATGTACAAATAACCGTTTATTTGCAATGTACCATATATCTTTATCAAAAAAACAAAGTTAGGACCATATATCTCTATAAAAAAAAACAAAGTTATTGTACTCTTGGGATCATATATCCACTAACATCAAAATGTACAAATATTTCGTTTATTTGCAATGCAAGGAAATCTTTATTGACAGCAAAGTTAGGTATCTACTAGGTAATCAAAGTTGCATTTTAGAAAGTGTCAAAGTGTACGTCAATAAAGGTTTTATTGCACTAAACTTATCTTTGCTCATAGAGATTCTCATTTATGGAATATTACAGGACAAACTTTCAAATTATGAAAATGAAATAATACTCTTCCAATAACCTTAGCTTCCACCATGGCCATTGATGGCGAACCTAGCACTCCTCCTTCATCGCTCACCTCGGCTTTTCACCCCGCTTAGCAACATCAAGAATGAAATTCCTATTATTCTTGATCGTGAGAAGACCCAATATTCTAATTGTTTAGAACTTTTTGAGATCCACTACCATGCTTGCAACGTCTTATACCCAACACAATTGGTGGACAATAATCTTCTTCACATTTTCTCGCTTTTCACATTAATTATTGGTTACTCTAATTTGTTCCTATTCATTATTTTTAGTTAATTTTTTCTTTCATACGCTTCGTCGATTGATACATTTACCTAATGATTCAGTAAGGATAAACGATCATACAATGATACTTTTTAATAAGTTTTAATTTATTCTAATCATTATTGTTATTATTATTATTATTATTGAAACCATACCAGAAAAATAAGACGATATATACTAAAAAACAAAGTTATTGTACTCTTGTGACCATATATCCACTAACATCAAATGTACAAATATTTCGTTTATTTGCAATGCAAGGAAATCTTTATTGACAGCAAAGTTAGGCATCTACTAGGTAACCAAAGTTACATTTTAGAAAGTGTAAAAGTGTACGTCAATAAAGGTTTTATTGCACTAAACTTATCTTTGCTCTTAGAGATTCTCATTTATGGAATATTACAGGACAAACTTTCAAATTATGGAAATGAAATAATCTTCTTCCAATAACCTTAGCTTCCACCATGGCCATTGATGGCGAACCTAGCACTCCTCCTTCATCGATCACCTCGGCTTTTCACCCCGCTCAGCAACATCAAGAATGAAATTCCTATTAATCTTTATCGTGAGAAGGTCCAATATTCTAATTGTTTAGAACTTTTTGGGATCCACTGCCATGCTTGCAACGTCTTATACCCAACACAATTGGTGGACAATAATGTTCTTCATATTTTCTCGCTTTTCAAATTAATTATTGGTTACTCTAATTTGTTCCTATTCATTATTTTTAGTTAATTTTTTCTTTCATATGCTTCGACGATTGATACATTTACCTAATGATTCAGTTTGGATAAACGATTATACAATGATATTTTTTAACAAGTTTTAATTTATTCTTATTATTATTATTGTTGTTATTATTATTATTGAAACCGTACTAGAAAAATAAGACTATATATACTAAAAAACAAAGTTATTGTACTCTTGGGACCATATATCCACAAATATCAAAATGTACAAATATTTCGTTTATTTGCAATGCAAGGAAATCTTTATTGACAGCAAAGTTAGGCATCTACTAGGTAACCAAAGTTACATTTTAGAAAGTGTCAAAGTGTACGTCAATAAAGGTTTTATTGCACTAAACTTATCTTTGCTCTTAGAGATTCTCATTTATGGAATATTACAGGACAAACTTTCAAATTATGGAAATGAAATAATCTTCTTCCAAGAACCTTAGCTTCCACCATGGCCATTGATGGCGAACCTAGCACTCCTCCTTCATCGCTCACCTCGGCTTTTCACCCTGCTCAGCAACATCAAGAATGAAATTCCTATTATTCTTGATCGTGAGAAGGCCCAATATTCTAATTATTTAGAACTTTTTGAGATCCACTGCCATGCTTGCAACATCTTATACCCAACACAATTGGTGGACAATAATGTTCTTCACATTTTCTCGCTTTTCACATTAATTATTGGTTACTCTAATTTGTTCCTATTCATTATTTTTAGTTAATTTTTTCTTTCATACGCTTCGACGATTGATACATTTACCTAATGATTCAGTAAGGATAAACGATTATACAATGATATTTTTTAATAAGTTTTAATTTATTCTTATTATTATTGTTGTTATTATAATTATTGAAACCATACCAGAAAAATAAGACTATATATACTAAAAAACAAAGTTATTGTACTCTTGGGACCATATATCCACTAACATCAAAATGTACAAATATTTCGTTTTTTTGCAATGCAAGGAAATCTTTATTGACGGCAAAGTTAGGCATCTAATAGGTAACCAAAGTTACATTTTAGAAAGTGTCAAAGTGTACGTCAATAAAGGTTTTATTGCACTTAGCTTATCTTTGCTCTTAGAGATTCTCATTTATGGAATATTACAGGACAAACTTTCAAATTATGGAAATGAAATAATCTTCTTCCAATAACCTTAGCTTCCACCATGGCCATTGATGGCGAACCTAGCACTCCTCCTTCATCACTCACCTCGGCTTTTCACCCCGCTCAACAACATCAAGAATGAAATTCCTATTATTCTTGATCGTGAGAAGGCCCAATATTCTAATTGTTTAGAACTTTTTGAGATCCACTGCCATGCTTGCAACGTCTTATACCCAACACAATTGGTGGACAATAATGTTTTTCACATTTTCTCGCTTTTCAAATTAATTGGTTACTCTATGTTGTTCCCATTCATTATTTTTAGTAAATGTTTTCTCTCCTACGCTTCGATGATTGATACATTTACCTAATGATTCAGTAAGAATAAACGATTATACAATGATATTTTGTAATAAGGTTTAATTTATTCTTACTATTATCATTGTTATTATTGTTATTATTATTGAAACCATACTAGAAAATATGACTACACTAAAAAGACTTAGACGAAATTTGATTTAAACAAAGAACGATTCAAGTCTTATTAGAACATATAAGACAAGATCACATCTTAAAAATAATGGTGGAAATACTTTACTTGAGGTGATGAGAGCATAGCCTTAAGATATACTACGTATTCAAAACAACGTATTCCTCTATTTAAAACCAAAGGTATTGTACTCTTGGGACCATATATCCACTAACATCAAAATGTATAAATATTCGTTTTATTTGCCATGCAAGCAAATCTTTGTTCACAGCAAAGTTAGGCATCTTATATTCATTAGTCGAATCTACCTTTTATGATCAGTCCTCTACGTACTAGAGGTATTCAAAGTTACATAGAAAGTGTCAAAGTGTACGTCAATAAAGGCTTTATTGCACTAACTTATTTTTCCTCTCATTTTTGGCATAACTAGTTTTTATCCCCTGCAAAAATGCACTGAAGGTTTTATGTAGATATGACTTACACCCGTGCATAATGCACGGGAATTGTTTTGCTTAGTACATAGTTGTTTTTATTCCAAATTTATTGAATCCATAATTTTTAGAATACATGCATTTAAAGTTGAAATAATATACAATATAAAATTAGGTTTCATGATACATAAAAATCCTTTGTTATAATATTTTAAAGTTAAAAAATATTATAATCATGACATATAAATTTATAAATAAGTAAATGAAACACAAAACACATCAAAATGCACGGGAATATTTTGTTTTATAAATTTAAGATTTTAGGATGTTTCTCGTAAAATCATGATTTGGGATATTAGCTTATGATTTAAAATTTTTATATTCATATCGTGTCTTAAGAATTTAATTTTAAACCGACTTTACTTCATGTACTTAATAGCAATATCTTATGGAAAAGAAATAATATTCTTCCAATAACCTTCCACCATGGCCATAGATGGCGAACCTAGCACTCCTCCTCCACCGCCCACCACAACTTTCGACCCCGCTCAGCAACATTAAGAATGAAATTTCTATCATTCTTGATCATGAGAAGGCCCAATATTCCAATAGGCCTGGGTACAACTTTTTGAGATCCACTGCCATGCTTGCAACGTCTTAGACCATATCAATCCCAAAACTCCGCGTCCTTTTGACATCTCCGAATATATATGGAACGTTAAGATTCAATTGTGAAAAAGTGGATTTACGGTACTATATCCCTAGACTTCCTTCAAACTGATCCATATCGTGGAGCTACGACACTTAAACATGGAATCGTCTCAAGGCCATCTTCTAAGATAATAAACACACCAGGGCCGTGTATTTGGAGAATCAGTTCAATTCATTGCATCTTTCAAATTTAACAAATATCTCTTTGTATTGTCAACAACTCAAGTCTATGATTGATCAACTCGCCAATTTTGATCAACTTGTGTAAGAACAAAGACTTGTCTTATGACTGGTTTCCGGGCACATCAATACTGATTTTAACACAATGGCTTCATTAATACAACAAAGCGATTTGTTACAGTCCTTTGAGACCGCGCATTCTCGACTCCTCCTTAAAGAGTCCTATCGTTCCCTAGAAGCTCCTTCCACAGCCCAGTATTTTGTTGCTCACAATGAGCCCAATCCCGCCTTTACACCATCGCGTGACCCACCACCACAACAACAACAGCGAATTCGCGGTGGCGGCGGCGTTGGATGGACCTGCGACCATGGCCGCGATGCCCGCAACTCAGGTGGTGGAGGTAGGGGGTGTGGTTGTGGCAGAGGTCGTGCCGCCAAAACCAAGCCTCCACGCAGCAGCAACCTAACTCAAACGGGCATGGACAACCAAATTGGGCTTCTTCCCAGCCACATCCCATTACATACTGGTCCACGCAGCAACAACCCACTCACTGGGTTCAACCTCTCTATCCCTATCCACAGCTAGCCGCCATATCATGTCCCCAGGCCCCACACGGCGCCTAATTGCCCCGCGTCTACTGGAGGCCCACCATCAATCTTATGCAGCCTATCAAGCCCCTTATGGTCCACTCATGACCCCACTGAGCTTGGTCATGTGTTCTCTACCATGCAATTGCAACAATCGGATAACGGATGGTACATGGATTCGGGAGCCACATCACATATGACTCATAACTCAGTTACTCTCTTGCCCACTCAAAATCATATTTTAGTAGGCAATGACAATCGCATTCCAATAACTGGTAATGGACACTTAGTGGCGGATCTTGGAACTTTTACTATGGGGGGTCAAAAAAAATTCATTGTAATATATGAAAGTCTAAAATTATAAAAACATATGAATACTATTTCCAAGCCCAAAGTAAACAAATAAATATGTATTGTATAAAAAAATGAAAATAAACTAAGCTATAAATTAATTTTTATACCCAATAAGTAATAAGTGTTGGCACAAAGATCTATACTTTTGTTTGAGTAATCTATTAATTGTCTATACTTATCAATTTTTGGTATGAGTTATCAAATTCATATAATGTAATTTCCCATCCTAAATTGGACACAAGTACGGGAGTACGACTTTTAATTTATAGATTTATGATATTTAGTTAATTTTTAAAAAAAAAATCAACTTTGCAAAAAGACGAAATGAAAAATTCAAAAGTTCAAAGCTTTAAATAGTACAAAGTACTAACACGTAAGAAAAATTGGATAAAGATAAAAGGAATCAATAATATGTAATGAAATAATGATAAAAAAAACCCTTCAAAAGTAAAGAAAAAAATCCAGCATGTGGATTACACAATTCAAAAGCATCAACATCAAACTATCCCTAATGTGGTCCTCCTTTCCCGATCTCCTTTTCCCTTCGTACACTGTACCCCGCGCAGTAATGCAGTTTGCCTATATTTTGGGCTTTTTATTAGGTTATAAAATTGCAACTTGTATTTTTTCCTCCAAAACCTTTTAGGGGGCAGGCCTGGGGCCAGGCCCAGGCCTGCCCCTTAAAAGGTCCGCCACTGTGATCACTCTACATTCCCTTAAACACTCCTTACCCTTCGTGATGTTCTCCTAGCCCGTCAAATCATTAATAACTTAAACTCAGTTCGTAAATTTACATCTGATAATTCAGTTTCACTAGAATTTGATCCTTTTTGGTTTCTCTCTGAAGGATATCAAAATGGGGAATATAATAACGCGATGTAATAGTGTATGTGATCTCTATCCAGCCACCACTTCTCAAATCACACTATTTGTCTTGCAACCACCCTCACGGCTCAGATCACCCATCGCATGGCACAACTGTCTTGGCCACTCCGGAGCTTAGCCTTTAAGTTTTTTTAGGAGTAATAATTTTATAGACTTTAATATAATGAGGAGCCTAACTCCAAATATTTGTCATTCTTTCCCTATTGGGAAACATGTAAGACAACCTTTTCATTCTTCTACTGAAACTACTTGTGCTTTTAATTTGACATTATTCATGTTGATTTGTGGACATCTTCTATCTCTAGTATTGATGGTCATAAATATTATCTAGTATTGGTCAATGACTTTACTCATTATGTGTGGACTATTCCATTAAAATACAACTCTGAGGCTTACCAATCGTTCATAAACTTTCAACAATATGTTCTCACTCAATTTCAACGTTCCATAAAATCTTTCCAAAGCGATCATGGTTGTTAGTTTGATAACGACTCGTTCAAATTATTTTGTGGTCCACATGGTATTGTTTTTCATTTCTCATGCCCTCACACATCTTTTCAAAATGGCAAAGCTGAACGCATCCTCCACACTTTAAATAATGTCATCTGCACACACCTTGTCCATGCTTCCATCCCATTTGCCTAATGAGTTTATGCCTTATAGACTGCCACTTATCTACTTAACATTTTACCCACAAAAACTCTCAAAAACAAAACCCCAGCTCAAGCTTTATTTAATGTCACCCCATCATATGACCATATTTGTATTTTTGGTTGTCTCTGTTTTCCCAATCTCACTGCTACTACTCAACATAAACTTGTTACACGCTCTGCTCCGTGTGTTTTCTTAGGGTATCTCATAATCATCATGGTTATTGGTGCTTAGATCTATCAACACCAAAATGGTCATAATTTCCCGTCATGTCATCTTTGATGAACGAACTTTTGCATTTGCTACAAATAGCCATACCGCCACCAATAATCACAGTCTTGTATTCTGACAGAGATTCACCAATACTTACACAAATGCTACTTAATCCAGGCCCACATATATTACATGCACCCGGTCCAGTAACTACAAACCCCCCTCCTACAACCCAGCTTAAACGTCAGGCCCACCTCAACCAAACGCAACAATCTGCCTCCTGCTACTAGTACTTCCCCTCAAACGACCCAGCAACCCACCACTCCTGTGCACAGACCACATCCTGGCCCCAACCCGTCCCCTTTTCACCTGGACCAACCCACTAAAAGTGCACGCTACACCCCACCTCCCAAGCGCGACATTTCCCTTCTAAAATTTTGAAGTTCAAAGATTAAGTTTCAAGGGTACTCAGGAAATTAATGCACTTGAATTTCCATGTATAGTAAGGGTATTTTGAGCAATCTGTCAAACCTTATGGATATATGAGGAATTCTTAAAATGAGAGGGGTTTTTTGAGAATTACGCCAAACCTGAGGAGTATCTCGGGAAATTTCCTTATTTTTTATTGAATTGTAGCCTATATCGAAAAAAGATGAACCAAAGTACCACCATATAAGTTAAAGGAGTTTCTCATACTATTATGAGTTGCTATTAGTATGGAACATCATTCAAACTTGTAAGTGAACCAATTCTCCTCCTCTTTATTGCTTTGCCCAAACGCATTTCTCATATTATCAAACAATTAACAAAATATATAAGGTTAACATCTGTTATATGAATAGTGTATTTGTCAAAGTGTAAGTCTGTAACAATTAAAAATGATTAGTAGTTTGTTTCTATTTTAAGCAACGAATGTTAATAATCTGTTGCTAATTTTTAGCAACAAAATATTAATAATTCATTTTCATATATAGCGACAATTATACATAACTCCTTGCTAGAGTTGGCAACAAATGCGCCAAACATAGCAACCAACATCACTTATGCTTCGACGCCAACTCATTTCTTCATCTTTGGTCCTCTGTGTATACACACATGTGATACCCCAACTGTTATGAATAGGAATTGGATTGAGTTTAATTTGTGTGGAGCAATAATAGACAACAAAATAATAATTAGAGAGAAATCAATAAAGAAGATGATCAAAAGTCATAAGGATTTATGTTATTCGATCAAAAACTTCTAGTAGGCAAGTGGGTAAAGAAATATTTTCTATAACTTCGATGAAGACAACAATGAGGATTATGAAAAGCACATGATGTTTAATACTCCCTCTGTCTCAGAATACTCTTTACACTTTTCTTTTTCATCTGTCCCAAAATACTCTTTACACTTCTATTTTTGGATTTGACCCACTATTATTTTAATCCTTCTACCTTTCAACCATTGGCCCACACTCTCTCTCCTCCAAATAAAATAATACCACTCTTACTACCTACCAACTCTAACCATTGGCCCACACTCTCTCTCCACCAAATAAAATAATACTACTTCTACTACCTACTAACACATATCACATATATTTTTTCAATAAAATAATAATTGATAACCAAACAACAACTTATCATCTAAAACTACGTGCCATGATAAGTGTCAAGAGTATTTTGGGACGGAGGGAGTAATCAAAAGGTGTTTGTTTATAGGACATATAAAGCCCTAACCTTCTCAAAAAGTCCTAGAATAATCTCGACAATCGCCGTCATATTAAATTAGGAAATATCCAAGAAATATAAATTATAATGGAGCAAAAAATTGTCAACTTAACATAGCCTGCCCGAGGGTACTATTTTCACCCACCGGGGCAGATTCTCCATAATTTGATGCAGTAGCTTCCTTGACTTGTTGCTCGCCCAAGATACTATAATAGCTTGTCCGAGCAAATCAACGACACCCAAAAATTGATTTCTCATAGGATTCAAGTCACAAAGGACACCAACAACGGTGGTATAAAAGAATGTTATGAATTCTTTTTCTTTCTTGAGAAAGTTTGCTATTGGGTACAAAGGGAGTTTTTGATGGGAGAAAACTACAAGTAAACTCGATTAAGATCACTTTCGTTTCTGGTACTATAGATGAATAACCAACTTTACTAAGCTATTTCGTATGATAACATAAGAAAAAACATAATCAAGTGGGGTCTTGTTAGATTCATCTCAATGCAAGGATTTATAATATTAATTTTTTTTATATAATTTTTACTTATACGCAATTAGAAATTAAATATTGACGCTTAAAGAAGCGTATCGGCAAACATGAAAAAATGGTGCAATTAGAAATATATATAGGAAGTGTTAAAAAATAAAACCTACTGCTTTAAATTGATATCTTCTCAATTCTCAAAGGAGACACACGTATCATTATAGCAATACACAGTCCACCAAAAACAAAACAAGACAACTGCTGGAAATTAAGAAAAATAATAAAAATTACCGCTTTGATTATATATATGATGAGCAACATAAGACAATGAAAAGAATATTAGCAGAATCAAGTGAGAGGGAAATGTTTGTAGATGATCCCAATATCTAAAGTTCTAAACCACTCTTGATACTATAATAAAATTCAAGAGGCCAAATAGAATCCGACCACATATAAGTCCAATAGATTATTCTTGATTGTGATTTATGAAAAAGTGCTAACTAATTATGCAGTTAATAATAATCAAGAAGGAGCATGAAATTTAAACAACAACCAAGCAAACCAAAGAAAAGGAAAAGCAAGGAAAGAACACACCAATATAACACGGGAAACCCGAGTTCCGGGAGAAAATTATGTTGCGATAATTTAGGAAAATATCCTAAAAGAAGATATTGTGTATTTCTATATTATAGGCACATTCTTATTTTTGGCTATTTTCCTCATTGAGGAGGAATCTTATATCATATATTACTGGTGATTGAATGAGAATATGTTAGTTTGCTTGTGCCTCTAATCACTTTGTCATGGTATCAGAGCACTACAACATAAACCCCTAAAAATCTTCCTTTTTTTCTAGTCATGGCAGATGATCAACCACCACCATCTCATCTATACCCACCAAAATCGAGTCTAATTCTCCGTTTTTCCTCGGACCCTAAGATCGTCCTGGAGACTTCATCACCCCACTCGCCTTGGTCAGGATAACTACGCTGATTGGGCAGTCGACATTCAACTTGTTGTGGTTGCTCGCCATAAATTCGGCTTTGTTGATGGCATTATCACCTCGTCGGTTCCTCCGTGCACCGAGTTCGATTGGCATACTATCAATGCCATGCCTGTTTCCAGGATCACCAATACCATCTCTTCCGAGGTAAAAAGTACTTTAACTAAATTTCGTGAAACCAAACGTTTGTGGGATCATCTTCAACCACGTTTTCTTTAGTTAATAATCCTAGAATTCAACAAATAAAGTCTTCCATTGCTCGTTGTGAACAAACAAAAACCATGTCCATCTCTACTTATTATGGGAAGAACTTTTTCTTTTTGAACCTCAAATCACTTGCACGTGTTGTTCTAAATGTACCAATGCCGATCTTCATGCATACTCAACGTCGTGAAACAGCTAAATTACATGAATTTATCATGGGATTATATCCAGACTATTATGCTCAATTATGCACTAATATTTTATCTACTGACCCTTTGCCGTCACTTGATTGTGCTTATCATCTTGCTGTTTAAGATGAAATGGTGAGGCTCTCTCAAACTGCTTCTCTTCACAAGGATATAGAAGCCTTGGGCTTTTCTATCCGTGTATCTGCCAGCGCTGGAAGATCAAATACATCTCGTCCCATATGCAGTCACTGCAACAAGCCTGGCCATGAGACTTCTAATTGCTGGGCCCACTTAACTTGTTCTCGCTGCAAGTAAAAAGGTCATGGAATCAGCCACTGTTATGAAATTCAAAGATATCCAGACAAGCCCAGGTCTAGTGGGCGTGGAAGATGTTAACATTGAGCCTGCCAACATGTTGTCTGACCCCTCTTACATCCATCATGATTTTGATGACTTAACTTTGGATCCTGCTCCTCCACTTTCCCCCCAAAACAGTCCATGAAATTCTTACCCACCACATACCGTCCAAAGTTGCTCACAAAATCCAGCCCACACTTCTCAAACTTCCTCCAAGTCTTTTCCTTCCTCACCAACTCTAGTTTCCCCTTTTCTGGCCCATGATTCCACCCTCCTTCCCCTCCTTCTATTTCGGCCTATACTCCTACAACCCGACCTCCCTCTTCTTCTCTCCCGACTTTCTCACACGCCTTAAAATTCTTCGTTGGCCTATTCGGCCCAGCTTTCTTCCTAGTCCCCTGATCCTTCGGCACAGTTATCGCTAGACTCTTCTTCAATCCCAACCCCAAATTCTATCCCCTCTTCCTCTCTTGAATCGGCCTTGGGCCGTGGCCTTCGTGATAAAGTTTCTTCCACTCGGCTTCATGACTATGTCTCTCATACCATCATTGCTCCGAGTTCGAGTTCATCCCTTCTTTCCTCTCGTTCCTCTCCTCCTCGATTCGCTTTTCCTTTGGCACATTATATAAATTGTGATAATTTCTCTGTAAATTATTGAATGTTTCTTGCAGCTCTTATTTCTCAACAGGAACCTCGTTCTTTTAAAAAGGCTATGAAAAATGAAGGTTGGTGGGCTTCTATGCAACAATATATTCAGGCTTTGGAAGATAATGGTAGCTGGACTCTTGAGCCTCTTCCTCCAGGCAAGCATGCATTGGGTAGTCAATGGGTTTACATAATCAAATATCACTCTGATGGTAGGATTGAAAGACTTAAGTCTCGCTTGGTTGTTTTTGGCAATCATCAACAGGTTGTGATTGATTACAATGAGACCTTTGCTCCGGTTGCTAAAATGACCATTGTTCGTGCTTTTCTTGCCATTGCTGCTTCTAAAAATTAGGAGCTCCATCAGATGGATATTTACAATGCCTTCTTGCATGGGTGATCTTGATGAAGAAGTTTATATGACACTTCCTCCTGGGTTTGCTTATTCATATCCAAATCTTGTATGTAGATTACGCAAATCTTTATATGGGTTAAAACAAGTTCCTCGGTGTTGGTTTGCAAAATTGGTCACTGCCTTGAAAGGGTATACAGTCTTATTTTGATTACTCTTTGTTTAATTTTACCAAAGGCACCATACAGATCAATGTTTTGGTTTATGTTGACGATCTTATCATATCTGGGAATAGTTCCGCTGCACTTTCTTAGTTTAGAGCTTATCTTAGTGATTGTTTTAAGATGAAGGACCTTAGCCCTCTTAAATATTTTCTGGGCATTGATGTTGCTCGTAGTGCTTCTGGCTTGTTTCTCTGTCAACGGAATTACACTCTTGATATTATCTCTAAAATTGGTTTGTTGGGAGCAAAGCCTTGGGGTTTCCCCATGGAGTAGAATCATCGCCTTAGTCATGATATTGGCATCTTGTTTAATGATCTAGAGTGATATAGTTGTCTTGTTGGCCGCCTTATTTATCTTGTTGTCACTCGTCTTGATCTTGCTTACTTTGTGCACATCCTTTTACAATTTTATCAGCCCCCTCGTACAACTCATTGGGAGGCGGCAATCCATGTTGTTCATTACTTAAAAGGCACTCCTGGTCAAGGTATTTTACTTCAGGCCGATAGTGATCTTAGTCTTTAGGGTTGGTATGACTTTTACCGGGCCGCATGTCCCATTACTTGATCCTTGTCTGGTTGGCTTGTTTTCTTGGGTCACTCCCCTATTTCTTGGAAGACCAACCCTTGTTTCTTGGAAGACCAAGAAACAACACAATGTTTCCCTCTCTTCGGTAGATACCGAATATAGGTAAATGACGGCTATTTTGTGAGCTTAAGTGGCTTAAGGGGCTCTTGTTGAGTCTTGGTGTTCACCATCCTAAAGCTATTGCTCTTTTCTGTGATAGTCAGTCTACTCTTCACATTGCTAATAATAATCATGTGTTTCATGAATGCCCCAAACACATTGAAGTCGATCGATTCTCACTTTGTGCGTGATGCCATCAAGGATGGATTGATTGCTCCATCTTATGTCTTGCTCCATCTTATGTTCCTACCTCCGCTCAGTTAGCTGATGTTTTCACCGAATCTCTTGGCAAGTCTCAGATTGATTTAATGTTGTCCAAGTTGGGCATTTGAGTTCCCTATGCCCAACTAGAGGGGGGGTGTTGCGATAATTTAGGAAAATATCCCAAAGGAAGATATTGTGTATTTCTATCTTTTAGGCACATCCTTATCTTTGGCTAATTCCTCATTGAGGAGGATTCTTGTATCATATAAAACTGGTGATTGAATGAGAATATGTTAGCTTGCTTGTGCCTCTAAGCACTTTGTCAAAAACCCACAAACTTGCACTATGGAATCAATGCAGAACAATGGTGAATAACACAACTTTCCCACAAACTCTCTCTATCCTAAAACCCTAGAAAAGATGAGATTCTAAGTTTAAACAATGAAATTGTGTGCTACTCTCTCTGCAACTAGAAATAGGGTATTTACACTCCTAGGACTAAAAGCAATCCAAGGGCCACGATTAAACTTAAATCGTGAAAACATGTGCTGGGCTGCTCGCCCGGGCTCGAAACCGCCCGCATGGGGAACAAACTCTTAAAGTCCATGCCTCGCATATGGGAAAACAGGGATCCTGCAGAGACCGGGAGTCCACCCGGGCCACAGAGCTGCCCGTCCGAGCTGTTGATGCTACTGACCATTCTTTTAGAACGGAGGAGGTATTAGTTAATTTTTTTTAATGTCGGGCTTGACATTGCTGGCTTAAAAAGTTCCAGTAGAACGAATCAAGAGCCTTACATATTTTTTTAAAATTTGGTAAGATAAATTACATTAACGCCCTCTCACTGGGCACCTATATACAACCTACCCCAATGCCCCCCTGCGCCCCAAACCCCTAATGAGAATTGAACCCACAACATGTGGGTGGAAGATGAAAGGGCTCACCACCCTTCCACTCCCTCATTCTCAAGAGCCTTACATATTGGGTGCTGCATACGTCAGTACAAGTAGTATATATACAGAAACATATCTTACTTTTGTGCACCAACTCCAAGTGCTGTATAATAAAAGAGCTTACAAAATAAACCCAACATAAAGAACCAAACAAATTGAGCGAGAATGAGCGTATTAGGCACCCCTATTACTGATCAAACATTGAAACAAATGTCAAGGTATAAGGGGAAAACTATAACACAAGAAGATAGAGCAAGAGAGGCTATACGATTGATTCAAGCAGAAGGCAAGAATATAAGTGCCCTTAAAGCTGTGCTGAATCTTAAGGCAGCCTATGGAAATGGAGTTAGCACACTGTGCCTCATTTACAATGCTACCGGAGACAAGCTCGAGCTAGCTGTGACAAAAGATTGGTTGGGTTACGTTTATGAACAGGAGCCACCACGGTCCTTCGAGAACGGCCAGTGGCTCGCCTTCCTCCACGCCCACCCAACCTCCCAAGCTTATGGTTGTGAAGCTGCTCGGGTGTACCGTGGCAAGAATCTGAAAGGAGAAGTTCGTGACTTCATGTTTGCTTGGTCTACCCCATGGGGTGAAACTCAAAATTCGGTAAGTAAACGTTACAACCGTATGACCATTACTGTTTTTGTCTCATTGAAACAATTATAGCAAATTAGCAATTCCTGAAATTACGAAGTAGACTTCCGCCCATGCTATCTTGGAACTATTTAACTTGCATGTCTGAAATTACGAAGTAGACTTCCGCCCACAAGATTGTTTGATGAGGGAACTAAGGAATAAAGTAAAAATTCCAAGAACAATGTGAGAAATAAGAAAAATATTTTGGGACACCCAAAATGAAATACAAGCATTATATAAATTGGGACGGAGGGAGTAAATATGTATTTTATAAATGAAATATAGAATTAAGATTACAATGTTTAACTTATTACTCCTTCTGTCCCCAATAACTTCTCATTTCTCCTTTTCACGTTTGTCGATGCACATTTTGTATCATTAATATTTTTAGTTGCATATTAGTAAAAATTATAAAAGTTTAATTTTCGTAATGAGACGAATCAAAAAAGATTCCACATGAATATGTTTTTTCTTATATATTGAGAATTTTTTTGGAAGTTTTTCTTTACTCATGAATAATGTAAAAATAAAAATGGGAAGTTTATTATGGGACGAATGGAGTATATCACTATATACATAATTAATTAAAATACTTCCTCCGTTCGGTTTTAAATGAAACGTAGGGCTTTCGCACGGGGATTTAAAAGAGAAGAGAGATAGAGAGAAAAGAAAAAGGGACCCATGTGATGAGGAGAGAGATATAGAGAAGTGAATACCAAATAAGGTAACTTTTCACTTATTTTGAAATGCCTAAAATAATAAGTGTTTCATTTATTTTAGAACGGATGAAGTAATACTTTCTCCGTTTCTTTGTAGGTGAATCAATTTTCTTATTAGGAATAGTCCCACTATATGAGTGATACATTACTTAAAATGGCAAGAAAAGACTTATTTGTGGTCCCAACTCCTTTTTTATTAACTCATCTAATTTCTCATTGTAAGTTTATTTGACCCACAAAACCTAAATGTCCTTTGATCAAATCATTTAATTTCTTTGTTAACTTGTGGTTTCAACTTTCTTTCTACACTTCCTTGGATTATCCTACTTTCTCTATTTAGCTACTTAAAAATAAGGACGAAGTATACGTATACGAATATTGCAAGTCGACAATTTTTTTTGGTTAAATATTCATATCATTTTTTTAAGCACTTCTTTAATTTTAGGAGTTCAAAACTGAACGTTTTTTTTCTTCCAAAATTTATATGAACCGAACAATTTTTGCAAAAACAAAAATTAGGATACATCTGCTTACAAAACAGGCCATATGGCATATACCACCCTCGGGCCCTGGTTGATATTAAAACTTAAAAAGTTAAAAGGTGTTATGCTCATATACAGAATATATTTGACATTCCACGCTAGGAAGTAGGACCCAAAAAAATGACATTTAAAAAACGAATACTCCCTCCGTCCCATAATATAGTGCTTGTTTCTTTTTTACACGGTCTCCAAGATGTAACTTTGACCTTTAATATCTTCAATTCCGTATTAATAAAAAATATAAAAAGTTGATATTATGAAACTACACATCGGAGACGAATCTAACAAAGATCCCACATGAATACGTTTTTTTATATATACAAACGGGAATATTCTGGCCAAAGATTTTAAAGCATTGCCACCAAAAATGGTAAGAGACTATATTATGGGACGGAGGGAGTAGAAAGGAAGACTTAAGCGCATCATTAGAAAGGAGAAAAGAAATGATGTGCATTAAATTCGTGAAAGATTTTGAAACCCATCAAGAGATGGAGTAACTCAGTAGGTTTTGGCCTTTGGGCTATGGTAGCTATGGAGGTAGCTTTTAGTTGTGAGAGTGGTTGTTACCTATACTTGTAGTTGTTAGTAGTTGATGTCTAGCTATTAGCTATTAGCTGTTAGTTATTAAAGTAGCGGTATAACATATTGATGTTCGGTAAAAGAAGTTGCCAAAGTAGCTGTTTACAAATAACTAATCAAATACTCAAACAAAACTTTAATATAAAACTTATACACCACTAAACACTATCCCAAGAGCTATAAATTGTAGCTTTTGACCAACACTACTACAACACTACTTCTAGTAGTCTTCTACCACTAAAAGCTACTCATACCACTACCTAGTCAAATACTCCTATATTTTTCTATACCACTACCTAGCCAAGCTACCCCAAAAACTTATGCCGAACGGGACCTATATAATACTCCATCAGTTTCTTAATGACCTTTCCATTTGTTTGTGGACGGTTATCAATAATACACATGATTAACCATTCACATATTTATTCATCGATTGATAAAACAATAATTGGCTAAAAACAATACTATAAACTTTTATTAATATGAGCAAAATAATACGATCGAACTGAAATATTGCTTTAAATACTTTTGTGGTTTGACTTTGAAACAGCGAAGGGAAATTATAGTGAGAGACGAAGGGAGTAACCACTGTTCTATATATTTGTGCTTCGATCCGGAACGATTTACATTTGGCTCTCTTTTGTAAGAGGTGTTCAAGTTTGATAATGTTTATTCATTATGCAGGCCTATACTGAGGTTCGTGAGAAAGATCACTTTCCACAGTACTGGGATTACATTAAAGAACAAAAGCTAGAAAATGCCAACAAAATCACAAGGGACGAGAGTGACCAATATTGCGCATCAGCTGTGAGTATAGGTGGTTTGACTTCTTCAGAATGTATTGCTGTTTTCAGGCACAAATTTAGCCCAATGCCATAATTATGAGACTAGCTAACTCCTCATCAGCTAGCCTAAAATATAATATGCTCTCTCTCACCAGCAAGCATGGACCGACGAATAAATGCATCAAATGTAATTTTTATCTTCATACTGCCAATAATGGTTGGGTCATCCAACCTTTTCTGTATGAGTTTTTCTTTTTCCTTTTTCTATTTCCTTTTGCACGTGTTATATACTTTTGCAAGTGTATGCAGCCTGCAATAATAATCTTCTGGTGAGCTAAATATTCGTTTGTGTGTGAGGATTGAACAATAATTCTGACTCACCTAGAATAGGTGGCCCTGGCAGTATATATGCATAAGTAGTTTACAGACCTAAATGAATACAAAGACCTAACTGTCCTTAAGTATATTATTACTCTAATACACCCCCTCAATCTTTACGGGGAGGAAGCACGGACAGATTGGTACGATGTCTAGAAAACAATTCATTAGAAAGGCCTTTAGTAAAAATATCAGCAACCTGCAACTGAGTCGGAATATGCCGAACACGAAGACCACCTTTGGTCACCATCTCGCGTACAAAATGATAATCAACATCTATGTGTTTGCTACGATCATGCTGAACTGGATTAGCGGTAAGATAAGTAGCAGAGACATTATCACAATACAAAAGAACGGGACGACGAAGGAAGTAACCAACATCGGCAAGAAGTTGGCGAATGGAGATCGTTTTGCCCAAAGCAGTAGGCAATCGCACGATACTCGGCCTCAAGTGGAAGACTTGGAAAAAAGAGGTTGCTTTTTGGAACGCCAGATATCAAGTTTTTACCCAGAAAACCGCATAACCAAGTAGTGGAACGACGACTATCGGGGCAAAAACCCCAATCCGCATCCGAATAGGCAATGACGATTGTCGGAGAGCTATCACGATGAAGAAACAAAGCCATAATCGAAGTGCCCCGCAGATATCCGAAAATTCTTTTCACAAAGAAGAAGGTGAGCAAGACGGGAGCATGCATAAACCGTGACACCATATTAACAAAGATAAGCAATATCGGGACGAGTCATAGTTAAATATTGCAAAGCGCCAACCATACTACGATACTTTGTGGGATCAGCAAGCAACTCCCCATCCAAGAGGGACAAGGTAACTCTAGAGACAATGGGAGTGCATACAGGTTTGACAGTATGCAAATGAAATTTTTTTAGCAAATCAAGAACATACTTATGTTGAGACAAAAATAAATCAGAAGAAGTACGCACAACCTGAACACCCAGAAAATAATGCAAATCCCCCAAATCCTTCAGGGCAAACTGAGAAGAAAGGACAGAATTCAACTTTTGCACAAGAGAAGGATCACTACCGGTAAGAACAATATCATCCACATATAAGAGAAGAATAATGAGATGACCCTGATATTTGAGTGTGAACATGGACGTGTCACAATTGCTGCATTTGAAACCAATAGAAAGCAGAAAATTGCTGAAACGAGAGAACCAAGCTCGGGGAGCTTGTTTCAAACCATAAATGGACTTATGAAGGCGACACACATGATTGGATTTGTCAGGATGAACAAACCCAGGAGGTTGTCTCATGTAAACCTCCTCATTGAGGAAACCATGTAAGAAAGTATTTTTCACATCAAGTTGACGAATGGTCCATTTAAATGTAATAGCAAGAGTAAGGACCAGACGCACAGTAGTAGATCTGACCACAGGACTAAAAGTTTCAAAATAATCAATACCTGCCTGTTGGTGATTGCCAAAAACGACTAGTCGAGCTTTGAAACGTTCCACCGACCCATCAGAATGGTATTTAATCTTATAGACCCATTTACAACCAAGAACGTTACAGTCAAAGTTGCGAGGCACAAGCTCCCAAGTATCATTTTTAATCAGTGCATCATATTCATCGGCCATGGCTTGGCGCCATCGAGAATCCTTAGATGCTTGGTTATAATTAGAGGGTTCTGACTCAATAACATCTGTTTTCAAGTTAAGTAACACACGAGGTTTAACAATGCCAGATTTAAGACGCGTTACCATAGGATGCACGTTAGAAGAAACAGATGTAGGAGCACTAGAAGGAACCGACACAAGGGAGACGACAGGAGACATAGGCGACTCAACAATAGATGGCTCGACCAGGGGCGACTCAACAATGGGTAGAGGAGGCGATGTGGGTAACGACTCGCTAGGCGTTAGAGGCTCACTAGACAACGACTCAACAGGTGGGGAGGAAGGCAGGACCCTAGGGGACACACGAGTAGGTGAGACTATGGACGACACAGAGGTAGGTACACGAGAGACACGCGTCTCCGAAGGAGGAGTGGCATGCTGGGGAACCGAGGGGATGACCATAGGGAAACTCGAGGACGGGGGAGGCGCAACAAGAGTCGGAGACCAAGAGTGAACAAATAACGTGGGAGATGTGTCAGAAGACAAGAGGGACAAACTAGGCTTGGATGTGACTAGAGACCGATAGGGAAATTTGTGCTCAAGAAAAAGAACATGGCGACTCACGTAAACCTTGCCAGAAATAGGATCTAAGCATCGATATCCCTTATAATTAGAAGCATAACCTATAAAAACACAATGTTTGGATTTAGGTTGCAGTTTATTTATTTTAGGGTCCATGAGTAATGGAAAACAAGCACACCCAAAAGTCTTTAGAAAAGAGTAAGAGGGTAAACGTCGAAAAAGATTTTGATAAGGGGATATATTTTGTAAAACAAAGACTTGGGCAAACGGTTAATAATATAAGTGGCGGAGTACGCAAGCATCAACCCAAAATTGACCAGCAAGTCGATTGAATAAGAAAAGTACGAGCCATCTCAACAATGTGTCGATGTTTTCGCTCTGCGACCCCGTTTTGCTCTTGAGTACCCGAGCAAGATTTACGAAACATAATCCCGCATTCTCGAAAATGATCGAGCAAGGGACCATTGTCAAACTCCCTTCCACCATCACTTTGAAAAATTTTAATTTTCGAATTAAACAAGTTTTCCACCATTGTCTGGAAACAAATAAATTGGGAATAAAAGTCTGATTTCTTACGTAATGGAAAAATCCAAGAATAACGCGAAAAATCATCAACAAACACTGCATAATATTTATAGAATAATTGATTTGACAAAATAGGAGATTGCCATAAATCACTATGAATTAAATATAAGGGATACGGAGAACAATGTTCAACTTTCTCAAAAGGTAAACGATGTATTTTTCCTACTTTGCAATGAACGCGGTCATCTTCAAACTTAGAAGTACATGAAATATTATTGTTTGAGCATAAATGTCCTAAAACTCTAGAAGAAGTATGACCAAGCCGGGAATGCCAGACATCTCCTGATTCCTTAAGAGCTACATAAGCAGAAATTGGGGACTCAGAGCTAACAACCTGAGGCTGGATGGGGTAGACACCATTTTTACTGGAACCCTTGAGAAGAACCGCCCCCGTTATCTTGTCCTTAACACAAACAGAAGATTTATCAAAAATCACAACACAATCATTATCATGACACAACTTATTGACTGACAACAGATTATATTTTAGTTTAGGGACATGACATACTGATGACAGAGTAAGGGAACGACCACTAGTTGGAATATTGAGATTGCCAATGTTTTTAATTGGGAGCAAGTTACCATCACCAACTACAACTGAACGAGACCCAGTATAGGGGACAACATGAGAGAACTTACCATCCTGAGGAGTCATATGGGAAGCCGCTCAGTAGTCGGATACCGCACGCAGTCATTGGTCTCACCACCACCAGACAAGGCAAAGAAAGGCACGAGTGACACTATCCGAGCTAGAAGGCACAAAGTTAGGATTGAAACAAAGTGAGGACAATAGGCGGCCCGATGGCCGTGATACCAACACAAACCACAAGTATCTAAGAGGGGGTAGAGCTTAATTGTCCACTAGACGAGTTATTGCCTGCTGAGCACAAATTATTAGTAGTAGGATTAACACAAGGCAAATTAACAACAGACACAGTAGATAAATTGCTCATACCGTTACCACGGGCACGAGGTTGTTGCACATTACCCAAACTGTTTTGAGGAGTGCCATTACCGCGTCCCGAACTATTACCTCGAGCACCATTGCCACGGTTTCCATTGTTATTTTTGTTTCGATTGTTGCGACCCATATTCTTGCCACCCCCGTGATTCTTAGGAGGAGAAGGAGAACCAGAAGTGGTTGCAACTAAGGCATGTTGTGAGGTGGCAGATCATCATAACTATTTCGTAACTTAAGGCGTTGCTCATGCATCATCAATTTAGGCCACAAGTCATCAAAGGTCAATTTAAAAGTTTGCAACAACAAAGTCGTAACCAGAGTATCATAATTGGGATCATGACCCAAACCAAACAAAGTGTGCTGAACCAAATCAAAATCAGATATCGGACACTGAATAGCAGCTAGTGAATCAGCAATGACCTTGATTTCTCGCAAAAAAACATCTAAAGATTGATTTTCCCCTTTACGAAGAAGATTTAGACGACCCTTAAGTTCCATAGAACGAGCCATACTAGCATGCAAAAACCGACTCTCTAACCGGTTCCAAATAGCACTAGCAGTACTTAAACCTTGAATATCAGTTAATACATCCTGGGATAAAGTAGCATACAACCACCCTTTTATTTGTTTATTAATCCTCAAATACTCGTAAAAAGAAGGGTTAGGTTGAGAGATACCTTGTGCGTCAAGCACTTGCGGACTCGGAATAGGAGCCGAGCCATCCACGAAACCAAGCAACTGATTTGTAACCAAAAGGCATGTAAATTGAGTCTTCCAAGGCAAGTAATCCTCTGGTGTATTTAATTGCACCGTCACAGCATTGGAGACGTTGGGCACGGACACTGGTTGCCAATTATAGACGAGTGGTTGAGGGGACGGGGCTGCCGAGTTGAACAAGGGCATGGAGAAACCTTGCAAAGAGGCAGCGTTGGAGACCATCGAGTGAATGATGGTGGGCTGCGAAGTGGGCAGCGAGAACGGAAAACCCGACAAGGGCAGTGTGTGTTGCCCGTTAGAGGCGAACCCAGGGGGAGCCTGTGACTGTCGAGATTCGAAAGTGGATGCAGCGTTGAAGGGTTGCGTTGCTGGCTGCGGGTGCACAGCAGAGGCCACGGTCTGCGTCGGAGTGGACACACCTGATCGAGTGGACGAACACGAGCCAGCAGTTAAGGGAGTAGAAGAGTGCGGAAGCGGCGTCGAGGCTAGGGCGGAGGAGAAACTCCGGCCAAGTGTGGCAGCCAAGGGCGTGGAGGGAGCAGCCGAGGAGAGAGAGGCTGACTGAGAACCAGAGGCCATGATCGACGGCAATGGAAAAACAAAAAAAATCGAAGCTTTTTGTGGTTGTAAAAAAATCGAAGGAGAAAGAAAGGGGAAAAAAAACTAGGGCTTTGATACCATGTGTGAGGATTGAACAATAATTCTGACTCACCTAGAATAGGTGGCCCTGGCAGTATATATGCATAAGTATTTTACAGACCTAAATGAATACAAAGACCTAACTGTCCTTAAGTATATTATTACTCTAATAGTTTGGCATAAAATTTCTTTAAGTTCTTGGATGCAACATGCAAGCATTAGCTTTTAGCCAACCATATAATCTTTAAAGCAATTCTCTTAAAACACCTATATTTTCCATGGAACCCTTTTATTGTAACGAGTCAGCACCAAACAAGTCCCTTTTTAATTGACCAATAATTATATAGGTCGAGTAATTAATAATTAATTTATGATGTTCTACTTATAATTTTTTTAATTATTATTTTTTTTAAGGTAAGATGAAGGGGACTCACTTGAGAGGGATAAGGGGCAATTCTCAAATGAGTCCCATGAGGTTTGATTCCTAAACCTCGGGGATATGAGGTGGGAAGCGATGCCACTACTCCACCACTTCAACCTCAATTTTTTTTTAATTATTGTATAGTAGTACAATATAATGTAGATTTTCATTAGTCATACATGATACATGTACGTCTATCAACTGACATTTTTTTTTTAAGATATCAACTGACATTATTAATTCTTAACTACTATTAGTGTTTAATAGCACATGCATGGAAATTGGTGGGAGTAATGCTACGAGTATCTCCATGCATGTGTTATCAACTTTAAGAAACAATAATGAAGTTGATAGACATGAATAACAAAAAAAAAAACCAATGCAACTTTGTTCTGCCCAAGGTCAAGATTCTATGATAAACCTAGAAACACAGTAGGTCAGGTTGGGCCTAACCTGCATGGCTGCATCGGTCATAATTTTGTGTTCAAATCCCAAACTTTTTAGGTTTGTTTTGGTTATGTTTTGGGTCAGGTCAATTATGCTAGATCTAATAAAGAAGCATCCATAAGAAACGTGATAATTATAAGTATTTGATACTTACATTTGTTTTGGTCTTCTAGTGCACCCGTTATAGTATAAAGGAGGTGCCTCATCATATGCTAATAATAGAGGATAACTAGTTTTTAGGCCCGGGCGATGCCCCGGGTAATCATAATTTTCACTTAATAGTATTTTACTTTGAAATTATAACACCAAACATTACTTGGTTTAGTGGTTAAGACCTTAGTATATAAGCTTGATGTCATGGGATCAAATCTTATACCATGCATTTTCTAATTGTTTATTGTATGTGGAGTAGATGAAGTCAGCACTCTAAGAGATAGCGCCACGTGGCACAGTTCCTTGTTGAAGAACACCTTTTAATATATTAGTATAGATTATAATAATAAATGCTATCTTCATTATTTACTGTTGCAATCTTTTGACTTTTACACTTTGCAAAGTACCTTAACCTCCTTTTGCTAATATACATAGAATAAAAAGTTATAATGTCATATGTTGTTGGATAGTTTTAATGTATATTTTCAAATATCAAATCTTTATAACTGTTAATAATTATTAAAGATATAGATTGTCGAAGTTATGCGTGAAGTTGGCAAACGTACATATCCTAAATTCGACGTTTATAAAAGAACGGAAGAAGTAGTTTTCACTCTTATCAGTATATATTTTACCCATAAATAATATTGGGCTTTGTTTTAAATCAATGCAAGGTTTTTTAGTGGTCAAGCTTTATAGGTTGACTATATATGGACGTAATTTTTTTATTGATGTATAAAAGTAAATGCTATGTAATATTCCCTCCGTTTTTTATTTTTTTTCCTAACTTGACTTTTTTCTCTCTCACAATGATTCTAAATGGGAAGAACATATAGAAACGGAGGGAGTATCTTGTTCAATAATTATCTCTATTTTCAAAATATCAAGTTAAGTTTATAATTTTCATTAATACATAATAAAGAATAAAATTACTCTCAAATACTTAAAAATGTAAATTAGACCAGGCCGTACGTGAAATGAGAAGTATAGCATATTAAAAAAAGAAAGATGGACTATAACTCGAGTACAACATCTTTACAGAATTATTCCATTAACGGCAAGTCTTCAGTGCATGCAGCTAGCCGCACAATTAATAATTATAAGGCCGCGCACGTAAAAGACAAACTAATTATATTCAGATATAAGTAACTCCTTTAATTTATATGAGTAACTCTAAGTTACCCCAAAAAATTAAAAGTAACGTAACCCCAAGAAAATATAAGTAACTTTTATTATATTAATGAATAATCTCTAACATAAGGAACCTAACATGGGACACAAATAACCCAAAAAATTATCAGTCTCCCTACTCGAGTAGTAGGTAACCCAACAATTATATATATTAGTAATTTTAAAATACAATAATTAACTTTATAAGTGGACTAGCCGCACCGTATAAGACTCAAGCGTTCCATCATTAGATCATCGCATAAGTGAAACTTACAAAAAAGAGCAAATCCTCAAGAAACGGGCTAATACCCTCTTCAATCTTCATTCATAGGCAGAATAATACCCTTCTTGTGGGTCATTTTTACCTCTTATTAGTGTAATTCATGACAAATTCTATCGATGATCAACTTAAAAACCCTCATGACTCTTGAGCAGTTTCACTTGCGAGAGCCATACCATCAGGCATTTTTTCAGTATGAAACTTAAGACCATCCAAGTTAAGCGCAGCCTTACCTCCTGTCCCCAAAATCTGATCAACTAATCGACCACTTTCTTCAACGAAGAGTAGGCCTGCGACCGTGCCAGCCACAAATCCGGCCAACGAGACCGTGAAAATTCCTAGCTCCGAGTCACCGGCAGCTGCTGTAACGTCTTCTTCGACCCCGATTTGCACAGCAAATGCGTCTTTCTCGGATAATGCTGACAACCCATTGCTAAGACCTGCCTCAATATCTCGCTCTGCTGTGAAAATGTCCCACACCATCAAGCCAGCAGTCACCAATAACAAAGCAAGCCCTGCTGTGGCACCAGCAACCTCTATCTTTGGGATCTTTGCTCGCCCAGATTCTTCAATTATACTATTGTACACCTGTTCTTTATATATGAATGACCAATTCTAACTTTTAACTTAAATAAGCCAAACACAATTCCAAAATATATATACTCACAAGTGTGTTTAATTTGTTACCTTTAGCTTTTGTGCTTCCTCCAAACTCTGAAACTCGCCGTTGAACCCAAGCTTGTTCTTCTGCCTGCATCAGGAGACAACGGGTGATAGGAGTGAATTTTATTGTTGGTACAAATATTTCTCAAACGTTAGCCGTAGCCGTGTCCCGAAACAACTTTTAAGTAAAAACTAACAATTAGTAGTTTGACGAAGTCAAAACTCTTAGATATGAAACAGTACCAAAATTGATATATAAGGGTGCGGTTAAGGAAGTGTTTTAGAAAAATAACAAATTAGCTTACAAGCTAGTGGTAATTATATGATCAATTACATTCAGAACTCAATATCCTAATGATACGCGCATCTATACTTTGTAATTTGTATCTAAACATTTCACCGTTGAAATATGCGGGATTTTATGTAAGGTTTTTTTTTATCAGAAAGTACCTAATAAAACACAAGTTTTGTAGGGATTGACCTAATAATTTTTCTTTTGTCTAGAAGGACCTATTAAAATACTTTCGGTTGTTAATAACAATCATTTTATGAATTTCAGGCCAAAACACCAAATTCCAGCGTTGACTTTTTTTAACTCAAATTGACTATTTTAACTAGCCTCTCCCAAACATATTCAATTCTCACAAAACTTTCCTTTCAAACATCGAACGCCGGAATTTGGTGTTTTGGCCTGAAATTCATAAAATGGTTGTTATTAACAACCAAAAGTATCTTAATAGGTCTTTTTGACAAAAAAAATAATTAATAGGTCCTTCCCTACAAAACTTGTGTTTTATTAGGTACTTTTTGACAAAAAAAAACCCTTTATGTAATGCTAATTATATGATCAATTACCTCTCAGCAAGTTCTGCGAACTTGATCCCATCTTTCTTAAGCGACGACGAATATTCTTTGGAGGCAGCACGAGCTGAGCCACTTCGACATTTGTTGGTGTACTCCGACATACATTCTTTGTACAATGCCACATCCTTAGCAAAACCCTGCATATTCGTTGCATCAACCTTATCAAGGTCAGCGACAAGGCTATCGAAGTGAGTCTTAATCTTCTCAACATAGCTCCGTCTCAAACAGCAGTTCCGAATACATTGCAGACTCATGTTGATACTACATTTCACGTACTCGTTGATTTCTTTCGCAATGTCTAGTTTTTCTTTACTGTCCTGATCTTTCTCATACTTGTCTCGGAAATTATTGCTGCTATCCATTAGGCTAATCACATTGTCATAAGCGTCATTGCATTGTTTGAGGTATTTGGCGCGCTCGGGCTCTGACTTGATCCTCCTCAAGAGTGGCTCTTCCTGGTTCAGCAATAGCTTAGCCAGCTTCCGCAGTTGAGCATCCTCTAACATTACAGCAACATCGGCTCGCTTTTCAGAGGCCATTTTTTATCCCAAGCTGTCTGTACTCTGTAGTGTTATTATTAAGTACGATGCATGTAAAATTTGTAAATTCAATTCTCTATGTAGTCAGTAGTATAACCAAATCATATACAAAGATGAGTGAATTATATACATATTTTAGGACTTAATTCAACTCTAACAAGATCGTAATTCCAATTATTGCATTGCTTGTGGGCAACCTTTTCTATTACCAATTAGTTCTAGGATACATTATGCTTGGTATAAGAACACGTTATGTTTTGTACTCATTAATATGATTATATAGAAACTATAAGCCCTCCGTCACATGATTATATTCCTACTTTATAAACTTTTACCATATTTGATATGCTAATTGTTATACAATTAAAAACATAGTACTCTTGCACGATATTATTAGATGCAATTAAATATATGTTTTTAAAATATCAACTTTTGATAATTTTATATAAAATATAACTATATTGAAAATTGTGAATTATAAAAAATGGGTAAATTTTTTTTTTCCCATGAGAGAAGGGTGTCCTAACTTTCCTCATGTATCCAAAGGAGGACGTACATAGCTAGATTTGATATCTTTTAAAGTTAGGAGATCATATGAGTAGTAAATAATCAAAGCAAGATGCATGGATAAACTAATGCCCCTTTATATTGGCATGAAAAAGAGAGGTAAATTGACGTTTTAAAGTAGGATCAATGCAACAGCAGATTATAATAAAACAATCAAATTAATTAAGGGGAAAAAGGAGTAAGTTTGTAGCCATGATATAAGATTAAAGGAAAAAGCTCTTACAAACCTGATTACCTGAAAGAAATGATAGATGGAAATCTTGCGTTTTCAGAACTTGTGCTGTTTAAGTTGAACGCGGAGAATACATTTCTATTGGTGACCACTTGTGGTAAATTGGTAATTAATTGGAGAGAGAAGAAAGAAAACAAGGGAAAGAGAGGGAAAAGAGGAGAGAGCACAGAGCAGCCATGACCTTAGTTTTCCAACTCCTGGTCATGAGGCGAGACAGATTTTTATGGAGTAATAAAAGAGAAATATTATAATTTTGAGGGGACAGATATACACTTATATAGTAATAATAATGTACCTTCTTGTGGAGAAAGTTAATTAGCATGCCTTTGGGCATTATGCTCAAATTGTGGAGAATGTTAATTTTTATGATTAGAGATATTAAGTGGTTTAGATGTACTTTGGGCATTATGCTCAAATTGTTCAACATAGTGTGGAATAAAGGGAGTATAATTTTTTTCTAAAATAAGTTTGTTAAGTGCATTATTAAGAGTAATTGTAGACACATAATCGTGTCTCCCTAATTTAGCCGATGATACATACCGTCGTCCTAATTGGTCCGCTCCAAAGGAGAGAAATCTGAAAAGCTAAGCCCAAAATCGTTTAAAGAAGCATAGTCTATTTATTAATCAAAATAAAAGATTTTGAATCCAGTTTTAAAAGCCCAATTCATTATTGGATCATTGATGTGTCGTATTTTTATATAGTTTTTAGGTGCATTTAGGTTGCATTATAGGAGCATTTAGATGCATTGTAGTTCATAATTGCATACTATTACTTAATCTACGAAATATTACTCCTTTTGTGTGTTTTTTGTGTTCTTTGATTAATTTCAGGAATTGGGAACATACTTGGAGTATTATTAGACAAGCTTGAGTACTTAGGAGCAATTGGGAGCAAGTTACATTGATAAGGATCATTATGAACATCTTTGAGTGCAATTTGGAGCTAAAATGAAGTTGGAATTTAATATAAGAATTATGGAAATCGAGTCATGTTCACTCTTTTGTCCATAACTTTTGACTCGATGCTTATATTGGGTTGATTCCAGCGGCATTGGAAAGTAGGCTTGAAGAGCTTTCCAACGATAGGTTGCACGGCCCAAGGCGAGTTGTATTCTGAGAGATATGGGCTTCGCAAGTTGGCCCAGTCTGCCAGGAACCTCTCACGCGCACGCGGTTTTGATAATTTCGGCCATTTAATGATTTATTTGGTTTCCTTATCTTGTAATTTGGTTTCCTACTAGTATTAGGAGTTATAACTATATATTAGAGGATTTCTAATTAGGTTAGAACATCTAACATCTATTACTCACTTTTCAATATCACGTTATTTTGTTTCTCTAGTTTTCTCTCTAGTTTTGTGCCCTAGTTTGTTTCTATTGCTACTTTGGAGATTCAAGATTCAAGCTTTCATATTCATCTTCATTCAATAAGTCTTCTCTTCTCTCTTCTCTTTATTATATTTTAATCATGTTTTCTATTATGATTATTGCTCTATTTGCCATGATTAGTGAGTAGTCTTTTTATCTAAGATTGAGTTGAGCCATAATATGGATTGATCTTATGGTTTTTCTCTAATTCCCATGTTATTGAGTTATATGTTTAGGGTTCGATGAGATTGTTCTTATTGTCAATTTTACATCTTGATTTAGCCCTAATTTATATTATCAACGAAAGTTGGAGTTGAGATTAGGAATATTTGTTTGATGTTAAATTGTTATTTTATTAATTGAGTTCATCAACGAAAGTTGAGTCTTAATTTAGATAATCTTGTTATTGATTTGAATTCTCCCATGAAAATAGGTGAGAACTAGAATTGGGAATTATTTGACATTGGTTATTAATGCTTCTAATTATGTGTGTAAGCCATGAAAATAGGAGACATACATGTTAGTTAGGCCTTTTGCTATCACGAAAGTGAGCTCTAGGTATTGAGGAATGACCGAGTATTTAGTTTCGGTTCACAGCTGTGCTTTATTACTGAGTCATAAGGGAATGTCAATCTCGCCTAAGCTATGATTGAATAACTGGGATGTAAGTTATATTTTGATCAATTGATATTAGTGGTGATACTTAATCTTAGTGTTTTAATTGTCATATTTTGTTATTAGTTTATAGATTCTTCTGGATATTTGGAATGTGTAGCTATTTCATAGTCTAGAGTCAACTAGTGTTTAATCTTGCACCTCCCTGAGTTCGACCCGTATGTGCTACGACACCGTACACTTGCGGTATTAAAATAAAACCCTAACAATCATGATAATTAATTGTATTGTTAAGCCCATTTTTGAAAGGCCTAATTAATTCATGTATTTTTAATAAATAGTTTCTAAATTATAGGATATTATGAAAATCAGTTTTTATCTTCTAGATAAGTAATTCCGGGATTTAAATGATAATATCTAATGAACGATAAAAAGAAACTTTTAATTTCAGATAACAATAAAACTAAGTCAAATTTGCAGATGCACTTTGTGCACCGCATTGCATCTGGCGCACACTATCGCTCGCGTTCAACCATTGGACATTCAACAAAATAAAGGAATGCAAAAAGCCTACGCCAGGCGCAGGGGCATGTACTGGGCGCACGAGCATTTACGTGAAGCGCAAGCTCCATGTGCAACGCGCAACACTTATGTATGCAACACACGCATGTTTTATCTTTATGCGGTTGCTGGAATTTTATTTTCCTATAAATATGCCTTATTTTTCACCCAATTTTGGGACAGATTTACACAATTTCCAACAACAACTTAACTCTACCACACTTCAAATGTATGTACGTATTCCTCTAAAATACTTCAAACACTTTACAAACAACCTTTAATTTCCATTAATTTCAATTTAAGCTCCAAGATTGTTCTTCCTGTGGATCGTTATTTAAGACTCATGCAACAAAGGTATATACCCGAGGGTTCTTAATATTTCAATTATGATTTAATTTTTCGAAGTTTGTAACAAGTTTTTATGATGTAGATCCTTAAATAATTCATGTCTTGTATACTCGAAATTTCTAATCTCTTCTATATATTTATATATATATTATTCATATGTTTTCATATATGCATGATCATGTGCGTTGCTTTCATCACCTTTTATATATTTATTTCCGCTAAGCAAAGATCTAAACATTAAAGTTAGATATCTTGGACAATTGGATTAGGCTAGTAATTAATTTGATTGCTTAAAAAGTATATCATAAAAATTAGTCTTTTACTTGTTTAGAAACCAATATAGATTAATTTCTAGGATGTTTAAAATATTGCTTGGTTGTTTAATTGCATAAAACTATAACATGAATCATATTCAATAAAGGCCAACAATGGGTGAATTTGATTCATGATCATATCGCCCTCGAATTCGATCTTTGATTCATTGACCAACTAAGAAGTCATGATGAGAAAATCTACATTGGATAAGTCCCTAATTAAGATGTCCCAATGGTTTTCCAAATATCCAATTAGGTTTATGAGTTCCTTTAAAGACTTGTTGGTCTTCTTCAAGACGAATTTTAAAATTAAAACCTTTACTGATGAGGTTGTCAAATTGGCGCTCACACCGCATAGGCAATAAAAATATGCCTACAAGACACACACACACACACACACACACACACACACACACACACACACACACACACACACACACACACACACACACACACACACACTTTCTCTATTTCTTTTTACTTGCAACAATTTGACTTTCACGCTTGCCAATGTATAAATTCAATCGATTAATATCTTTAATTACCGATAATTAAAAATTATAAAAAGTAGATATTCGAAAAATTACATTGAGATGCATGTAACAAGATCTCATATGAATATGTTTTTTCTTAATATATTTCACAAAAGATGATATAGTTTGTGAATAGTGTAAAGTTGAAATTGTTGCAAGTAAAAAGAAATGGATGAATTATATATATATACTTCTTTATGAATTAGTTTAAAGGAGCATTTACTTTTAACCTGATCTAGTATTTTCGGACAACCTAAATTGAAATATTGATAATGATATTGATATGAAAGGAGTTTTAAAGGAGTGGTTTGTGATACAACTAAGGATGACAACAAATCTTGTATCCAACCTAACTTAGCTATATAATGCGGTCAGTCTTATAAAATCTGGATATTCAATTTTCAACGCCCACATATTTAAGTATATATCAAGATCAATTTAGAATCGGGTCATATTTGGATTTACATCCGATACTAATTAATTAGTCTTAGCAACGATAAATACAGAAGCGAGGGAGTAAGTATAATAAAAGAAGTTAAATATATATATCTCAAAACATATTCGTTTGGCTAGAGAAAAACATACAAGAGGCTAATGATTAATAAAAACGTACACCACTTAAGTCTTAATGTAGGATTATTCAAGAGCCTATTCTTGATTATAATCATGGGCTAAAGGGGATCTTGATAATTGCATGAAATACGGGAACGCTGCCTCTTGACGTATCAACCTCTATCTTTACACCATCCCTATCGATGCTATGGGTATAGCCACTCTTGTTCACTTTCTCACGCAAATCTTCCCAACAACTCTGCCCTTCAAAGCTGTTCTCCGCACCCACATCACAATATGCCTGCACCAACAGAACATTTGGCCTATATTACAAATACTATACTTCTATTTTTAGATGGAGAGATTACTCAACATATTAGGAGAGTAACAACTATTTTTTATCTTAAAACAAAATATCCGATCTATGTGTTAGAATTAAATGTGTAAAAAACAAATTCAATTAACAAACCACAAAACTTAAGGTTGTACCGTACGTGTTACGTAATTCAACATACATATATAAGTTCGCTTTTTTTTAATCATACTAGTTGTTCGCAATGGGTTAAACAAATTAGGTTCAGTGATCTAATTGAGAAGAAGACACTCACAATAGCCTTCCCTTATGTAATGTGTGAATCTAATATCATTAGTCGCGGTTAAGGAAACCATAATCAACCTACATATTTGTAGTCTGTAGAAAATTAAACAATATTGATTACCTTGTTTTGGTACAAAGCACCCGAAGGTGTCGACCAAGCAATAATAATGTCACGATTATCTCCATACTTGTTCTTGCCGCGGTACACAACCGCGGCTTCAGAGCCAGAGTTATCATCATCGGTCTTATGGACGTGTTGAAAGGCGGCCCATTGGCCATTACCGATCTCCGGTGGGTACGGAGTTCGACCGATAAAGCCGAACCAGTCCCGGTCGGTTACGTAATAAAGAGTGTCCCCGGTTGCGTTGTAAATTAAGCACAATGTTGATACACCCGAACCATAGTACTCCTTGACACTATCTAGATATGTTTGCGCTTTTGTGTCCTTTCCCTCCTCATTTATCAGATTCATAGCTTCTCTTGCTCTATCTTCTTGGGTTTTTTGTTTGTCTACGTACCTAACTATTTGATCCAATTTGTCATCATCAACCGCCGCACCAAAGGGATTTGCCATGTTTAATTTCTTTTTCTCAGAGATGGCTATTTACCTACACATACACTTCTTGTTTGCAATATTATATTTTTAGCAGGTGATCTGCAGGCTACATGCGCATGTATATATATATATAGTCCCTAGCTATATTACATCTCTCTCAAACAATATTTCCCAAAATAAGGTTGTTTGTTGGAATTTTTTTTTTTTTTTGGTTTTCAAAATTAAACTTTAATCACTTTTCATAAATTAAATAAATATATCTAGATATTGTAAGAAGTACTATTATGTCTAATGGTAAACATCTAATTAACGTAAGATATGAATAATGGAATTGCTTTACTATAATTAGTAATGCTAAATACCTCGTTGTTTTAATATGAGACACATTAATAACCACTAACATATTGTTTTAAATTTTAGTGAATTCATTTTTCTTTCACACTAACCTTACAGTTGTAACAAATTAAGTATTCTAGATTAAGTTGTTTTAAGAATTACCACACATTTTGAACCATTCATTAATTACCCCTCAATAAGTTGCTAAATACAAGTTCCTTATATTGTAATAATCCACTTTTCAATTTTATTAAATCTATATATCCTCTTATGAAGTACTACTATATATTAGTCTTAATTTAGTACTAACAATAACGAGCAAGTAGGAAGTTAGTTAAATTTGTTAGCTCAGCTGGCAAATCGAATGGTGCATAAAAATTCTTTAGTTCAAGGAGCTAGAATTCCCATCCAAGAAACTATTTTTTTTATTTTTAACTTTTGCATATAGTTATAAATATGTGTGAAAACTCTCATTGCTTGTAAAAATTGTGATTAGTAGTAACGAAGCCAATTGGATCATATATATATACATCTTGTTGTAATATTTGAATTCTTGAGTTGATATATAAAATGAGTTGCTTTGGTGTACCAATAACGGATGACACATTGAAAGCAATGTCAAGGTATAAAGGTAGAAGCATAACACAAGAAGATAGAGCAAGAGAAGCAATGAGGTTAATTAATGCAGAAGACAAGAATATGGATGCTCTCAACCATGTATTGAAGGTAAAATCGGAATATGGGGATGGAGTTTGCACACTATGTCTTCTTTACAATGCAACCGGTGATACACTTGAACTTGTGGAAAAAAAGGATTGGTTAGGTTGTGTCACTAAAGAAGAGCCACCGCGGTCCTTCGATAATGGCCAATGGCTAGTGTTCCTCCATGTCCACCCCACCTCACAAGACCTTGGTTGTCAGGCTGCCCGTGTGTATCGTGCCAAGAATATTAAAGGAGTAGTACGTGATTTCATGGTTGCTTGGTCTACGTCATCTGCTGCCACTGCCACTGCCACCCAAAACTCGGTATGTATGATTTTGATGAATAAAAAACTTTCATTTACATTTTCACATTTCCGATACATAGTACGTACTTTTGATCCTTAATATCTTTGTTATGTGTAGGAAAATATAAACATAATATAATATAACCAAAATCTTTACCTATATATTCTCTAATAACAGCATTATGAAGTAGAAAACATCAAGAACAATAAAATTTGTATTGTATGGAATTGTAGGCTTATACAGAGATTGGTGAGATAGATTTGTTTCCACAATGTTGGGATAACATCAAAGAGAAAAAGCTAGAAAGTGCTAACAAGATCACAAAGGATGAGACTGACGAAGACTTCACATCAACTGTGAGCATCGGTGGCATGCGCGCCCCAGAATTTATTGCCATTTTCAGGCACAAATTTAGCACATTGTCATGAGATGAGGCTCGCCATTTAATTTTTAGGTCATAAGTTTATTGGTTGTTGATATATATACTAATCTCCGTTTTAAAATAAGTGCAATAATTTGACTTTTACGCACGCTTCGCAACACACAACTTTGACCATTAATATGTCTAATTATGTATTTGTAAAAGTTATAAAAGGTTGATATTATGAAAATATTCATTGAAACAAATCCAACAATATGTTATAGTATTTGTTGTTATATATCAGTAAAAAATATTCACAGTTGAAATGAGGTGTGTGATGGTACGAAAGTTTCAAAGTGTTGCTGACTTAAAGACAAATAAAGAAGGTATATTATCATGGCTCTTCAATTGGGAATGAGTTCCTAAGTGGTATAGGGACATCCAATGTCTAGTTGTCTCTCTTTCGTCTCTTTTGGATTTCCTCATCCTTAATATATGTATCTTGTTGGAGAAATCAAGGAAAAGTAAATAAAGCATTTGGATGAGATATTGAACTTACTGCCATTGCTAGACTATAACTCGCGGTTACAAAAAAGAACTAATTAGCTTGCATTATACTTCTTCCGTAACAAAATAGATGTTACACTTTGAAAATTACACTATTCACCTACTATATTTGACCATGCATTTTTTAATTTTAGATAAAATCAACTTATTCTTATATGATATGTTGTTGGATTCATCTCAATGTATATTTCAATAATATTAACTTCTTATAATTTTTACTAATACACAATTAAAGTTATTAATGGTCAAAGTATTGCATCGACAAGCGTGAAAATCAAAGTGTAACATCTATTTTGTTCCGGAGGAAGTATTAGAAGAAAGGCTCCGGCATTATTTTTCATTGATTACAAGAATCAAAAGGACAAAATAATTAGGCTACAATCCCCTAAAAAAAAGGCTAAAAAACACCTCTTGACTATCCTATAATCAAGCAACCAAAACAAACAAAGTGGGTAAGTGGCCCATTAGAGTTATATTTGACGACACTAGCTAAGTGAAACTAAAATATCCATGTGCAGGCTAAGGCTATAGCCCACTATTCACACATCACACAAGACCAACCAAAAAACTGTCTCCAAATCAAAGCAGCGCATTTTCGCCCCTTTACTTGCTCCCTTTTGAATTTTGGCACGTAATTGGACCCAACTTCGATCCCAACCCTGCTCCCAGCCCTGGTCCTTTGACAAATACTCTTGAAGTCTCAATTCTTTCATCAACACAAGTACACAACACCACCTCATATATAGATATAGTCCTATGAACAAGTTTTTCATTAATTTCAAAATCTCTTAATCACATCCAAAATTGTAATTACTATCTCTCTCATACATCATCTTAGTGAAATAAGGGGATCATGCCAGACAAGAAAAGAGGTTGTACTAAAAATCCATTTGCATATCCTCTTTTCGAAAACAGTTGTATTTTTTAAAAACTTTTAAATATTGAGAATATAACATCTTATATCTCGCTGTCACTTAATTTTAGTGACATGCTTCACAATGTCTTTATTAGTGGTGCTTTTGGTCACGGTAGACTTATATTATACTTCAAATCTTTTTTTTTTGTGATCCAAAAGAGGTACAATACTAGAAATAAAAGAAAAACAAACAAAGTAAACTTCAAATCCTATTATTCATAGTGTGTGCCTATGCTCCAAATCCTATTATTCATTACTTTTATGTGTGTACTTCGAATTATATATACTTTGCTCTTCAATAAATTAAACATTTTTCTTTGATGTTTTAAAATGCACGTATTTGACCAATTATGATCAAGTATCTTGGTCACCGGCCAATATTGCTATTCTATTCTAGCAACTTGTAAGCATTAGGTTCCTACTCGACTTATTTCTAAATCTAAATCATATCTATTTTTTAGATTTTTAGTCCAAATTCAAACGGAATCACACACTAGTTTCCTATGGAATATAATATCTATGCACGAAAGGTATTAAGTATGGCTACAGATAGTGCGATTTTTAAGCACCAAACAGAAAAACTGCATATATCTTCAAGCATTTTAAAGCTACATTAACAGTGCATGGATGAGTAAATCTGGCCAAATGATAAACCGAAAATTGAATATATAGCTATATACTACCTCTGTATTTTTTTAGTTGCACCATTTGCTTTTTCACATTTGCCGAGACGCTTCTTTGAACGTTGATATCTCTTATTGGGTGTAAGTAAAAATTATAAAAATTTGATATTTAAAATCCTCGCATTGAGACGAATTTAACAAGACCCCACTTGACTATGTTTTTTCTTATATAATGATGCGAGATAGTTTAATAAAGTTGGTTGATGAATAGTGTCACAAAAGTAAATGGTGCAACTAAAAAAATACGGAGGTAGTATATACAGTATACACAACCTATGTACACAATTATACAGATATATTATCTGCATTCCCTAAAAAACCAATACACCTATTGATATCCTCATTCTGGTAAGAAACTTACAAAATCAAAATTGTACAACTATAACCAAAGAAGACTCAGCCAGCTTTGTTCTTCTTCATCAAAATTATTTGTGGTATACATCAAAAACATGATGCCATTTAAACAAAGATAACAAACTGTCGCGTTCATCGCTTTCGCAAACTCTTATCTCAGCAATAGTTGATGCCTTTAGATGATAATGAAGCAGCGTCTCACATATAGCCTTTTGCATCCCCTTAGCCTTATTTACCTTTGATGTTGAACATGAAACTTCACCCTTTACTACTGTTTTTCTGGCATTCGAAGTTTGGGGAGCAATAAGTGTTTCGGTGATGAAACGCAGCCGGACAAGGATGTGTCCGGTAGTATTAGAGTAGGCGTCCGAGCCTGGAAGTCTGCAAGAAAGACAAACGTGAACTACCCTCGGGGGGGATGCGAGGAAACCCCCTCCGACGCTCAAGTCAGTATGTGCCCGATAAGGATTTTAGAGAGAGAGAGAGAGAGAGATTGAGAGCTTAGAATGTGTGAGAGAGCCTACCTGTGGAATAGTACCATTTGGCTATTTATAGCGATCTTATTCATCCGACGAGGTGCGTAATCCCGTGACACGTGTATGATCTGCGATGAGCTTGATTTTAGGAAAAATTATCCTCAAATGTGGCCGCGAACTCCATCTCGGACAACTTTTCATAAATGGTCTGGACTCTACTGAAGAGGCCGCATTTGAAGTTTGTTGGTGTCGGCCACAAGAGATGTGTCCGACAGTGAACTTGAGTCTACCCATACAACTAGCCCCCCCAGCATCATTGGGGGTTGTGACCGGCATTGATGTTGCATTGTGGACGCGAGTGAACTTGTGCCTGCTGGAAACAATTTTTACGTTGCCACGTGTTGCCCTGGGGAGAACTTCGAATTTCGAAAAAGTGTAATCATTACTTTTTCCTAGAATCCCGCCTATTTTTATTTTTTATTTAGGGTTTGTTTAGAGATTGGCACTTGGCGCGCATCCAAGCAGAGTAGTTGATGAGTCTTCTAATCCTGGCCGTTGAATTTTGTCCTTATAAGGCCATTTTTCATTTTCTTTTTGTTTACCCTTCATCTTCAACCTTAAACTCTCGGTTTGCACGGTTTCTTCAAGAACTTCAAACCTCCTTTTTCTTGCCCAAAATCTTGCCTTTTTGGTGACCAAATTTCCTTAAAAGTATTTCAGGTAACTTTTCGTTTCTCATTTCTGAGGAATTTTAACGTTTTCGCCTCTCTTCGCCTGGGTTTATTCGAGGGTTTCTCTTCAAAGATTCCAACTTTCCGGTAAATTAGCTTCCTCCGGCGTTTGTAGGACTTGAAGATTCTTCTGTTCGTGCTTTTGGGGCACTTCACCTGCGCTTTTTGGGAACCAAGGCGTGATTTTCCGGCCATTTTTCACCGATCTTTTCGGGTACCTTTTTCCAACTTCCCTTCAACTGTTTTTTGTTTCTTTCTTCTTGTAGAAACATGTCGGACCTCTCAGACAGTCAAAATTCTTTGAGTGATAAATTTATGTCTGAAAGTGAACCTTCGTCTCCTACTTCCCTTCATGGCGGACGTAGTTCGTCTTCTTCTAGCCTTGTGGAGGAGAGAACTCGCTTGTTGGCCGACTTGCCCCCTTACTCGCCGATAGAGATAGGGAACTTACATCTAAATTCCTTAATGACCGTTCTACCCCTGAACAAGAAAATTTGACTTCCCAATATTTGTCCGCGAGGATGAGTGGTGACAGACAAACACTCCGAGAACTAAGGCATCAAATTTTAGCTCGCCGTACTGCTAGAAATCCTCCCCCTGATGCCGTTCCCGGACTTGATGTTCTGCCTTTGAGGGAGCATGCCTGGTTAGACAACCTAGCAGATGCTGGGGTTGTAGTAGCGGATGATTTTTATGACCGTCTTGCTCATGAAACCGGCCCTTCTCATCCACCTGTTATTGATTTAGGTTCCGACAACGACTCTATTGCTACAATGGACGAGACTGATGGTCCTTCAACTTCTGGCCGAGGTGAGAATACTCGTCCAACCGAGATAGTTTTGGGGGAAAGTTCCAGCATGCCTCCTAATTCTCGGCCCGAGCCGATTCCTGACCGCGATGATGTCGAGCATTCTGGGATATGGTTACCAATAGATTATAGCAGTGGTCCGAAATCCACAGTCATATGTAAATCCTGGCGACAATGCGCCATAGATCTCAACTACTGCGATGTTGCGGAGAAGTTGTATGCTTTTCCATCGGAATATAAGTTGATAGTCCCCGATAAAGGATCAAAAGTGACCGGTGCCCGGCAGGGGCACATAGGTTTGTCTACGCGCACCATTTTGAGTTTGGGTTGCGTTTTCCTCTAGATTTAACCTTGGTACGGATTTTGAAGGCTTTTAACATTTGCCTTGCTCAGCTGACACCCTTGGCCGTTAGGAACTTGATCGCTTATATTTGGACCTGTCGTTATTTAGGGTTTCCGAGGAACTCAACCTCTTCCGTCGTCTTCATTGGCTGCGACTGAACGGTTCTACTGAGAAAGGGTGGTGGAGCTTGATGACGGCCAAAAATAAGCTTACCGTCTACCCTAAGTTGAGTGGGTTAAAAGGTTGGCAACCCGCTTTTTATTGGGTTAAGGTGCCGAATAATTTCCCTATTCGTCGCCACTTTACTAAGCCCGGTTACTCGGATGGAAGACGTCCCCTCTTATGGTCTTTCAAAGAAATTGAGTAAAGCCTTTGATTATTTTGAGTCCGAGGTCGGGACTATTACTACTTGTCGGTGAAGATACCGAGGGACGGATCCCTTGTACCGGCTTCCCCATGCAAAGTACATACTGGGAAACGAACCCTTGTCGGCTTTATTTCTGCCGGACCCACCCGTAAGGTTCGCCTCTTGACTTTTGGTCCGACGTGGGACCGGTACTCCCGCTTTTTGTTAATTAATATGATATTTAATCCCTCTGTTTTGCTGTTACAGGTCCCGTCAGTTTGGATCTCGAGGAATTGGGTCTTAACGAAGATTCGACGCCAATGTCTCGAACCCCGGAGGAACCTGTATTTGATTACGACACTGTTCATGGCCTCACCGGGGTCCGAGAGGTGCGGGCCGCAGTCGTGGTGGTCGCCAACCTGGTCGGGCGGTGTTCGTCGCGCGGCCGCACGCCGGGCGTACTCCCGGCCGTTCGCAGACGTGGGGATCGGGAGTCTCCTCGCCCGTTGTTAACGTTCTGTTCGTCGTGGCGGGGGTGGCCCGACTATAGGTCGGAGACGGCCTCGCGAGCCTTCCGACAACAAGCCCCAAGAAGAGGCAAGCCCGATGCCGTCTTCGCTTCAAACGCAGCGACTCGAAAACCGCCATTACTGCTCCGGAACCTAATCCCATTCCGGAATCATCCGCTACAAGGGTTTCTCCCCTGAACGCTGCGATCGACGAAGATTGGGACGGACTTGGGTCCGGTTCTTCCATGCGCCAAAAGATTTATGATATCCTTAGCTCCCCGGCTTCTTGACCAACCTTGGACCGGGAATATTTTCTCGGATCCATGAGTGGATTGAACATAAAGAGGTTATTCTTAGTGCCGCTCGTGAAGGCTGCATTTTTTCGTCCACCTTCCGTCCCAGGAAAATCTATCAACCCAATCGGGACGTGAGGGAAGACGAATCATTGTATCTTGATATTCCCGCAACTGCGGCGGTACTCTTGGATATCGCCTTTTGAAGGGCCTTCACCGCCAATCGATCGCCCGCCGACAAGCTAGTAGCACCGGCCGCCCAACTTGCTCACGACCTTGCTGTGGTAAGGTTCATGATTCACACATTTTTTTTTTTTTTTTTTTTTTTTTTTTTTAATATCGTCTTTCGATGCAAGGCTAACAATTCCGCTTATTGAACTTATTGAACAATTTGTCCATTATCAAACCGAGTGTGATAGACAAAAACAATCCTTGGACGAGCTTCAAACCCAACTCGATCTTGCCCGAGTTCATTCTCGACGATATACAAGCAGCGGCTTGATACCGAGAAGGAATCGCGGGCAGTTGTTGATGTTGAACTGGCGGATTTGCGAATTAAGGCTGCCAAGGTTGAGCAGGCCGAAAAGAAATCAGCAGAGCTTGAATCTACCCTGGTTTCCATCAAGGATGAGATGGCCACAGCTATTTCTAAGGCAAAGGATGATGCCGGCGCTCAGGCTGTGGCAGATTTTAAAAAATCTGAAGAGTTTGTTGGTATGTTGGGAGAGAGATATGACGGCGGATGGGTAGTTTGCTAAAAGATGTGTTTGTCACTCTCATCCGAATTTCAATTGGGACGAGATGGAAACCGCTTTTGCGTAAGGTGTTCATACGCGCCCTTTGGAGGGTGAACCCTTTATCTCGCGATGAGCACGTCATTGCTAACGTTCTTCCCGTCGCTCGGGATGAAGAGGTGCTTCTTCCTTGATGTTTTTGGCGGTCATCTCCAGGCTCTTCAGTTGATTCTAATAGCTGTTAGAATTTTGTTTTAATATTTTGTAAACCTTGAATTCGGCCCAATATGGCATGTACCTTGGATAAGCTTTACTATTACAATTACTGTTATGAATTTTTGGTGCCTTTTTAGTGGCTGCCCACGTTTTTGCTTGTAGTTGGCCGCCATGCCAGTAATTAGTAATGAAGCTAAAATTTTTTGGTACTTGGACCTGTTATATGGCCGTTCTTGTACTTGGACCTGTTATATGGTCATTTTTGTACTTAGACCTGTTATATGGTCATTTCGTACGTGGCCCGTTATGTGGCCGTTTTGTACGTGGCCCGTTATGTGGCCGTTTCGTACGTGGCCCGTTATGTGGCCGTTTTTATACGTGGCCCGTTATGTGGCCGTTTTTGTACGTGGCCCGTTATGTGGCCGTTTTGTACTTAGACCTCGTTATATGGTCATTTCGTACGTGGCCCGTTATGTGGCCGTTTTTTGCTAATGGAACGTGGCGTACTTAAAATAATCATAAAATAATTAATCGGAACGCTCATGGGAAGTTATATTATTGATATGAAAAAGTAACGGCCCTTGGCCTTTTACATGAGATATCTATGCATAGTATTTCTTTAAAACACTTGTGTTCCAAAGAATTCTTGAGTTCAATGCCGTCCATTGTTTTCAACACAAAGGAGCTAGGGACCAATTTCTTTGGATATTTGATATGGTCCTTCCCAGGTTTGTTGTTAACTTTCCCTCGGCGTGAGCTTTCCGTGGCCGCCGTTCTTCGTAGTACAAGATCTCCTTTTGTTAACGGCCTTTCAAGAACTCTCTTGTTATATGCTCTATCGATACGATCTTTGTATGCAAGCGACTTTGAGTTCCGCTATCGGCCTTGTTTCGCTAGGAAATCTAGATTTTCTCTTAAGGCTTGATCATTGTTCTCTAGATCTTTGAATTTAATCCGATATGAGGGTAGACCAACTTCTACTGGCAAAACTGCTTCCGTTCCGAAAGCTAGCTTGAACGGACTTTCTCCCGTTGCCTCCTTTTCTGTTGTTCTATTGGCCCATAGTACTGCCGGAATCATATCGGCCCAAGCTCCCTTGAGTTCATCCAACTTCTTCTTCAAGGCTGCGAGAATCTGTTTGTTAGCGGCTTCAGCTTGCCCATTGCTCTGCGGGTGACATACAGCCGAAAATGCGAACTTGACTCTGAACTCGGACAGAAAATTTTTGATTGGCCGACAGTCAAATTGCGCACCGTGATCAAAGACTATCGCATTTGGTATCCCAAACCTTGTCATTATATTACGCCAAATGAACTTTTTGACTTGATTCGACTTTATTTTTTTTGTCGGTTCGCTTCGATCCATTTTGTGAAGTAATCGATACCAACAATCGAGGAATCTACGGCAAAGGGGCCGTTGTAAAAGGTCCCGAGGATATCCAAACCCCACTGTGCAAACGGTATCGGACATAATATAGGCTGGAGGTCGTTCGCGGGTCTATTGATGATGGGGGCAAATTTTTGGCATTTGTCGCATTTCTTGACGTAATCTTGCGCGTCTGCCAACATACTCGGCCAGTAATATCCAGCTCTCAATGCTTTTAATGCTAATGCTTTACCCCCAATGTGATTTCCACAGATCCCTTCATGAATCTCCTCCAAAATTTTTCTCGACTCCCATGCCGTTGCACATTTCAATAGCGGTAAGCTAAATGATTTCTTGTATAGCTCATCCTGGTAAATGACATACCAATTTGCCTGCCTCCTCAGCTTCCTAGCTTCCATCGCGTTCGAAGGGAGTGAGCCCGTGAGTTTATAAGCCACTATTTGATTGAACCATTCGCCTCTGGCGATTGACAAGATTTACAATCACGGTTTTTTCAGTGATGCTCTTCTCTTTCAAAACCTCCACCATAACAGATCTTTCAATGTTCAAAGAATCAGAACTTGCTAGTTTCGAGAGTGCGTCCGCTTTAGTGTTCTCGGCCCTGGGGATGGCTTGGACATCAAAGTGAGTCAGCTGGGCTATCAATTCTTTGGCCTTTTCCACGTATTTTTGCATGTTTGCTTCTCGGACCTCAAACTCTCCTTTCAACTGGCCATTAACTAGCTGTGAGTCCGTTTTCAAAGATACGCTTTTGGCCCCTGCCGATATGCACATCCTCGCCCCCGCGATTGCCGCCGTATTTCGCCTCGTTGTTTCGACGCCGGGAAGGTGAACTTGATGGCGTATTCAAAAATATTTCCTTCGGATCGGTCATTACAATGCCGGCCCGAGCCACTCGGCGCCGACGAGCCATCTACTTCTAACGACCACGTGCCATCTTCCACTTGCTCTTCGTCGTAAGATGCCTCCACGATAAAATCCGCCGATGCTCGAGCTTTTATCGCGGTCCTCGGCTTGTACCGTATATCATACTCGGACAATTCCATCGCCCACTTCAAAAGACGTCCCGAGCTATCCATCTTTTGCAAAGCCTTTTCCGGGGTTGATTTGTCAAGACTCGAATGGGATGACAATCGAAATATGGCTCCGAGCTTTCGGTCGCTATGATCACGGCCAATGCCATCTTTTCAATCACTGATAGCGGCTCTGTGTCCGTTTAGGATGTGACCGATGAAGTATATCGGTTCTTGCCTCTTTTCTTTTTCTACCAATAGAACAGTCGCGACGGTTTTTGAAGAAGCCGAGATATATAACCGCAATGTATCCCCCATTTCCGGCCCGGTGATGGTGGGTAGAGTCTTTAAATGATCCTCGATCGCGACGAAAGCTTGACTTTGCTCCTCACCCCATTCAAATTTCTTATTTCCTCTCAATAATGCGAAGAAAGGCGGGGCCTTGTCGGCCGACTTGGAGATGAAACGAGTTAATGCGACCATCCTCCCACTGCCAATCTTTGCACGTCTTTTATTCCTTTCGGCTCCGGTAGATCCATGATGGCACGCACTTTATCCCGGGTTAGCATCGATTCCCCTCTCTACGACCATGAACCCTAGAAATTTTCCCCGCCCTAACTCCGAATACACATTTTTTCGGGTTGAGCTTCATCTTGTATCTTCTCGAGTACTAAAGGTCTCTCTTAGATCATCAATATGCTCGCGGTCTGCTTTTGCTCTTGACGATTGAGTCGTCCACATAAACTTCGATATTCCTTCCCTTCGCTCAAGCAAATACTTTGTCGACCAATTTTTGGTATGTGGCCCCTGCGTTTCTTAAGCCGAAAGGCATTGCTTTATAATTAAAGACTCCACGATGTGATGAAGGTTGCTTTCTTTCTATCCTCTTTCGTAAGACCGATCCGATGGTAACCCGAAAACGCGTCCATAAAGCTCAAAAGAGCATGTCCGCTAGTTGAATCTACCAATTGATCGATTCTTGGCAAGGGATAACGATCTTTTGGGCACGCTCTATTAAGATCCGTGAAATCAACACACATCCGCCATTGACCATTCGCTTTTTTCACCATAACGACGTTTGCCGGCCCATTCCGGGTAATCACGGACTTCAATAAAGTCGGCCGCTAATAACTTATTAACCTCTTCCCCGACCGGCCTTGTTCTTTTCTTTTGAAAAATTCCTTTTCTTTCGCTTGACTGGGCGGACCGAGTTGTCGACATTCAGACGATGAACCATCACGGCCGGGTCTATTCCTGGCATCTCATCCGCCGAGAACGCGAATACATCGGCGTTTTCTCGAAGAAGAGTTACCGGGTTGATTCGATTTTACGGATTCATGTCCGTTCCGACGACCCACGATCCTTTCGGATCATCGCCAAAGATCTCTAACTTGGATTCCCCATCGGGCTTGGGCCTTGGCCATTCCTCCGGTCGTACTTCTAGCTCTTCCATGGTTATTTCCATGGCGTTTTCATTCTTTTCCTCGTATGGTTCTTCTCGCGGCCTTTTTCTTAGCTCTCTTTTCCTTTCTTGATGGCGGACAAAGTTCTTCGACAGGGGACCCTTCTTCTTGGCCGCTTTAAAGCCGTTAAATAACATGACCTTGTCGCTTCCTGGTTTCCTTCGATCTTCGTTGTACCCGAATTGGATACGTACAAGCATAGTCAAGTGATAAGTAGATACCACGCCCGTATGTCATGAATTAATGGCCGTCCAATGATTGCATTGTATGCTCCCGGAACGTCTACTACCAAGAACTCGGCCATCACATCCCCGGCTTCACTATTTTCGCCCACCTTGACCAGGCAATTTTATAATGCCTTCGGGTAGTGCAGATGCCCCGGTGAATCCGATCACGGGTACGGGATTGGTCGTAAGTGCTCCCGGGCCAATCATTAATTTTTCGAAAGTGGATAGGAATAAAATATTGGCGGAACTACCTCCATCCACCAAAATTCTGTGAATTACACAATTTGCAACTTTTAAGGTGACCACTAGCGGGTCGTCGTGAGGATAAATCACGTGCTTTTGCATCCTCTAATGAGAACGACATGGCCGGCATGGCCGGGGCGGCTTTCCCCCCGGCAACTCTGGTTAAAATTCACCCGATGCTCGGAACTCCTTTAAAGCGGCTTTTGCCCCACTCGACACTTCCGCCATGAATTGGACCGCCACTAATCACATGAATTTCTCCTATCCTCGACTGAACATTCCGGCTCTCTGGGTTTCATCAAGTCGCCTTCGCTTATCCGGGCTTTATATCTGGGTGAAATATCCTCTCGCGGATGAGATCCTCCAAATTATCCTTGAGGTGTCGGCAGTCTTCGGTTAAATGTCCGTGATCTCCATGAAAATCACACCATTTGGTCTTATCCCGATTTTTATGAAACATCTTCTTCGGTCTCGCCATTTGTCACTTTCCTTGTTCATCGTGAAAATTTGTGCCCGGGGGTAGTGAGTTGAGTGTACGCCTCAAATTTATCTCTACGTTCACTTTTTTCTCGGCCATCCCGCTCCCGGTCATTTCCTTTTTTGACCATATTGGATTCTCTTCTTTCATCTCGGCCACGATCAGCTTCACGACCTTTCCGTGACTTATCTTCCTTCTTCTTCTCAGACTCCCCATGCCGGCTACTAGCTGCCTTGTCAAATTCCTCTCCTCTTATGAAATCATTTGCTTTGCCCAGCACTGGCCCTAAAGACGTGAAAGATTTTCGTCCGAGATAACTCCCGAACGCAAGTCCTTCTCTTAACCCCGACATCAATGCTAAAACCGCTACATCCTGCTGTAGCCGAGGAATAGATACACGGCTTCCACATTGAAACGCCCGATGTAATCTCGGAGAGATTCGGTCTCGCCTTGTCGATTGACAATAATTCCCCCGGCCGTACGCTCACGACGCCCGTTGCTTACGAAGTGAGTACTAAACATGGACGAGAGCCGAGAAAAACTGGATACATTACCAGGTTTGAGACTTTTAAACCAAGTCTGAGCTATGCCAGTGAGAGTGGACGGGAAAACCTTGCACCAGATAGCATCTATTTGCGTGTACAAATACATGTGTCCTTCGTACGCTGCGACATGATCGTCGGGATCTGAGCTGCCGTCAAACTTGCATGATGGCATTTTGATTCGCGGCATCGGGTAATTAAGAACCTCAGGAACAAATGGGGAGAGTTTCGGCTTGATTAGTAGATGTCCGCTACCCGAATAGTTACTAACACCCGTGGTGCTTTGTACTCTCGGTATATGCGATCGCGAGACTCTTCGAGTGATTGAGATCCTCGGTTCCCAAATCGGCTTCCTCGTACTCTGGATTGTCAATTTGGTCTTCCATCTCGACGATCTTCCGCGCTAACGTGCGCATCCTTCTTATTGGCGTACCGTCAACGTTTCTACGGCCATGGCCGGTGATCGTTTACGGTGCCGAACGCCCTCTTGTGTTACTAGCGGGAATGCTACTAGGGCCGTGGAGTGCCTTGTAACATCTCGGATGAAGGACGCCACGGTTTGCTCGATCCCGGCGAGAATTGGCTCAACGGGCCAAGTTGAAAGGAACAGCATCAGGACTTACCAGAGCAACATTGTTCTCCGGAGTGCGCTGGTCATTGCCCTCTGGTATGTTGGGATGGAACTGAGGTATGCCGATGGATCTGGTGATAGGTGGATGAGAAGATCCTTGCCCGATCTCCAACCCCGACGGACCACGGCTAGCATCATTTGTCTTCTCCATGACTGCTTCGCAAAGGTAGGAGGCCCCTCCTTCTAGCGCCAAGTTGTTTCGGTGATGAAACGCACGCCGGACAAGGATGTGTCCGTAGTATTAGAGTAGGCGTCCGAGCCCGGAAGTTCCGCAAGAAAGACAAACGTGAACTACCCTCGGGGGGGATGCGAGGAAACCCCCTCCGACGCTCAAGTCAGTATGTGCCCGATAAGGATTTTAGAGAGAGAGAGAGAGAGATTGAGAGCTTAGAATGTGTGAGAGAGCCTACACCGTGGAATAGTACCATTTGGCTATTTATAGCAGCATTCTATTCATCCGACGAGTGCGTAATCCCGTGACACGTGTATGATCAAGCGATGAGCTTGATTTTAGGAAAAATTATCCTCAAATGTGGCCGCGAACTCCATCTCGGACAACTTTTCATAAATGGTCTGGACTCTACTGAAGAGGCCGCATTTGAAGTTTGTTGGTGTCGGCCACAAGAGATGTGTCCGACAGTGAACTTGAGTCTACCCATACAATAAGGATCATAGATTCCAAACTTGGGGCTCTTTGCAAAAAATATGCCGCGAGTTCGATATCTGAACTAGTCCCTCTGAAATTCCGCAGTGTGACAGTCCTCAGATTGTTGAAAACACATTCGACAGGCATGACATTAGGCTTTCGGTATTCCCAGATGAAGTTGTCCTCCTCTGAGACTGTTGAAAGCTACAAAATTGGATGAGATGAGTAATGATATAACAGACAAATGGGTCTTAGAATAAAATAATGCAGGGGAATTTATGAATGATATATTGACATGAATAACCAAAACAACAACGGAGATAATTTTTTAAAAGAATCTCCCAAAAACTTAGATAATTTTAATAATTTGAGAAGATGGAGGAAGTTTTGAGATGATTCATCTCAATTTCTCCTCAAAACAATAACAGCATACTTCTATGGAGATCTTCTGTAAAGAAGGGCAGCTGAAGTGCCTGAAAAAGCAGTAGACATCGGTGTTGAATAGTCCAAATAGTGGGCTGTTAACAAGCTCTAGTTCCTGTAAATTGCTGAATTTCACCTGGAAGTCTTTGATTAAACTCGGCTGCAAATTAATGAACAATTTATTAACCTGGTTAAATATAGTACAAATAAACAAATTAATATACTATCAAATAGCAGGCTAAAAATGTTTGAACAGTACAGTACCACAAGGTGTCCAAGGTACAAGGTAAGAGCTTTAACATGTGAAAGGTCTGACAAAACCTTCATAAAAATATACAAAACTCCACCAAATTCATCGCCTCGAGTCCCAATAAATACTTCCTCCAACCTCACCATATCTTCCACTTTACAAGCATCCAAGTGACCTGCACTAATCAGCAAGGACCGAATGTTGGCACCAGATATCTCAAGAACCGAGGCATTGTAACACTCGTAAACTGTCAGTTTCTTAAGACGCGTAGGAGACAGAATCCTGATTGAACTCAGTGATCCACACTCCTTCAGAACCAGGTTTTCAAGCAATGTGCAGTTGCACAGCAGACTTTGAAGCATACTGTCAGTTAGATGAACTTCTTTAAGGCAGAGTGTCTGAAGGCCACCAAAACCAGCATATTCTTCTGGAAGAGCTAAAATACAACGACTCAGCTTCATGATTCTCAGTGTTACGCAATCGAAAAGAAACCCTGGCAACTCAAAGGCTTCTTTTTTACCAACAATGTGGGCTCGAGATAAAAAGTGAATGTGGATATGTCTGCAGAAATCCAAGTCAATCTCTTTAATACCTCTTGAAGTAGCAAACTTAATCCAACTTATAGCATTAAACTTGTGCTCTTCGTTCCTCGGGCTGAATAAAAGCTTGAACTTGTCGAGTTTCTCAGACTTGTTAATTCTGAGGATTTTGTTAAGGTTGTCTGCAAATTGATTTGGTTTCTGCTGCTTGGCAAACTCTTCTCCGAAATCTAAAGAGCTTGCATATGTGAGGTGCTCAATGGAAATCTCTCTCCATCTCTTAGAAATAGAAGATGCTTTGATTACGGATTTGGTCGGGATTCGAGAGAGAATCAGATGGAGGATAGCATCTGGTAGATCACTGATTAAATCCTCTTCTTCCATATTTTTTGGGTATTTTGTGTTTGACTTTTGGGAGGCAGTACTAATTATAGTATGAGTAATACTATGTGCTTGAGGTTTAATTTTTAAAGCACGTTGGATTGCATGTTGTTTTCCAGGAATCTTACAAGCTTGAGTGATTGTCCATGAAACTCTGATTTCATTAGTTGATGTATAATATAGAATTTTTGCCGGGAAAAGGTCATAGATGATAGTTTAGGTGTGAATAATTAGGCCAAAAGTTGATTTATTAAAGACAAGGACAATTCTTTTAAATAAACGAGTTTTAATGTCAACCAGGCCGAGAAGCTGAGCTACCTCAATAAACTAGCAATATTGTGTCCCATCAGCCAACCTTAAGAAATAGATAGAATACAATGTCTATTCTGGGTCCTAGCTCGTGGGGATGGTCAAGGATAGGAACAAATAATTCATTTGCTTTAACTTTTCAAACTTAAGCTTTATATAGTTTAACAAACGCTCGGCATGGCACGAGGCCACGCCGAGCCGGACCCGCATGTTATGTCATGTTGGCTCATCATTTTAAGCATTTCTCAGTATCTTATTAATAGTTGGGTTGTGTTGGCCTATAGGATTATTATCATGTAGAGCCGGTCTTTGCAAAGTGCGGCTCAAGCAAGGCCCACGGGGGAAGCCTAAACGCCATCCCCATGTCAACCTAGGCACCAAACTGTCCAATGTCATCTTCAATGGTACTAGTAAGTAAATTTCTAGTATATGTAGAACAACAATATAGAAGCATTATGACCTACTACTACCAAACGACAACAACAAGTATTCAGCAAAATCTTGGTTAAACTGTACCATATTTTAAAGTGGACAAATTGCATGAGCCTTCTCTAATCATTCAAAATTTGCAGAGATTATATTTTAAAAGGATGGATATACATTCATTCTTAAACAAGTAAAAGGTTTGAGACAACAAACTAAAATATATACATAAGAAAATCAGTTTTGAACCTGGTTTCTTGAATTTATTACATACTCCAATGTCTCCTGCATGATTATTTTATTCTATTTCAACAGAATATGTATTAGAAGTGGGTCTCACGGTAATGATTTAATGATAGATCTTTAAAACAAGAACTAAGAAGAGAATTTCTCTATAAATTTCAGTGATCTTACCCATGTTGTTCTTCAAGATCTTGACTTTTGTACTAAAATAGCATATACATGTACAGAAGACCAGTCCTCGTGATGATTCATCAGACAAATGCTAAACATTTCACAGACCATATTATATATATAGTCCACGAAGTCCTAATTAATAATGCAAGGTTAACACCTCATGAAGAATATATTATGATTTATGAGTTATGAACTTGTCCACAAATATAGTTGCATAAATAGAAGTTCAGCAAGCCTATATATTGCAAATCCGAAAGTCAATATTAGCTATTACCATGCTACCAATTTTAAATCTAAGTGCCAAATTACCAATTACATCCATTCATCCAGTCGACTCTTATAAAGCACCAATAGTCACCTCATTTCTGTTGATAGACTTCAAAAATTGCCCTCCTTTAAACTGGTAAATTAATAAAGTGCATTAAAGAAACTTCCAAATGTAAACAAAAACTAGAGCTGAGGGCTTGCAAACAAAACCATTATAGAAGGCTAAAATCATTTTCGCCGTTGCCGGGGATCGAACCCGGGTCACCCGCGTGACAGGCGGGAATACTTACCACTATACTACAACGACTTGGATGTTCATATATGTCAATATCTCTCATCAACAAAGCTCAAGTAATTACAAATATGATGAATTATCAAGCAAGGCAACAAGACCACTTGTCAAGGAAGAATTCTCATAAAGATGGGTATATATTGATGCCAGACATTGTAAGAAGTTGGTATCTTTAACTTGTGCAGACTCCAGAGTCCAGACATACAGTTGCAAACTGCATTATAGCAGGGTTGTCAAATTTATGAACATCCAAGTCAGTTCTACTCCTAAGATTGTGCATTTCTAACTACGTTATTCACACTCTTCATTTTGCATCAAGTAATCATGTGACATCCTTGACACTGCAACATAGGTATAGATAAATTGACACTTCATTTTATGCATATAGTAGAAGTTTTTTTGAATTAGCCGAGCAGAATTATGAGTCACATACCTATGTCCAGAATAATAACTGAATAAGTACCTGAGTTGGAGTAACATAGCATCTTAGGCAATTTCAAAGGGATATACTACTAATCAACAGAGCTTATCAGCACGTTTTGGCCTGCCCCCCTTTTCCGAGGTTGCTTCCAGTTTTCTCAAATAAATTAAAAAAAATCTGAAGTGTAGCAGAAAAAAAAAATCAGAAGTCAAAGAATGGGACTTCAAGGTGGTATTAAAAAAAAATCGCCGTTGCCGGGGATCGAACCCGGGTCACCCGCGTGACAGGCGGGAATACTTACCACTATACTACAACGACTCGGCTGTCCATAAATGCCAATAGTTCTGAGAGTTGACACATAATAGAACTACAAAAACAGAATGGTCCGCAATAGAGAAATTAGCTAGTGCAAAGATCATATCAAGCCACCAAAAAAAAAAAAAAAAAAAAACGCAAAAGTACCCCACCCCCTTGTTGCAAGAATGAGTACATCTCGGACTGTAATAACTTCATATTCGGCACAACTTAATTAATGCTATGTTCGGTTGTTCACCAAAAAAAAAAAGATCATATCAAGCAACTGAAAATGTAATCTGAGATAATATCAAGCAACTGAAAAAGTAATCTAAGATCATGTCAAGCAAGACAAAAAGAACAGCTATGGAGATTTATCAAATAGCAAACTCCACCCCCATATTTGCACTATAATCTATACCTTTCTGCCAAAAGTCTTGCCAAAAGAAGTTGCAAAATCCAAAGACTAGGATTGATTGAACTAAAAATTTTACGCCGTGCCAGGGATCAAGCCAGTGACATAGAACAGGATAAAGCAATGAAAAACTGATAGTACTTAAAATTTTACGCCGTTGCCGGGGATCGAACCCGGGTCACCCGCGTGACAGGCGGGAATACTTACCACTATACTACAACGACTGCTTATTTGAACATGTCAATAGTTGCCCCTTGAGAAGTAACTATCAAATCTGAATGCTATGAAACACAGAAAATAGCTACAATATTCATAATTTCATATCAAGCAAGACGTTCTGAAAAGAGAGTCCATAAAAGCTACTCATATAAAGCAATAGAAAACTAATAGTAGTCCTTAAAAATTACGCCCTTGCCGGGGATCGAACCCGGGTCACCCGCGTGACAGGCGGGAATACTTACCACTATACTACAACGACCTTGATGAAAATTTTCAAGATATTTAAAGATTCATTCACAGTTCACTAGTACTGAAACAGGGATGGGATGGGAAAAGAAATCTACAGTTATAGAAAAACTTGTATTCCCAATATTTTTCTCTTTAATTTGGGATTTCAATTTCTTCCACTCAATGGTAAAGTATCTCATACCAAACCACTAACAGGATAAATTCATGCAACCAAGCAGTATAAATTGGGAATTTGGCATTAAAGAGTTTTCTTATAAGAGACTATGAAAAATCAATAGGCATATGATGGTAATGTTGATTGTGTTTGGTTCAGAGGAAATTATCCATAAATTGAAAGATATTTTCCAGGCATTTCAATAGAAATTAAAACTACAAGGGGTGAAAAGGAGGGACAAGGGAGGAGAGAAATTGGAAGGTAAAGGTTACATCATCAAATTCTTCATTTTAACTCAAGTTATCGTGTCAGATCCTCAACTTCGACATGGATATGGACACTTTTTCACTTCATTTTAGGACAAAACATGGAGATTTTCACAAAATATCAAGACAGACACTCAACAAACAATCCATGAGCCTACGTCCAACAAGATTACCCGAGTCCAAGTAGTGCTGGTTAAAGGTACACAGCTCAATATATGAGCTTCCTTCCTTCCTCAAATAAGGTGAATTGACTTTCCAGTTTCCACCCTTAGAAAACTAACTTCAACTAAATCAATAAATAAATAAAAATCAGCCTATAAACACAACATATTCACTCCCTCCAATCCAAAAACAACATGTTATCCATCTGGAAATTGGCCAACTTGGACTGAGATTTATATAACAAAGAAAATATATATTAAAAACCTCTCAAAAACTTGATCAACATCTCGTCAAAAAAAAAAAAACTTGATCAACATTTTCTGATTCTACTATTGATGTTCTTATTGTAATTTTTAAATTCAAGTAGCATTTCATTTAATCCGCAACTTTTTCAAACAATCACATATGTTAATGCACATCATCAATTGAAATCTCGTCTTACCAAAACAAAAAAGCAAGCATCACTGGATAATCACAAAAATTAATCAGAAAATTAAAAACTGAACGTACTATCTATCACCATCACATTAAATTCATCATATTCAAACAATTGTCATATAATCAACCATTAACTCTCTTAATCATAGCTAAATTACATCATGATAGTGACGAAATTACAAAGAAATAAAGACAAAACAACGTAATTACCTAAATCAAATTCTGAAGATAGTTAGGGTTACAGATTTTACCTGGTAATTTCACTTAAGTTAATGTTCGCCATTCCCAGAATTTGCGTGATTTTCCAGCATCGATATGATTTTCAATTTTTCATAGGAGCAGTTTATAACACTTTCCAAAACGAAGGGACCAGGGGGTGGGCCCGTGTGGTGTGGGGCTCTGATTAAAATTGGGAAAAAAAAATTTGAATAACGCCGTTGCCGGGGATCGAACCCGGGTCACCCGCGTGACAGGCGGGAATACTTACCACTATACTACAACGACTTGATTGATGAACTAATCATCATTTGATTACTTTGTTTTGATAAAACATATCTACGTCCACAACTTTTAAAATTTAATCTACTATTTTAAGTTAGAGGATGTGGACAGCAAATTCTTCTCTAGATTTGGCAGTAGTTTACTACACAGATATACTCTATGATTGTATGCAATAGTGCTTATATCCCGTTCTTTTGGGTACAGTTTCACTTTACTTCATTTTACTTTAGCTTACTTCGATTTAATTCAGTTTAGCTAGGTTCTGCTTACAGTTTTAGTTCAATTTTGCTCAGTTCAGCTCCCTTTAATTTAGCCAAAAAGAACAGGGCTTACTCTGAGGTTGTATTGTAAAGGTTTCTTTGTATTGGAACTTGGAGAAGACTCTTTTCAATGTCTTTGTAGAATATAATAGACCTCATAAAGTTTGACCAAGAAAAAGTAAGTTTAAAATACTACATACTAGAAGTATTATTGAAAACCATTGACAATAAAATACATCCCCAACAGTCCTACACATGGTATTCTTTGTCTTTCAGTAATAGATAATCTCGAACTTGCCACCCCAAGTATTAGATGAAACTTGAAAGAGACTTATCACCAAGCCGCTACAATTATATTGCTCCTTCTCACAAAACAAATATCATATTATTGGTCTCTAGTATACGCTGATTTAATGATATTATTAATAACTTATTTCCTCCTTACATAACATTATGTTGTTTCAAGAATCTTTCAATTTCTTGCAACTTGCACATTAAATAAAAGGAAGTTCACGTTTTGAATTTTCACCAACAAAACTATTTCTATTCAATTAGATTTTTCAAGCTATATATTATCTTAAAATTAGAAGCAAGTCAACCATTTGTGAACCTTAAATTGTGCAGCTTGGTTTATAAACTACGTATATTCTTTCCATATTCAAGATCCATATTTGTATAAATAGTATCATGCCTGACCGCCAAGGTATTTTCACTCAATATATCCTTCATTGCACTGCATATTTACATCCTTACCAATCTCATACATGACTTGCGCATCGGGTCTCCTTGGATCAACCCCCAAGAAAAGCTTATAATTGTTGGTTACGACTATGTACTCTTTAAATTATAAGGTACTCTTTAAAGTACATGGAACTATATACTTGCAACTGACACTCTAATTTTTTTTATTTATTTATATAATTTAAGTGAGTCCAGCTAGAGGAAAAAGAATTAAATTTTGAGATTGTGTGTCAGAGTATGTACTTCAAGGTATATGGTATACCTTACGCTCCAAAATATACTAGCACTTATCATTCTTATGGACTGTTTAGTTTGTTGGAAAATGTTTTCTATGGAAAATGGTTTTCATTGAGAATATTTTCCAGTGGGGAACGCAAATGAATATTAGTTTTTCTATGTTTGGTTTGACGGAAAATTGTTAAGCTAAAAAGAAGAAATTGGAGATGTTGGAAATGAAAGAGTGGAGGAAAATGGATTTCTTTCACATTTTGGAGGAAAATGATTACATAGGAATGTAAAACTCATTTAACTTTCAAACAATTGTCATATAATCAACCATTAAACCTCTAATCATAGCTAAATTAGCTCATGATAGTGGCGAAATTATAAAGAAAGATAAAACAACGTAGTAATTACCTAAATCAAATTCTGAAGATAGTTAGGGTTACAGATTTTACCTGGTAATTTGACTTAATGTTTGCCATTCCCAGAACTTTGCGTGATTTTCCAGCATCGATATGATCTTCAAAGGGGAACTACGAAAGAGAAGAGAAGGAGGTGGACCCGTGTGGGGCTTTGATTAAATTGTAGAAAAAAATGAATAACGCCGTTGCCGGGGATCGAACCCGGGTCACCCGCGTGACAGGCGGGAATACTTACCACTATACTACAACGACTTGATTGATGATCTAATTCATCGTTGGATTACTTTTACTTAACAAAAGATGTCTACGTCCACGTACAACTTTTAAAATTAAATCTACTATTTTAAGTTAGAGGATGTGGACAACAAATTCTTCTCTAGATTTGGCAACAGTTTACTACACATATTGACTCTTTGTATGATTGTATGCAATAGTGCTTATCCTTTTTTTTGACACATTTTCAGTTTAGTTCATATTATTTTAGCTTACTTTGATTCAATTCAGTTTAGCTAGTTTCCGCTTACAGTTTTAGTTTAGTTTTGCTCAGTTCAACTCCCTTTAATTTAGCCAAAAAGAACATGGCCTTACGCTGAGGTTGACGAAACTGTTTGTATTATAAAGGTTTATTTGTATTGGAGCTTGGAGGAGACTCTTTTCAATGTCTTTGTAGAATATAATAGACCTCATAAAGTTTGACCAAGAAAAAGTAAGTTTAAAATACTACATACTAGAAGTATTATTGAAAACCATTGACAATAAAATAAATCCCCAACAGTCCTACACATGGTATTCTTTGTCTTTCAGTAATAGATAATCTCGAACTTGCCACCCCAAGTATTAGATGAAACTTGAAAGAGACTTATCACCAAGCCGCTACAATTATATTGCTCCTTCTCACAAAACAAATATCATATTATTGGTCTCTAGTATACGGTGATTTAATGATATTATTAATAACTTATTTCCTCCTTACATAATATTATGCTGTTTCAAGAATCTTTCAATTTCTTGCAACTTGCACAATAAATAAAAGGAAGTTCACGTTTTGAATTTTCACCAACAAAACTATTTCTATTCAATTAGATTTTTCAAGCTATTATCTTAAATTTTGAAGCAAGTGAACCCATTTGTGAACCTTAAATTGTGCAGCTCGGTTTATAAACTACATATATTCTTTCCATATTCAGGATCCATATTTGTATAAATAGTATCATGCCTGACCGCCAAGGTATTTTCACTCAATATATCCTTCCTTGCACTGCATATTTACATCCTTCCAGTCTCATACATGACTTGCGCATCGGGTATCCTTGGATCAACCCCCAAGAAAAGCTTATAATTGTTGGTTACATCTATGTACTCTTTAAATTATAAGGTACTCTTTCAACTGATACTCTCATTTTTTTATCTATATAATTTAAGTGAGTCCAGCTAGAGGAAAAAGAATTAAATATTGAGATTGTGTGTGAGAGTATGTACTTCAAGGTATATGGTATACCTTATGCTCCAAAACACGCTAAGCACTTATCATTCTTATGGACTGTTTAGTTTGATGGAAATCATTTTCTATGGAAAATGGTTTTTCATTGAGAATATTTTCTGGTGGGGAACACAAATGAATATTAGTTTTCCTCTATTTGGTTTGTCGAAAAACTATTAAACTAAGAAAGGGAAAATGGAGATGTTGGGATTGAAAGAGCGGAGGAAAATGGTTTTCCTTGAATGTAAAACTCTTTTAATTTTTACCTTAGTTTCCTTTTTAAAGCCCTTATCCGATCAAGCAATAGAAAAAAGGAAAAATCATTTTTACTCCAAAATAAACAGAGCCTTACCTCCACACTCGAAACACTTACTATCTAAAGCCTAAAGGATGGTGGTAGCCCCCATATCGCTTAAAAAACTACGGGGGACCGGGGAGAGGAGAGGGAAAAAATGGCGGGACCGGGGTAGACCAAGCCGTCATTTAACGCTTCTGAGGACTACACTAAATTGAAGTATTGGGAAACTGAATCATAATACTAGTATTCAATATTCATAGGATTATAAGATTGCCCGTCACGTCTTAATTCGCCTATAAAATCAATACACGGTCACTCTCATTCATGATTCAACGACTCGTAAAGTGAGGGCAATTTCGTCTTTACACTTCTATACACCCAAACACACAATACAGAAAAACATGAATTCAACAAAGAGAAAAGGAAGAATTCTAAAATGCGAAATAACCTACAAATGGCAAAAAGAAAAAAACTTCCCAATTCTCTGATTTCAATCCATCAAAAAAAAATGGGCGACAATCACTAAAAATATTATACAGAAATACCCAATTGAAATTTGATTAAAACCCAGAAAAAAAGTGATGATTTTTTAAGACATTGATTCTCTGTCAATTTTCTCTCTCCTTATTTTCTGGGTGTCTCTGCTACAACCTCAATACTCTTGAAGGTACCAAATTCTTGTTATATAATCTATATATATATTCTACTGCTTCGTAAATTCAATTAATTTTTGTTGTTTTGGTAAATTTTATATAGTACATTATTCTGTATTCTGTAGATTGCATGTAATCTTTAATCCCCTGTTTTTATGTTGAATTTTGGTTGAAATTTTTCCTACATTTTTTTTAATCTTTGGTAGAAATGGAGGAAGTAAATAAAATTCTGTACATAGTAGTGGTTGATGATGATGAAAATAAAAAGAAATATGTTGGGAAGGAGTCATTCCGTTATACGCGTTCACTTCTTCAGAGCACGCTGCAACTCATGGGATGTAAACCTCGTTATGCTAAGAAGGTAAAAGCTCTATATTTTTAAATATTTAGCAAAAAAAATATTGTCTTTTTTTGAAGTTAGAGGTAATCACATTGATTTGCATGTTACTAATGAGGTGAACACTAGAGATATAATCTTTGTGAATCAGTTTTATGGTTACACAAGGGTGTTTTGGTCATTTTATATCAGCTGTATGTTTGGCTTGAAAGCAAAACTAGTGATTTTTTTGGAAATAGTTTGTTTCAGGGTTTTGCTTTTGTTTTGGATGTAATTTTTTATGAGGATATAATTTGGGTTGATGATTGTTGAATTTTGATGTTTTGTATTGATTTTATGAGAATTATGGATAATAGATTATTAGCATTTACTCAATATATGCATGCAGGAGGAATTGATGAACTAGAGGAATTTTTTTGTTTGTCATTTAATCGAATTTTGCGCGATTATAAACCGTATAAAGGCATTGCATAAGAATAGAACTTCACAATAACAGGAAAGCAACAATATAGTTTTGGTGAATATGGTTTTGATCCATGTTAGAAAAAGAGAGAGTAGATAGTGTTTGAAGAAAGACTAGTAAATCTTGGGATTGAGAAGGTTGCATGTGGAAGTACCTTTCCCCTGTTAGTAGGCAAAGGGATAGGAAAAGGAGTACAATGCCCTTGTATTCGTTTTTAGCCGTCTAAATATTCATGTCAAAGTTAAAAATTCGTGACCATGTTTAGTGATTTACTAGGTAAGGAAAGAGATTGTCATGTGGGATTTTTGTTGGATTCGTTTCAATATGTATTTTTATAATAATAGGCTCACAAATTTTATTATCATGTGTACTTAAAGATATTAACGGTCAAATATGTGCATTGATGACTTGCTAAAGGAATTAGGTAAGATAGGATACAATATAGAGGGAGTACTATATTCTCTTAGTTACTTTCTTTTTGGTGCTTTGCAACTGTGTATATAATGTCAATGATTGGGAGCCCACTGGATTCTTTTATGTTTGTGAATACTTAATTTGTTCAACTGCAAAGTTCAAAAGCCAAAATTCTTGGCTATTATATGACACAATTGTAAATCTAGTTGCTCTAGAAAGATTCAATTTTGTTTTTCTAAAGTCTATGCAATGTCTTGGTTATTGTGTATCCACTGTTGCCATGATCTAGTGTTCTGGTTTTGGAATAGTAGTATTCTTAAATTTTAAGCTATCCGGCCTCTGGTTTGTTGCTAAGATAAAATTTTCATTTGAATACTTCACTTATTACTTCACTCACGTTTTTTTTAGGACTGTTTTAAAATACTTTATTTATTTTCTCATATGGGTTGAATTTACCTATTAATAAAATTTAGAGTTTACATCGATTCTTACATTTATCTCACTACCTAATAGATGGCCTACACGATACTCCATCTTTATATTTGTTCCAAACCAAATGGTAAAGTATTGGGAGGCAAAAGGAGTAGGACTCCTGTTACATTATGTAAGGCAAGCAATTAGATATTATGTAGGGCAAGCAACTAAAGAGTAGTACTAGTATAATATACTTCTATATGAAATGGAAAAGGCAAGATATTAATTTTCCTGTGATAATAAAGCTTGTTATTATTATTATTTTTCAATAGGTCAATTGGTAGAGAATTTATACAATCTTAGAGGCCAGGGATAAATCAGACATTCAATCAGTACAGTATGGTTCTGATTATACCGTCTAATGATATACTCCTATACGAGATCTGTAACATACTTCGTTTCCGATTGTTTTACATAGTTTAAGGTGATAACAGTAAACTGAATATAACAAATGCTGTACACTTCGCGGAACCTAATATGCTGAAAGATAGATCTCTACACAGATCTTCGATTTTGATTTTATTTAGTATTCACGGTGTTTTCATTTGTGTCAACTGTACCTTCGCATAAATTAAGTGTACTAATTTTTGTACGGTGACTTGATAGTTAGTTACCTTAAAGTTTTAACTCATAACACTTAATTGTTTGATTGGTTTGTTTTTAAAATTAACACTTCATCAGTTCACGCTTAATCTGGTCTACAGTTGGTTTTGCTTTGACTACCTGACTGCTTTATTCACATAAAGGTTTGTTTCTAGAACTAACATTTCCTTCCCCTTTTATTTAGATTAGTAAGATGGTATTTGGAAGTATGCAAAGTAAAAGCTCTGAGGACGACAAGGACACTTTAGGAAGATTAACTGCCAATGCTCCAGGTAGTTGCCTTGTTAAATCTGAAGAGAAAAAAGGATGTAAGAATATGTCTTCTGAATCGTACAAAAGGCGGACGACTGTGTCCATCAGCAGGGAAATGTTCTTAGGCCTTGTATGTGATGCTCTTACCGAATATAAATACATAGGTCCTAACCAAAGGGAAGCATTGATTTTGGCTTGCAGGTAAATTCATGCCTTTTCTTCCTTATGCTAGCTCTTAACATGCTAGTTAAAGATTTATGTAATTTTCTTCTTGTTCATGATTATATGATGTATTAAAGTAAAGAATCTTGGCATATTTGATCCTTTTACATACTCCACAAGTAACATCTCACTAATGGCATTATATTTCCAAGAAATCAGTTTCCTTGTAAGGTGTAAATATATAATAACAAATATGTACGGGCATCTTCTGCTATATGTTTACCTTTTGTTTGGTGAAAATAGAACTAGAAGTGAAATATTAAGGCTAGTTACAAGCCGCAACATAATAGTTCATACAATAACTAGGGGGGTGTGGGGAAAAGCCTAGTTACATTGCATTTTATATCCGACATCCTACATTCCTTTGCCATTGCATCCGCAATCCGGTTTCCTTCTCGCCGGCAGTATTTGATCTTCGTCTCTGGGTGTCTAAGTCACCGCTGACTGCACATAGGAATCAGGTTAGAGTACCCATCAGGTTTTTCCTCATGGAGAATGAGCTCAACTGCAACCCTGCAATCTGAGTAATATTATGACTTCTTCGAAATTGTGGTGGGCTAAAGCTCACAAGGCCTCATGAATGCCCAACATTTCTGCAGCAAGGCCTAAGAACAGTGGCATAACATCGCCTTTGAAAACCAAAGCACCAGGACTCCATACTTAAAGTTACTAGAAAAGATGATGATTTTTTCTATTGTCATTATCAACAAATCGTGCTTTCTTAAAATTAATGCAAAGGCATGAAAAGTTACCAGATATTAGAATAGGGGACAAAATTTTTTGTGTATTTTTCTTTACTTCTGATGTTCTTTGTGTATCTTACTTCTGATGTTGTAGTGTGATCCAATTCCAATTTATATGTCAGACGGTCTCACAGGAGACCGGCCTTTTATCGGTTGCTATTAAAGGATACTTGATATAGTTTGTAGGAAAGCTTTTCCTTGCTATATGTTATAGTTCGGGTCTTTTTGCATACTTTCGTTGAATCGTTTCACAATGCTCAGTAATTTCCTTATGATTTCAGGATTCGTGAAAGGAAGGAATCACTAACTGTCCTGTTGTGTGGTACTAGTGGCTGCGGAAAGTCAACACTGTCTTCAATACTGGTATCTATAACTTTTTCGTGTCAGTGTTAAGTGTCAGAATTAGCTAGCATTTTTCATATTCCTATCCTGGTGAATTTATCTGGTCAATGGTTCTCTCTCAGTGTGAAGTGTGAAGTGTGAACTGTGAAGTCTGTGTTTCTTAGAAGACTTGAAAGAGTTTCTAAATATCATAAAGAGCATAAGTTAGTTTCTTATTGTTAACAGGGTGTTTTTTATGCATTTTTTGATGTATCTGTTCCTGAATTACAAAAAATAATAGTCATATTCAATGTTTGTCATTTGTTTTCCAGGCTAGCAGATTGGGTATCACAACTGTCATATCCACGGATTCTATCCGGCATATGATGAGGAGCTTCGTGGATGAGAAAAAGAACCCATTGTTGTGGGCTTCAACCTATCATGCAGGAGAGTGTTTAGATCCTGTTGCTGTTGCAGAAGCAAAAGCGCGAAGGAAGGCTCGAAAAATGGCTGGACTGTCATATGCGATTTCTAAAGATGGAATGAGTGATTGCATTCAAACCCAGAAATTCGATAGACTGCAGCCTGAGGCCGTTGCAGAAAGTACTGAACATAACATAAGTCCAAAACAAATGGCTATTGAAGGATTTAAAGCCCAAAGTGAAATGGTGATTGAGAGTCTTGAACGTCTTATTACCTCATGGGAAGAAAGGAAAGAATCAGTTATTATTGAAGGCGTACATTTAAGTTTAAATTTTGTGGTGAGTAAAAAGATGCTTAATTTTCAGGCTTATAAGTTTTTCATGCCATTTCCATATGTGTCTTTTAGGGCTTTTTGGTACTCAGTAATCAGTACTAGTGGTGATGGTAATGAATCTATGGGTTAATTTGTGAAGATAGTATCATTCCAATTTCCATGATAATGGTTATCTAACTTAGATACCTTTATTCTTTATAATTTTTCATTACCACTTTAGAGGTGGAATTGTGCAATAATGGAAATTTCCGAAGAAATACACGTGTTTGGAGATGAAAAAGAAGTTTCATTACCTGGGGCATAGGTATGAAACTTTTTGTACAAAATTACACATACATTCATTATCATTACCTCTATTACCAACTACCAAATAGGTCGGTAAGGCTAAGCACACATTTAAGGATTTTCTTAGTTACTTGGTATTTAAACTTGACGAGTACTGTCGAGTTGGTATCCAACAATTAATAGTGCATTAATTTTTAGTAAAAGCACTTAGTTTAGTTGTCTCATAATATGGATATATTTTATGTAGTAAACTTTCTTTTGTATGTATGCAGATGAGGCTTATGAAGAAACATCCCTCAATAATACCTTTTATGATATACATATCAAATGAAGATAAACATTTGGAAAGATTTGCTGTTCGTGCAAAGTACATGACCTTGGACCCTTCGAAAAATAAGTATGTAAAATACATCCGGAATATTCGGAGTATACAAGAATATCTATGCAACCGAGCCGACAAGCATCTTGTGCCAAAAATCAACAACACGAATGTAGATAAAAGTGTGGCAGCGATCCACGCAACGCTGTTCAGCTGCTTAAGGAGGCGTGAAGCCGGGGAGCCACTTTATGATTCTGGTACTAACACTGTGAGTACCCTTTATGAGGAATACAGGAACCAGTGTGCAGCACATTCTTGGAGCTCAAAAGGGATATTTCAGTTGATTCAAAGGAAGGGTTCTTCAAGGCATCTGATGGCCTTTGTCAACGATGATGGCTCTATTGCTAAAACTTGGCCAGTTGATTCTAGAGATGGCTGTGGAACACCAATGTGTAGATCTTTGCAAATTGGGAAGGCAGAGCCTGTGAACATTCAGTTTGGTCATTTTGGTATAAGTGCTTGGCCAAGTAATGCGGGGGGAACTAGTCATGCAAGTAGTTTTGATGATTCTAGGACTGATTGGACTTTTACTGAGACTAGTAGTAGATGTTACTCTTCTTGCTGCAGCTCTCCTCGGATGCTTGATGGACCAGCTAAGTGGGTAATTACTTATTTCCATTTGAATCTTCTATCAAAATAATCTCATTATGTCAAGATAATCATTTTCTCCATGGTAATATTAGAGAATATTGAATTCGGAAGACGAAACCATATTTTCAGATGTAGGAAGTGCTAATTTCTTTTATTCAGGTGAAAGAGGAATTATCAGTTTCTGGCAGTGATGAAGAAGTTGATGATCGTCCCGAGGTAGACAGTGATGATGATCTTAGTGATGGGGACAAACATACTCATGAAGAGGTAATCATCTACCCAAGTCAGATTAAGTGTCTGCAAGACAAAACAACATGACCTCATTTATAGCAGTACTATTTACAGTGGAAACCAGTCCACAGCTCTCCGTGGATCAATTGTCTAGGTTTTGACTCATATAAGAGTAAAAGCATTGATCAAAGATCACTGTTACACGTCAAACCATGGCCTTACAAACATGCGACTGCTAAATTGTAATATCTTATTTTTAAGCAGATTGAAGGATCCGTTGCTGAGGAATCAGCAAAGTCAGATGAGGAGTATGATGAACAGGAGAACATTTACAACGACGAGGAGTACAAAGATAACTTATCAAAATTTTTGTATAATAACAACAAAGGCGACAAAATTTCTCCCACACTCGACATGTTTTTGAGATCTCAGAGCGAGCCTTTATCTGAGCAGAATGGCTCAAGCTCTTCTTTGCTTCAGGAGAGAGGCGAGGTGACAATCATGTCGTATTTAAGCAACATTAGGACAAAGAAACACTCCTTCAGTAAGCGTAGTACTGCAGCTGATACACTTATGTGACTTTTTTCTGGAGCCTCTTAAAAGGGTAGAAGACCAGCTTTGTGAATATGTTCAGTTGGGATCATATGTTCCAATTTGTGTCCTATCTTATGTTTCATATTCCCTTAATCTTAACAGATGAGCATTCTAAAGTTAGTTACTATCATAGGTGAGGCTCGAGGGAGAAAGGGGGCAATATGATAAATTCATTTGATGTGGTTACCACACAATTTCGTTCCCTTGTTGACAGATGAACTTGTTCGTTATCTTTTTTTTTTCCACTTTTTATTCTTTATTTGTTTTGGCTAGTAAGAATTGATCACAAAATTATGTAATGAAGTGGATTTGCAATTGATTTAGTGTCTTGTGTGACCTAACAGAACAGCTAATAAGATGAGAGTATCACCCTAACAAAGTGCCAAAATGGGTCCATTTCCAGGTATAATAGATGATGGCTAGTTGCATATAGTGGATATGAATTATACTTCCTCCGTTCCAAATTAAATGCAACAATTTGAATGACACATTCTCCTAGGTAAAGTTTCTTAATGTGAGATTAAGAAAAAGTAAGGGCATGTGACTAAATTAATATGGAGAGAGAAAGTGGGACCACAACAATTAGTGTAGTTAAATAAGGCTTAACTAGTTTTAGTAAGGGTATATTCGTAATTTCCCACTCAAAAACTTTACCAAGAATTGAAAGAAGTAAAATGTTGCATTTAATTTGAAATTGCCGTTTATGAAAACTGTTGCATTTAATTTGGAACGGAGGGAGTACTTATGAGTTATGATCATATGAGTGGAGGAGGCTGCCAACTCTTCTATAGGGTGTATAACTTATAAAGCTCTCACCTAAGCACCATAATATAACAAAATAACGCTCCATTTCAATCCCCCCCCCTTCAATAAAGAAAAAGTCAAATAAGCTTCATTGTTTTGGTCATGGTCACATAAATAAAGAGCATATATTCCTCAATTTATCGTGAACATGTGTTCTTTTCACGTAAAATATTCCTTATCGGCATTTATATGCAATTTGGTATCCCTTACTTCTGCTTTTTTTTCTATGCATCATATGAAATTGTCAATGCATAACTTTTAACTATTAACATGTCTAATAGTTTATTAGTAAAAATTACAAAAAGTTATTATTTTGAAAGCACAAAGAAAGTGTGTGAATAGCATAAAGTCCAGTTGATGCTACTTGGGAAAAAAAAAACAGAGAAAGTGTGTCTCAAGAGAACTATGATACATTATGTTCTATTTTGATGTTTCCAGTTAGAATGTTTAGGTCATAGAGTAAGAATATGGATCATAAAATTTTAAAATATCAATTTTACATAAGTTGATGCGTAATTGAAAATATAATGGTCATATAGGTACATTAATAATTGTGAAAAATATTAATGGGAACATTAAAATACTCAAAGGATATCTTTTAGAAAATTATAACTTTGAAGTTGAAAATTCTTCTGATGATAGCAATCACAATATATTCCTTTAATATTGAAGTTTGGAGGATTCCCTTCATTGGATATGAAATAGAACAACTCTATGGTGCATGAAAAGTAAAATCAAGCAAAGTCCATTCAATTTCAGCACGTCACTCTTCCACTTATATGTTATTGGTTTGTGAAGCTATAGTTTGATGAGTGGAGAAAGTAGAATCTAACTCACTTAAACCACTTATACTCAGGAGATTTATTGGTGGAGTAGGGATGGCAATTAATGATGAACTTATGAAAGTATTTCCAAAAAATGAAACTATCAAGAATTTGAGACTTCTCGAATATGAGAGTTGTTGGATCCAAAATCTTATAATTAATTAATGAATTGATTCAAAATTCAATGTACAACCAACTCAATTTATAAAAAAATTATGAGTATGTAAGATTTTTAAAAAAAGCCTAGTTGTTATCCCCTACTCACCACTTTCTCTCTCTCTTCTTCTCACAGAAAACCCTCTAGAGGGGCTACCATGGATGTTTTCGTCCATGGTAAGCCCCTCTTTCACTCCTTATTGCAGTTTCTAGTTTTTTTTCTTGTTTTTTTTGCTTTTTTGCAATTTTTAATAAGTCTCATCTGTGTGATATATGGCTTTAGTCCCCTTTATGGGTTTTTTTAGTCACCCCCTTCACAGTGGGTTTATTAGTTTGGTTTCTTTGTGTGTTAGCGGGGTTTGGACCCTGGCTCCAGTTGAATGTTGTTTTGTTGATAGGATTTTGTGTGGGATTGCAACGACGGTCAGTTTTTCGCATACAATCGGTTGAATTAACTCTAGTTCTACATTAAAACTACATCAGATCGTTAGACCCCCCTTGTAGAAGGCTGCATCAGACAACGATGTGAAAAAGGGTATTTAGACGGATTATTTTTTTATCAACGATCGTGGTTTTGTCATATTGGAATTAAGTTTCTTCCAATTTGATCTGTATTTTTTAGTTTCCGACTTCTATTGTAGATTGACTTCTATTGTAGATATCGTATGACTTTATATTAATGAATTAATTTTCACTGCAAAAAAAAACCCAGCTCAATCCATATATGAGACTACCTCACCATTAGAGATTAAAAGTTCGGATCGTATCAATAATGAGCAAAGACATAAATTTAAGAACAAACTAATAGCTTTAAACTTTTTTTGAAACTGCAAAATAAAGTGACTAAATTAAAGGTATCGGAGGGAGTATATTAGTAAGAATTTATAGATAAAGTCTGACTTTATTCTTGAGACGTTTCATACAACGCAATTGTGGCATATATATATTCTCTATCAAATTGCAGTTCATGTTAAAAAAAAGAAAATTTTGAAAAAAATGTATCAATTGTAAAACTGCAAATTACGAGTTTTCTGATGACTCGAATCAAACCCAATCCGAACTAACTCTTGGCTACCTCTACATCAAAGTACTTCCTCTTCGAGAACAACATTGATCTATTTGACAAATTTAATGATGTAAAATTGATTTCTTTCGCATAAAACAACCGAACCGAACCGAACCGAATCGAATCAATTGAATCAACCAATCGAATCGAATCGAACCGAAATAAATTATAACTAATTAATAAGTAATGATTATCATTTAGGAATCGAATCGAATCGAATCGAACTAAACCGAATCGAACCGAACAATCAAGTGGGAGAAAACTTGGTGTGACTTGACTTGACAATAACCTCCAAATGAGAACACCAACACCGACCTTTCAATGAATATTAGCCAGCCAAAATCCTTGACCTTTCTCCATAAACAAAGTTTACTCTTCCAACTAAATTAATTTGGTGTGCTCCTTTTTTTATGTCTTTCATATGCTTATTTATTTTATGTTTATTGGGTTAGTTGTCAACCAGATGACACATACATTCAGCCAGTTCAAATTTGCATAATATACTTTAGTATAAAATCAATCAAAAAGAAGAATGGAATGAGAAACGGTTGCTTGAAACCAACCAACTTAAGGAGTCCAACACTTGATCAAACCTCTTTTTGCGTTTTTCTTGTTATTCTTCTCCTCTGTGTACACACTTTCTCTCTCTTAAACCATCATTAGATTCTCCCAACTTAGAGAGAGAAAGAGAAATTCATCTTCTTCATTCCAAAATCTTTTCTTTTTAATTTTCCTTTTCAGTTAAACCCTTTTTATTTTCTTGGTTTTTGGCAATTTTTTTTTGGAGTTGTGTAATCAGCAATGAACCCAAAACCTCCAACTTCTAAGGAGTTTAGTTCTAAGCACATCAAGGTTGGTTAAGAAAAATTTTTAGTTCATAATTTGGTTTGGATTTATTGTTTCTTGTTAACTAATTTCAGTTTTTTGAAGTAATTAATGAAATTGGAAACTATATATTGTTTTTATTCCCTGAAAATAGGAGAATTAACTATGTTAATTTGGTACTATTTGCTTTGATTTTATTCATTGATAAGTAAGTAGTAGTTCTTGTTCTGAGAGTTTGGGCAGTAAAAATGGTGAGAAAAATCAGAGAAGTGTTTTTTTTTTTTTTTTGAATTAAAGATTGTTATTTTAATTGAAAGGCAATGACCAATTCTCAATTATTTGATAGAAAGAACATTTCTTGATATCCCATTAGACATTAGTTCTATATTTGAAAATGTAAACATCTGTAATTAATGAATTTAAAAAACTGGACCAAGAAATCATAAACCCTTTTCTAATATTTATGCAAATTGTAGATGTTGTGGTTTAAATTATGTCACACTCACTTAAAGATTTAAGTTTTTAATTTTGTAATGGTAATATGATGTTGCCTGCAGATATTGGAGGGGCTTTTTAAGTTGCCAGAAAATAAAGAGTGTGCTGACTGCAGAAGCAGGTAATGTGGGATACATGCTATATCATAAAATACAATCAATTTTATAGAAAATAATCTCAACATTAACTTGGTTAAAATGTGTTCCTTGCAGAGCTCCAAGATGGGCCAGCATAAATCTTGGTATATTTATATGCTTGCAATGTTCAGGAGTTCACCGCAGTCTTGGAGTGCACATATCTAAGGTTTAATTTCTGTTTCTGCTGAATTTTTGTGTTGGACAATTGTATTGTTCTACTAAGGCCCTGTTCTTTTTGCTGAACTGAACTTATTTTTGCTGAACTGAACTGAAAATAAGTCCAAAAGAACATGGCCTAACTATATGGGCTTATTATGTGATGCATCATGCATTTTTTTGCTTTGGGTGTATTTTCATAACCCGCTTTCCTCTTGAGCGTAGTACTCTATTGGATGAATCACGATTTCAGGGATGTTCAATTTTGTGATTTAATGAATGAAGTTACTATTTTTAGATCACTTCAGTTCCTGCATTTGTAGTTTTCGATGAGGAATGGTTTATCTATGTTGATGGTTTGCTCTCTATGGAAAATTTGTAGCTTTACTTTCTTTTCTACACTCAACTTAGACTCTAAAAAGCAAGAACTTGCAAGTCAATCAATCAGAGACAGCTTGAATAGCAAGCAAGGATGAGGTTGTGTTGTAACGAAGCATAAGTCAAATGTTGTGTAGTTTTTTTCAGATTGACCATAGGAGTTAATTTTTTGATTCACTTGGTCGATTCATGTTTTGGGATTAAGGCTTTGGTATTGTTACTCTTGTTTCAAGTTAGCAAGTTGGACTTATTTAACCACTTTCAATCTCTAAAAAACTTGAATTTATCATTTATTTTTCGAATATACCCTAAATGATTTAATATTTATCTTATATCTCCGTCCCTCTATATCTTTCATCTTGCTGGTACTTCGGCTATGTATTGTCACATAAAGTAGGCTACGAATATTAAACATACTTTGGGTTCTGATGTTGGACTCTGCTATTTTTGATGTTATGTGTGCGTGTCTAAATTAGATTGTTGGTTTTGAAAACCTTACCTAAAATCTTGCTGGTTTTGTAGATGGTTAGTGGACATTGGATCATGTACTTTCTCAAACTAGTTCTTGTTCAGGATTTGATACACACCATTCACCATTTATATCAACTGAATCAGTAACTACTTCAATATATATATCATTTGAATTTAATGTTACCTTTCATCAGAAGATCATTTCCCCAGCGGTTTTGCACTCATAGTGCTGTACCAAGTGATCTGTTATAGCACAACACTTATGTAACAGTCTTATTTTTCATTTGTCCTACATTCATATAAAGTGCTGTTTCGAAATTAACTTGCTCCTACACAGTTTTATTAAGCATTCATCTTGCTGCAGGTGCGATCTGCAACTCTAGACACATGGCTCCCGGAACAGGTTGCTTTTATGCAATGTAAGTACAGCTCTTTTATTAATGTGCTAGTCAAAACTTTTCTATGTGATGTACAACCTTCTATAATTTGGATTTGAGATGCTGAGGCATTGATCATTGACTGGTTTTTTCAACATTATCTTTTGCAGCCATGGGGAATGAAAAATCCAATGCCTACTGGGAAAAGGAGTTACCTCAGCACTATGATAGAGGTCGAATTGAAAAGTTCATACATGCAAAGTACGGTCTCATAGGAAAATTGGTATTGCGTGGTGTCATTTTTCTCTTTGTTTGTGCTCTGAAATATCTTGATCAAGTTTCTAATTCGAAATAACTTGTTAGGTATGTTGAGAAAAGATGGATCCCAAGTGACAGTCGAGTCAAGTCACCCCCAAGAATTTTACAAAAATTAGGTTCTAGCCGTTCAGGAAGGCGTTTTGGCAGCATTGCAGAATGGACTAACAATCAACATTCATGTAAGGTGAGAAGAGATTGCTTAACGGGTGAAAGAGACGGGATAAGCTCAAGTCATGTCAGCGATGAAGTGCATAAAGACCATGCAATCAATAAAAATGTTTACCAACAACCGGAGAAGAAAGAGAACAGTCAACCATCTATGGATTCCGATGTAAAATGTGTTAATGGTGAACTTTCTAAAGTTCCTGCTCAGGTACTTTCTCTTTGTTTTCTTTTTATCATCTGCTTGTGAATTTGTAAATGTTTACAGAATTCTTTATTGAGAAATCTTTGGTCAAAGTGCAAGTTAGCTGGGGTACTACAACATCTGTCAAGGCCGTGTGTTAACAAATATATTATTTGGGGCCTTGTGCTAATTAGAATAATTGTTCCCTAAAAATATTAAACACAAATCCATAATATAAAATTAGATTCCATAAACTTATCTTATTTCCTTAATGTTTAACAAAATAAAGAACCTAAAGTATGGAGGGTAGGACAAAAAAACAGATGATTAACTTCAGATTTTGTAGGTCATTTTGCACTGTCTTAGAGACTACCCTGGCAGATGGACTATTAACATCCTAGTGCTGATTTAAATCGAAAGTTTGCTTAACAGGGTTGATACATTGAACAGGTTGTCCCTAATTCAGCCCCTAATGGAAGCTTGCTGAAGTCTGTACGAGAAGTCTCGAAAATCAAATCATTAACTGCTAATGCCATTCCTGTTGTCCCTTCTCCCAAGGTTGATTATGCTGATGAACTTTTCAAGAGACTATGCATCAATGATTCTGCGGTTAATGACTCAAGTGCTGATACGAGTTCATGGGTTCATTTTGATTGTAATCTCGTTGCCCTAACTATTTTTATTTATTTAGATGCATTATTTTCTCTTCTCGTCCATCTTATCCTGTGTTTCTCAACGTGACTTGTGATTGCAGCTGATCAAGAAACATTGAAACCAGAGACAAAGATTGTTCCAAAACCAGATGTTCAAGAAGTGTTAATTTCTGAGGCAAGGTTGACTCCAAAATCTAGCGCGAGCAGAATCCACCCTGGACCGGAAATAGAGGACGTCCAAACGGCTATGGTGCCATTTAAAGCTGGACATTTTAGCGAACATCAGAAAGATGTTACGAATGATAATAAAAGCCTTTCAGAAAAGGTACAAGTCTCTCTCTCTTTCTTCTGGTACATTCCACATGTTTATGTTCTGCAGATCTAGACAGAAAGTCAGGCCTCAGTTGATTGGTAATGGTAGGAAACAAGTTCTCTAAGAAAACTTTAACTACTACCTCTGCGCCGCAATAAGCTTGACAATTATTAAAGATAGACGTTTCAGAATAACTTTTGCTATATTTGAAATGGTTGGTATAAGTTTGGTCGTTGTGCATGTTTTTAATCAGAATTAGTTAGAGAGATAACAACAAAATTTACATCTGCAGCCTAAATTGGTTTCTGCATCTTCCGTCCATCTACAACGACTTGCAATGCTTGCTGAAGGTGTGTCCTCCAGAGATTCCCCAAGCGTTCCTGGTAGTATCCATCATCAAGTTATTGATAGTTTTCAACAGCATCAGCTTAATGTAAACAGGGGAAGTGTCCAACGCACAGCTGGAACTCAGATGCTGGTAACTGAGCTGAATCATAATATATCTGATGACTCGTTACACATCTTTTGTTAATATTGGAGATTTATATAATTTTACATGTCTCAGATGCAAAATTTCCAACCAGTGAAGTTGGTAGTAAATGCTGCTCCATACACCAAGTCCAGGTTAGAGCACTTTGGCATATTCAGAATTTGCTACTCATTCAATCCAATTTAACTGAAACTGTACAGATTTCCTTAAAAAAAAAAATGATGCCTGTGTAAAACCTGGTTCAACCAACAAAAACTTTGTCCATCAGAAGCGCCAAAGGTCTTTATAACTTGATCCTACCCTTATGCTCATTGGGCTATCCTGCCAATTAACTAGGCCTGCACCCTGTGGCATTTGATTTAGAGCAATTTGTTATGATGTAACGCTTCGTTTTGAAATTTTAAAAGCACAAAAATCTGTTTAGTGAAACAATGTTTACCTTACTGTGTATAAACTTGAACCATTTCTCCCTGCAGTTTGTATACACCTGCAATTCCAAAAAATGGCATGTCGACTACCCCAGCTAGGGACCCTCCTGCAGCATTGCCAGTTTCAGGATACGACTATGACTTTTCGTTCTTAACCCAAGGGATGTTCACTAAGCGATAAGAGGGCATCATCCTCCGAATTGCTAGAGATAATGTACAGGAAATAGATTGCCTCATTTGATTAATTGCATTGCTTTCAATGAGTTAGGTCACATTGTTTGTAAAATGCAACACTTTCACTGTTCAGCTGGTTCCTTGATTCACTTATTTGTGAGGATACACACTTATTCTCGTCTTTCTTTGGGAACCTTAAATTTTGGACTCGTGAATTTTAACCTTTCCAAGTTTGGGTATGTTCGGGTGCATTGTGCATATAAGAGTTGATTCACAGGAGGAAATGAGAAATGTAGTCAGTGGATTAGGCTTTTTGGCTACATATTTATTGTCTTCCACTAGATTTGTACACATGGATTTGAATAAGATAATCTCAACTTTCTCATTAACCTTTAGCTCTAAAGTTTGTGAAGACCATACTGAGTTGTCCTCAAAGCCTATTTCAGTTGCAATCTATCTTAGTATCATATATCAAATTTTACATACTTTTTTTTTTTGACATCGAGAAAATTTACATTAATTAAAAACAGGATTACATCCTAAGGATAGTACAACTAAACTGAGCATTACGTGCTCTTATAGAACAAGTACAACAACGTAAATAACTAAAATTGGGGGAAATCTGCTCAATTTGGAGGTCTCTGAGGTTGGATAACTGTATGGTTCTGCTGCTGATGGATGACGATCGCCAGAGACCGGAAGAAAGGAGTAGGAGGAGTGGACCGGCTTCACAATCGGGGCAACAAAGAAACAGCGAGTTGAGAAACTCACAACATGACCAAGTCACAGTCCTTTGTGACTTACTACCCTTTGGAATGGGTATTTCAGGCTTCTCCTGTGAGTAGAAGCTCAAATGAGTTGACGAGCTATAAACCCAATTAACAAATTGGGGAGCCGCCTTTAGATTTCGTTTTGTCAAGGCAATGATTGATAAGATCATTACCAAGCGAGATGGAGATCTAACCATTGTTAGATCTCGAACAAACATCCGATTTGCAAAATCGGAGAGAACAAACCACATCCATGAAACCTCTTGCCACACAAACCCTAACCAATCGCACAAACCAGACATAACATCTTGAAGACAAGGACTACCTCCAGCAAGAAACGAAAGTACCAAGCAGATTGAGAAAACAAAACACACACGCATACTAACACTACAAAGAACTAAAAAACGCGGAATAAACCAACTAGGGTCGACACTCGGTGACGAAAATGATAACAACTCGAACGGGGGACGGGGGAAAGGGAAGCCAAGGACTACCGCAACACTAACCGGGGAGGGGGAAGGGGAAGCCCATAACAACCACAACGAACACTAAATAAGATAGGGGAAGGGGAAGCTCACAACAACCGAAACTAACAATAACCAGTGGGAGGGGGGAGGGGAGGCCAACCCGAAGCTAATAAGAAACAGGGGGAAGGGGAGGTCAAATCGGAACTTACACGAACACCATCACAACTAACCCCAAAGGGGAGGGGGGAGGGAGGCCAAACGAGAAAATGAAAACTAACCCTACCGCAACTAACACCTAACAGGGGAAGGGGGAGGGGAGGCCAAACTGACGCGAAAAAAGGGGAGGGGAGGGGAAGCCCATCAAACGAAAAACAGGGGAGGGGGGAAGGAAACCTGACCGACGCGACGGGGGATGGAAACCAACGAACTGGAGGCCGCCGAAAGTTATCTCTGCCCACGGCGAAGAAAGAGCGCAAAAACTAGGAAAAAAACCCGATAAGAGAAAAAAAAAAAGGCGATGAAAAAAAACAAGGGAACTCGCCGGAGAACGCGCCGGAAACCTAAGCGGCGCCGGAACTCCGGCGAGTTCCTAGGGTTTGTTTTGGGGAGGGGTTGTTTGTTTAGAGAGAAGTCAGAGCGTTTGGTTATTGAGACAATAACATTCACTGCATCACGTAAGGGAATTTTGTTAATTTGACATACTTTTATGCAGCTATTTTGCAATGATTGCTAATTAATTTAGACGATTAATTATTTTACACCAATGCACACCTTGGATCATCTATATTCTTAGTATGGTAATTACTATGAATAATTGATAATCTTAAAATACATATCAAATCAAATATAACAAGAAAGACTATTATTACTAATTAAAAGTCATTGGAAAATATAAATATTACATATTACAAAAAAAAATTGCTTCAATCCCGCTGTAAGTAGTGTTCATAACTTCGCATCTTTATTTGAAGTGGAAGTCTTCATATGAACCGCTAATTTAGGTACCACTTTATTTTAGTGACATCGCTACCTGAAATATCAGCAGTTTTGATTTGCTAACCGATAAGTCTCTTAGCAATTTTCCGTTGAGTTTCTTTAAAAAATCGTAGCTCTCTCTCCTATGTAGACAACACTTTAAAAAGCTATTTTTCAATTTTGAAATAAAATAGGAATTATTGTGTAAAATAGCATTATTAATTTCACTAAACTAACAGGTTTAGAGATGGAAGAGAGAGAAAGTGAGAGAGAGTTTAGAAGGGGATGAAAGTCAAGTCCCTCCACCAGCAACCTCTGCGCAATCCTGTGGATCTACCGCCGTGCCAGCATCCACAACCCCTCATCTTCAGTGTCAAGTTCCACCTCCTGCCTCGCAGTCCCCCAAAATCACTGTACCATTATCCTTCGCAGCCATTGTCTCATCCACCCAAACCCCATCCCATCAAACACTAGCTATTCTCCCATCTATGGTCACCCCTTTTGCAACTTCGCCGCCATCATCAGCCTCACCATCTACACCCTTTATCCCCATCTCAAAAGATCTTTACGAAGAGCTATGTAACCCCTGGAAACTGTGTGTTATTGTCAAAGTCATCGGTAAGTCTTTCGCTAGAGAATTCCTTGGCAGGGAATTACCTAAGATATGGAGCTGGTCACACCAACCACCCTTGACTGCCCTAGGAAAGGGTTTTTACTCAATACAATGCAAAGCCATAGAAGACAAGGCAAATGTCCTAGCCAAAGGGACCCTAGTGCATTCAAAACCACCATATATGGGTGAAGGCGTGGGTGCCAGCTTTCAAGCCCTCACAAGCCAAATGCAATATGGGAGCCGTGTGGGTCAAATTACCGGAGCTACCGGTCGAACTTTTCCGGCAAGACATTTTAATTCAAGTAGGGAAAGCCTTAGGCCAGTTGGTGAAGATAGACAACAATACTCTCAAAGGAGAGGGCGAAAGGTACGCTAATATATGTGTTCTTGTAGACGCCGAAAGTCAACCCTTGCATGGTATATGGATGGGAAACGTTTATCAAGAAATTGAGTACCTGGAAGGTTCCTAGTACTGCAATAAATGTGAGAAGTTTGGTCATGGATCAAGGAATTGTGGCATTAAATTTGTCGGGCCATTAACGAGCAGCACCCATGAAGATGGAATGCTTCCCCCTAATTCAAAAATCAGAACCGTTTTTAGAGAAGAGGGGACCCACCAAGACCAAGCCCAAGCCCAACCCGCCCAAAGATGGACCCCGGTAAAGAACAAACATCCCAGTGCCCCAAAACCCAACAAAATGCCCTCATTTACCCAACACTCCAACCTTTCTCCTCCTAGTCAAATCATAGCTGACCCTATGGAAAGTTATAACCCCTTCCAACCTCTGCAACCCTTAGAAGCTGCTAAAGAAGATCTCATCTCATATATCTCCCCCAATCTTGTGCCGAAAAATGGCACGTCAAATCCACCTCAAATTACTACCCTCCCTTTTTGTCTTCCTTTATCTACCCCAAACCCAAAAGAAAATACACTTCCTTCTCAAACCCAGGAAAACTCTACCACCAAAAATGGAAGCCAGCCCCCCTCGGTCCTCAACCCCAGGCCACCACCACCCCCGTCACCGGACTCCCCGGATTCACCAACCCCTCCTCGGTTGATTCTCAAAGAATGGGTCTATCCCCGCCTATTCATCAAACCTCCACTACCTTTAAAGCCGGAGGTGAATCAAGCGCACGTCTTCTATCTATGAAAAGAGAGCGAAAATCTCATTGAAATTTCTCTCCAAGAGACAAAAAATTTCATTCTCAACTCAATGCTCATTCCCTCGTATCTCTTGAACCTCTTAATGTACAACGAGGAAGGGGCCATAGTACCTGCCCATCTCCCACAAGCACAAGATCTGCTCCATCTGCCTCCTCCCCTCCTCGCATTCATAATGTGGTTGTTACGAAAGAAAGTTGGGAACGAGGACGAGGAGAGGTTGTTATTACACCGTCTAGGCCCGTGGCTCGACCCCGCGATTGTTCTCCCAATCATAAGGGAAATCTACAGACTAAAGTCCATGTCCATGGAATGGACTTTCGCGAGCCACGCCAATGCGATGATCGAATTGCGAATCCAACCGATGCTCAAGCAACTAACTCTTCAGACCAGTTGGGAAGAGGGAAGAGGAAGAAAAAGCCCAAACAAGACCTCGATGAGAGCATCTCCAATGCGAAGATGGTGGGTAGACCCGGAGACGCGAGAAGAGGTAAATCCGTGGGCCAAGATAAAATCCAAATCTGTCAAGGTCTTGATGGCCAAACCAAGCATTCCTTATAATATGTCTGCTATATATTGGAATGTGAGAGGCATCGCGAGATCAACCTTCAAGCCCAACCTCAAGCACATTATCCATGACCATAATCCTGACATTATTATTCTTGCGGAAACGCGTGCTAGCCGCCGCTCCACTGCAAAAATTATGCAATCTCTCCCCTTTGATAGCTGACATTTGGTAGATCCCATTGGTTTTGCGGGAGGGATCCTCATGTTGTGGGATTCCTCTAGAGTTACTATCACAATCTTGCATGAAAACTCTCAGAGCATTTTGGCTTTGGTGGAGGTACGTGGTAACTATCCCCCTCTTATTCTTTCTGCTATTTACGCAAGTCCGAGGTTTAGTAGTAGGCAATTATTGTGGTCCAATTTATGTGATATTGCCAAAAATATAGATTTGCCGTGGGTAGCTCTCAGGGACTTTAATGAAGTCTCTAACCAATCGGAGAAGTGGGGGGGCCGCACCATTTCAAAATTTCATACTGATTGTTTTAGTAACATGTTAAATGAATGTCATTTGCTGGATCTTGGTTACGTAGGCCCTAAGTTTACTTGGTCAAACAAGCGCAAAAACACCCCTATCCACGAGAGACTTGATCGAGGATGTGCTAATGATTTATGGTTTAACAAATTTCCTAATTGTGCAATCCACCATCTCCCAAAAATCTCCTCTGACCATTGCCCAATCATGCTAAGACTTGATTTACCTCTTGCACGCGATAGGCCGAAGCCTTTTCGTTTCGAGCCCATGTGGGTGTTAGATGACTCCTTTCATTCGGTTGTTCAAAAAGCATGGGAAACTGCTCCTTCCCTTGATTCTAAGCTAGACCAAACGAGACAGGACTTCATTGAGTGGAATAAAATCAATTTTGAGAACATTTATCATCGGAAAAAGTGTGCCTTAAGTAGACTTAGAGGTCTTGAAAATCACATTCAAAATCATCCAAACTCGCTCTTTCATCTAGAGCTTCAAGAAACCATCCCAAAAGAACTCATTCTAATCCTCGAGCAAGAGGAGCTCCTTTGGCTCACAAAAAGTAGAATGGAATGGGGGACTCAAGGTGAGCGGAACACAACCTATTTCCATAGGAGTTTCCAAATTCGAAGGCACCGAAGTAAAATTTTAGCTTTAGAAAATAACGTGGGGGAAATAATTTCTGAATCCTCGGACCTTAACAACCATATCCGCACCTTCTATTGTCAACTTCTCTCCTATGAAGTGCTTAGTTGTGTTATCCCTCCCTATGAGAGAATTCATGACCCAGCCTACACCTCATTCTGTCACCCTCCCTCCCTAGAAGAGATGAAGAGTGCCTTGTTTTCCATGAAAGCCCCCTGGGCCGGATGGTTTCCACCCACTCTTTTTCCAAAAGACTTGGGACACAACATATTTTCAGTTGCACCAAAGTATTTCTGAGTGGTTTAGGCTAGCAAGAGTTCCTGAAAGTCTGTGCAACGCTCTCATATGCCTCATTCCTAAAGTTGACAACCCTTCCAATGTTAAGCAATTGAGACCGATAAGCCTTTGCAATACCATCTATAAAGTTGTTACAAATATCATTGTTCAAAGAATAAAACCAATTATCCCTGAGTGGATTTCCACTAATCAAAATGGATTCATTAAAGGGAGGGGTCCTGAGGTGAACATAGTGGTAGCCACGGAAATTCTTCATTCTATGAATCCAAAAAAGGGAAAAAATGGTTGGTTTGCCTTGAAAATCGACCTCGAAAACGCTTATGATAGGATAGAATGGCATTTTCTAAAGCAATGTTTAAGTAACCTGAACATGGATAATCACTCTATTAACATGATAATGAACTGTGTGTCTCAAGCCTCTTCTACAGTCCTTGTCAATGGAAGGAAAACAACCCCTTTCCTTCACTCTAGCGGCCTTAGGCAAGGTGATCCGTTATCACCTTATCTTTTCAACATGTGCCTTGAAAGTCTCACTAATAAAATCAACATTGCAACTCATAACAAAAACTGGACACCCTTTTGGGTCGGCAAGAAAAAAGTTCCTATCTCCCACCTCCTGTTTGCAGATGATCTCCTCCTCTTTGGAAAAGTTGACGAAACCACTGCCTTTGCTGTACGAGACACCCTTGCGTCCTTTTGTCAAGAGTCGGGCCAAAAAATCAATGAACAAAAAAGTAGACTCCTCTTCTCACCTAACACCCTTGATGAGCATAAAACCCTTTTTCAAGAAACCCTTAATGTATCGGAGTCAAGTGACCTAGGCACATACCTTTGCATCCCCATCTCCCATAAGAGACCTAAGCACAAAGAGGTGCAATTCCTAATGGATAAAGTAAGAAAGAAGTTAGCACTTTGGAAAGCTAACTACCTCTCTAGGGCTGGGAAATTGGTTCTCATCAATGCCACTCTAAACTCCATCCCCGCCTACTACCTTCAAACACAAACTCTCCCGGCCACAACTTTAAAAGACCTTGACCGAACTTGTAACAACTTCTTGTGGGGAGAAAAAGATTCAAATACTCGTCTTCATCTTGTAGGTAAGGAGTTTTCCTTCCTTCCAAAATCCCAAGGGGGATTGGGTATAAGAGCTCACCATGACCTAAGCCTTGTGTACATGGCCCGTCTAGGATGGAAAATGAGCCAAGGGCCAGATAACCTCGCGAAGGACTGCATAATCTCAAAATACATTCACCCAAACAAAGTCACGACCTTTAAAAATGGCTCGAAGATTTGGAAAAGCATTGGGTTCTGGTGGAACCTCTTAAATAGCCACAAAATATGGGTCATAGGAGATGGGAAGAGTATTTCTTTTTTGAATGACAATTGGCTAGGGATAGGTACAATTAGGAGCCTTGTTTTCGGCCCTTTCTTGCCAAATGAAGATCATATTAAGCTTTGCGTTTTATGGGAGAACGGAACTTGGACTCTAAATCGCATTTCTTTACCTCTACCCGAGTTCATCTCATCTAGAGTCATAGGCTTCCCAATTCCCACACACAACGAGCAAGCCTTTGACTATCCTACCTCCCCTTTCGCGGAAAACAACAAATTCTTGATTACCCATGCCTACACTTCTCTCACCTCTAATAGGAAACCGAGCTATGACATGGATTGGTTATGGAAAAGCCCAATTTCACCTAAACTCAAGTTTTTCTTATGGTTGGTGTGGTGGAACAGACTCCCCACACACTCACTTCTAAAAATTTGTAACATAACACAATCAGACATTTGCCCTCTTTGTAACACCCATACCGAGTCTGTTTCCCATATCCTTCGAGAATGTGCTGTGGCAAGAGAGGCGTGGCGAGCCTTTTCCCTCCCCCCTCACCCTGACCCAAACCCGAATATGGAGGAGTGGCTACGTTACCACCTAAGTTCAATAGCTATCACTAATGGGGTCCCGTCTTGTTTCTTATTTCCTTTCATGTGTTGGGAGCTTTGGACCCAGCGCAACAAAATCATATTTGAGAGTGCCAACATCCCCACGCCAATCGTTACTTTTCAAAAAGCCCTTCGTACAGCCTTCGATTTCTACAGCTACACTCCCATACCAAAAACATGCCCACTTCCTCTCAATACCTTCATTTGCCTACCCTTCCCGCCCCCTGGTTAAACATAAATGTTGATGCATCCTTTGTCAAGATCTCTTCCCCTTATTGTGTTGCGGGTGTATTGTTTAACAGTGCAGGTACTTGGATAACGGGGTTTCAGCGCCAAGTCTATGCTAATAACAGTCTACACGCAGAGTTATTAGGTATACTTTGGGGTATCACCATCGCAAAAGAGCAAGGAATATCTTACGTGAACATTTTTACGGATTGTCAAAGAGCTGCAAACTTGCTCCATCAAACTCAAAACATAAACCATATCATTGATAATCTCACTACACTATGCAGGGATCAAAGCCGTTGCTTCCAAGGGGTGAAGGTCCAATTTTGCCCAAGGAAGCTCAACCAAGTTGCGGATAAGTTGGCTAAGGAAGGAAGGAAGGACAACTTAGATGTTAATGTAACTAGGCTTAGCCCCACACCCCCTAGTTATATTCTAAACTTATGGGACGAATTTGTACTATGGCTTTTAACCATTGAAGTTTAATCTATTTTCGTATTTCACCAAAAAAAAAAATCACTAAACTAGTAGCAGTGACCTCAAAATCAGTACTACTCCCAAGTCCCAACTTTAGATTCCCCAAAGTCAAACTAGAACAAAGAAAAGAGCATAATGCACTATAACAACTCCAGATTCTGCAACAATATTAAAAAAGATTACGTGACGTGGGGAAATCAAATTGAAAAGATTAATTAAATTAGCAATGAAGACCTGAAGAAATGTACTTATGTAGTTTTGGTGGAATGGATGAGGAAGCAAGAAAGATATACAACCGACGTAATGTTCCACCAGAAAAAAGATCATAACAATTGAATGGCCTAATTAATGGAGTAATTAACGTTTTCGGATTTTCCTCACCTAAGATTCAGCTAATATGATCAGTATTTACAAGTAACGTGTTCCATGAGTATGGCAGGGTATGGGATACCAGAGTATTTTACTATATTACACAACTCCATTGAACCTAGCTCCATGACATGGACGTATGGACCAACCCTCTTTTATACAAAACCATAACCTCACCTATACTTCATGCAAATTTTAATGTTATAAGTATTTGGTAGCCAGTAATAAATGGTGAAAATAATAAAGTGATCATGCCTCTTCAGTTTGTACAAATTCTTGGATAGAATAATGGACTTATTAATCAAGAATCGGAATAAAAATTAGTCAAGTGTAATTGACTCAAACCATAAACAGGGAGTCCGGATCCTCTAGAGTTTTAATAGAACTCTACAAGGTAGAGTTGTATCTGAACCATACATTTTAGATCAAGGGCTCATATTGGTGGGAAGAGGAAAATTAGGGGGTGGATTTTGATGAGAAAAAATAGGGGGATTTATCATTTTCGAATGCCCAAAATCATTTTTATGGACCAATATACTTCTAAGGTACCCGAATGAAGCAAAGTGTTGGGGCTTTGGGAGTTAAGCAAAGTGTTGGGACTTTGGGAGGTAGATAAATCGAAGACAGAATTTGGTAAAGTTACCCCAAAATACTATAAGAGTTTTGATCGAGCGTTATCTTTTATCTTTTAGTAAAGTTAGTGATGTTGGTGGTAATAATCCGTTCCTTGATCTCCCTTAATTCAACTTATTTTAATTGAATTTATTAAAAAAATTATAAGATGTTAAAACGAAATTATATAAACTAATTTTGTTATGAGTTAAGTTAAAATAAGCTAAATAGAAAACAATTGCATATTGAGTACAATCAATCATCAATATATATATATAAAGGAGGAACTTTTCGGGAGCTTAGGGAGCTCCTCAAGATTTCAAGCTCATAGAGCGCGCCATGTAGGATTGCCACGTCATCAATTTATATTTTTATTTTTTTACAAAAATAGAGTTCTAGATGATTTAAATACATATAAAGAGATTTAAGATAAGCGAAAATTATAGTTTGAATTTGAATCAACAACCTAAATTATTATATCATGAAAATTGTGTATAACTTTTGTTACATAATTCGGCATATTATAATTTTTGTATCATTGGAGAGCATTCGAAATATGCTTCGAAATAAGATCCATTTACAATATAGTTGTACAACTTATGAAATATAGAGCGCCATGTAGGATTGTCACGTCATCATTTTTTATATTTATTTTTTACAAAAATAGAGTTCTAAATAAATTTAAATACCTAAAAGGAGTTTTGGATAGGGAAAAATTAGAGTTACGATTTGAATGAACAACCTAATTTTTTTATATTATGTAAATTGTGTATAACTTTTGGTACGTAATTCGGAAAATTATAATTTTTGTACCATTGGATAGTGCTCGAAATATGCTTCGAAATAAGATCCATTTACGATATAGTTCTAGAACTTTTGAAATAGAAAGCGTCACGTAGGATTGTCATGTCGTTAATTTTAATTTTAAACATTTAAAAAAAAATAGAGTTCTACATATATTTAAATACCTAAAAGGAGTTTTAGATAGGGAAAAATTAGAGTTTCGTTTTGAATAAACAACCTAAATTATTATATTACGTAAATTGAGTATAGCTTTTGCTTCCTAATTCAAAACATTATAATTTTTTTACCATTGGAGAGTGCTTGAAATATACTTCAAAGTAAGATCCGTTTACAATATAGTTTTATAAATCAAGAAAATATATTGTATTGGATAACTGGTAAGGCATTATTAAGTCTTTCTTTTTGATAAATATAATAATAGCTATAAGTATAATGTATTATATGTGATTATAGCATTCGATCATAGGTCCAATTTACGGGATTTAACATATTATCTTTCAAAACCTCAGCCTTATTACTCAACCGAACCAAAACAATTTATTATTGCAACAAAATTTATTAACAAAACTTTATTGTTACAACAAAAACTAAAATCTATAACGATAAAGTTACCTATATATTAGAGTTATGTATGATGAAAAAATTAGAATTTGATTTTGAAAAACAACATTAGAATATTATAGAGAGCTCCACCTAAGCATGTCATGTCATTCTTTTTAATTTTTAAATTTTTTTAAAAAAAATAGTGTTCAACATAGATATAAATACATATAAGGTGTTTTGTATAAGTGAAGATTACAGTCTAATTTTAAATAAACAACCTAAATTATTATACTATGTAAATTGATTATAACTTTTGCTACATAATTCACAATATTATAATTCTTTTTACCGTCAGAGAGTGCTCGAAATATGCTTCGAAATAAGTTTTATATACAATATAGTTTTACAACTTATGAAAATATATTTATTTAGATGAACAATAACGTATTATTTATTCTTTCTTTTAAATACATATAAAAATAACTATAAAATAACGTATTACATGTGACAATAACAATTATGTCTTTCAAAATCATACTTTTGAAAATTGAGTTATATAAAGATAAAAAATACATACATATAGTTTTGAACCTATAGCACACCATAATGGCATTACATGAACAATCAAATGAAAGTTTGTCAACAACATCGCAGCAGAGGTATTATGCAATTGACTATTTATTTTATTTCTAGAATATTTATTGTATACATAATTATTTATGTTTTTCTTTTCCATATATTTATATGTCAGATCTTATTCTTTTATCCATGAACTTAATTGTACTAAAATTAATTGGAAAATTAAGGTCCGCAATTCTAGACTTATTGAGGTCACGGATCATAAAAAAGGAGGAAGTTTGATGATATAAGTTTTGATATGGTCATGATTGACGAAGAGGTATTTTTTTTCTCTTAAATAGTATTTTCGATTATTAGTAGAGGTTAGTTTTATATTTGATTAATTTTATTCATGATACCATCATTATGATCTTCTTTTTGGCTTTTCCATCTTCCATTCTATATGCGTTAGTGTTTATGTGATATATTAAAACTTGAAGTTGTGGCTGGCACTCATGTTTTTCTCTATTCTTCTGCATCTATTAAATTATGGGAAATGTTATATGTACCCCTTAAGGCTACATATAAGCATTAAATACATACCCTGAAATAGTATTATTTGAAAAATTAAGGACACAATCACACATCAATCGATATAACTAATGCTTATTTATTGCTTAATATTTACATTTTTAACTTCTTATATGTAGCCTTTAGGGCTATATAAAATATTTCCCTCAAACTATTACCCTCTACTTTCTTAAAGTATTATTCGGGCATTTTTCATATTAAAAATGTGATAGCCATTGTTAGTCATATCAATCATTGGGATACCATTTAACAATAGACTTAGCTACAACATTCAATTGAATATTAAAAAATATATAATTTATATATCGCAAAAAAAATTTAGAAATTAGAGTTTAATGACAAATACTTTATCCGTTCTTTTCCACTGCAATAATGGGTTTGGGCATGAATTTTAAAGAAATAAAAAAATGGGTAGTTTAGCATAGAGGTACCCTTTAATTAACTAGAGTAGACGATAAGTAAATCCTTAATAAAGTAAACGCACCTTTATGAGACAATTTGAGTAATAAATGATGGTTTTATTAACATAAAGTAAAAGCAATATTGTCAATTATAGTTGCTTTTTTTTTACCCAGAAGTAGAGTGGTCCCAATAGATGAAACTATCCAAAGTGGTAATTGTTGCAATAGAAAAAGAACGGATGAAGTATATTAATACAATGGTGTTGAAAATCTCATTTCACAACAACACAAAATCAACAATGTAAATTAAAATTTGCAAAAAATAAAATAAGCAACAAACCCGTGCAACGCACGGGCTTCAAAACTAGTATATATATATAAAGGAGGAACTTTTCGGGAGCATAGGGAGCTCCTCAAGATTTCGAGCTCATAGAGCGCGCCACGTAGGATTGTCACGTCATCAATTTATATTTTTATTTTTTTACAAAAATAGAGTTCTAGATGATTTAAATACATATAAGGAGGTTTGGATAAGCGAAAATTAGAGTTTGGATTTGAATCAACAACCTAAATTATTATATTATGTAAATTGCGTATAACTTTTGCTACGTAATTCGGAATATTATAATTTTTGTACCATTGGAGAGTGCTCGAAATATGCTTCGAAATAAGATCCATTTATAATATAGTTGTACAACTCATGAAATATAGAGCGCCATGTAGGATTGTCATGTCATCAATTTTTATTTTTCTTTTTTTTTCTAAAAATAGAGTTCTACATAGATTTAAATACATATAAGGAGTCTTGGATAAGCATAAATTAGAGTTTCGTTTTGAATGAACAACCTAAATTATTATATTATGTAAATTGTGTATAAGAGTTCTCAATAGATTTAAATACATATAAGGAGTCTTGGATAAGCAGAAATTAGAGTTTCGTTTTGAATGAACAACCTAAATTATTATATTATGTAAATTGTGTATAAGAGTTCTCAATAGATTTAAATACATATAAGGAGTCTTGGATAAGCAGAAATTAGAGTTTTGTTTTGAATGAACAACCTAAATTATTATATTATGTAAATTGTGTATAACTTTTGCTACCTAATTCAGAATATTATAATTTTTATACCATTAGATAGTGCTCGAAATATGATTCGAAATAAGATCAATTTACAATATAGTTCTACAATTTATGAAATAGAGAGCGTTACTTAAGATTGTCATGTCATTAGTTTTTATTTTAAATATTTGAAAAAAATAGAATTCTACATATATTTAAATACATAAAAGAGTTTTGGATAGGGGGAAATTAGAGTTGCGTTTTGAATAAACAACCTAAATTATTATATTATGTAAATTGAATTTAACTTTTGCTACCTAATTCAAAACATTATAATTTTTTTACCATTGAAGAGTGCTTGAAATATGCTTCAAAATATGATCTACTTACAATATAGTTTTACAACTCATGAAAATATATTAAATTAGATGCATTGTAGGACATTATTTAGTCTTTTTTTTAGATAAATATAATAATGGCTATAATTATTAAGTATAGTGTATTATATGTGATTATAACATTTGATTATAGGTCCAATTTACAGGATTAAACATATTATCTTTCAAAGCCTCAGTCTTACTCAACTAAACAAAAACAATATAGTATTGCAACAAAATTTATTAACTAAAATCTATAGCGATAAAGTTACATATTAGAGTTTTGGATTATGTTAAAATTAGAGTTTTATTTAAATAAAACATCCTTAGAATATTATAAAGAGCTCCAACTAAGCATGCCATGTCATCCTTATCAATTTTTAAGAAAGTATTATTTCTGTCCTGCATCAATTAAATTATTACTCTCTACTTTCTTAAAGTATCATTCGGGTATTATTTATGTTAAAACTGTATTAGCTATTATTAGTCATACCTATTATTGGGATACCATTTAATGATAGACTTAGCTACAATATTCAATTGAATATTAAAAATTATAAAATGTATATATCACAATAACAAATCTAGAAATTACAGTATAATGACAAATACTTTCTCCGTTTTTCTTTTACTTCAACAATTGGTTTTTAGAGTTTTATTTAAATAAAACATCCTTAGAATATTATAAAGAGCTCCAACTAAACATGCCATGTCATTCTTATCAATTTTTAAGAAAGTATTATTTCTGTCCTGCATCAATTAAATTATTACCCTCTACTTTCTTAAAATATCATTCGGATATTATTCATGTTAAAACTGTATTAGCCATTGTTAGTCATGCCTATTATTGGGATACCATTTAATGATAAACTTAGCTACAATATTCAATTGAATATTAAAAATTATAAAATTTATATATCACAATAACAAATCTAGAAATTACAGTATAATGACAAATACTTTCTCCGTTTTTTTGTTACTTCAACAATTGGGTTGGACATGGTTTTTAAGGAAATAAAAAATGGGTAGTTTAGCATAGAGGTACTTCTTTAGTTAACTAGAGTAGGGGACAAATAAATCCTTATTAAAGTAAACGCAATTTTATAAGGCAATTCGGGTAATTAATGATGGTTTTATTAACATAAAGTAAAGGTAATATTGTCAATTGTAGTTTCTTTTTTTACCAAAAGTGGAATGGTTCCAAAAGATGAAACTACCTAAAGTGGTAATTGTTGTACTAGAAAAAGAACGGAGGAAGTATGCAAATACAATGACCTTGAAAAATCTCATTTTACAACAACACAAAATCAACAATATAGATTTAAATACATATAAGGAGTCTTGGATAAGCAAAAATTAGAGTTTCGTTTTGAATGAACAACCTAAATTATTATATTATGTAAATTGTGTATAACTTTTGCTACCTAATTCAGAATATTATAATTTTTGTACCATTAAATAGTGCTCGAAATATGCTTTGAAATAAGATCCATTTACAATATAGTTCTACAATTTATGAAATAGAGAGCGCCACTTAAGATTATCATGTCATTTAGTTTTTTTTTAAAAAATATTTGAAAAAAAAAATAGAATTCTACATATATTTAAATACATAAAAGAGTTTTGGATAGGGGGAAATTAGAGTTGCGTTTTGAATAAACAACCTAAATTATTATATTATGTAAATTGAATTTAACTTTTGCTACCTAATTTAAAACATTATAATTTTTTTACCATTGGAGAGTGCTTGAAATATGCTTCAAAATAGGATCTATTTACAATATAGTTTTACAACTCATGAAAATATATTAAATTAGATGCATTATTGTAGGACATTATTTAGTCTTTTTTTTAGATAAATATAATAATGGCTATAAGTATTAAGTATAGTGTATTATATGTGATTATAACATTTGATTATAGGTCCAATTTACAGGATTAAACATATTATCTTTCAAAGACTCAACCTTATTCAACCAAACTAAAACAATATAGTATTGCAACAAAATTTATTGACTAAAATCTATAGCGATAAAGTTACATATATATAATTAGAGTTTTGGATTATGTAAAAATTAGAGTTTGATTTAAATAAAACAGCCTTAGAATATTATAAAGAGCTCCACCTAAGCATGCCATGTCATTCTTATCAATTTTTAAAAAAGTATTCTTTCTGTCCTGCATCTATTAAATTATTACCCTCTACTTTCTTAAAGTATCATTAGCGTATTATTCATGTTAAAACTGTATTAGCTATTGTTAGTCATACCTGTTATTGGGATACCATTTAATAATTGACTTAGCTTCAATATTCAATTGAATATTAAAAATTATAAAATTTATATATCAAAATAACAAATCTAGAAATTATAGTATAATGACAAATACTTTCTCCGTTTTTTTTCTACTTCAACAATTGGTTTGAACATGGTTTTTAAGGAAATAAAAAATGGGTAGTTTAGCATAGAGGTACCTCTTTAGTTAACTAAAATATAAAGTAAACGCAACTTTATAAGGCAATTCGGGTAATTAATGATGGTTTTATTAACATAAAGTAAAGGTAATATTGTCAACTATAGTTTCTTTTTTTACCAAAAGTGGAATGGACCCAAAAGATGAAACTATCTAAAGTGGTAATTGTTGTAATAGAAAAAGAACGGAGGAAGTATGTAAATACAATGATCTTGAAAAATCTCATTTTACAACACAAAATCAACAATAATATTAACAAAAACTATACAATAAAATAAAATAAACAACAACCCGTGCAACGCACGGGCTTCAAACCTAGTACTTGTCTAATAAACGAAAAAAAAATTAGTAGCCTAATAAACAAAGGTGAACAACGTAGTTGCATAAGTTTTTGACAGGAAACAATTATTATTGGCCCTCTTTTTTAGTCTTTTAACTAGTATTTGGGCCCAGGAGTTTACCTGGGTGGTACTTTTCTTCAAAACTTTATAAGCATTTTTTTTCCATTCGCATTAAATATAATTCAAAAGAACTCAACATTTAAAAGGTTCAAATATAATATAATGGACATTTAAAGCATGATTAAAAGTCGCTCGGTTGAGATGGTAATTGTGTTATGTATAATAGCAAGATGTCATGGGTTCAAATCTTGTTGCAAGCCAATTTACTTTTGTTAGTTGACATGACATATGTACACATAGAACAATTCTAGTGGAGTAAGAGAGGTGTCACGTGGCGTGTATATGTTGCCAGTTACACCTTTTAATATATTAGTACTAGCCTTATATGCACGCCATGCGTGCGATACCATATACAAAGTTAAATTAATTGTGTAATCACATCTAACTTGAGATACTATGTATGAAGATTTTGGTCACAAAGTTTTGTCGAAGAAAAATCTCTATTATAGTGCAACAATGGAACAAAGAAAGAAAATGAACATCTAGAATAATGTTTATCACTTATTTAGTTACTAATAACTTTACTTTTATTTTATTTAACAATGGTTAATAACAAATTATTGTATGAGCGTTTATAAGGATTTTATATTTTATGATATTTAAATATTTTTATCATCTATTCTAACTCTAACAGACATAAAGAATTGTGTGGGAGAGAAGTAAGATACCTTTTAATTGGTTGCGTGCTCATTCAACAATTTGTTTTTGCTTCTCTTGCCTTGTGGATCGCAACGCTTGTGAAGACTAAAATTCACACCGAGAAAAGAATGATGTATTTTTCAAATTAAATTAAATTATATAAGGATTGTTATTAACAAATCATTGTAATTACTTATCTTGGTTAAATAATAGAGGTTCTGATTTGAGTTTTGGTAATTTTGTGGTGTTTTTCAGAGAATTGAAGGGAGAAGTTGCGAGATAAGATATGGAGAAGTGAAAGAACTGAAGATGTTAAACTGTCAATGTTGTTGCAAACTTGTAATTTGTTTTCCCCTTATTTAGGGTTTTTTTTGGTTTGTTACAGTTTTTTTTTGGATTACACGCTGGTTTACATTTGTTTTTTTAAATTTTAAGCTTTTAGTTTTTTGAAATAAGCAGTTAGTTTTGTTGTATTTTTTTTTTATTTTATTAGATGTAATTTGATTTATGTACTGGGAGTAAAATAGGGGTTCTATATTTTGGTATCTCCTAGTTGCCTTATCAAATGGAGATAGATTTATGTTCTTCAAGCTAGTCATAAAGGTTTGAACAGAATAATTTAAAAAGTTGATGATGCAAATCGTTCTTACAACTCCTAAACTTGATGAGGTAAGCTGGTTGATATACGTTATCAGACATCAACATCATAATTCATAACATAAGATGTACGAAGTAACACCACTATAAAAAAAAGGAACAACAAAAACAGATGTAGGATAGATAGTTCAAAGGTGTTACAAATCCAACTTCGGTTTAGAAAATTTGTGTAGTGGAGATTGATTTGGAAAACGAATTCCGGTCTCCGTAGACTTGCACAATCATATATAATCGGGTGTACCTAGATTTGGAAGAAAAAAAAACATTCTTGGTTCATTGTAGAAAATGGAAAAGAGACTTCTTTTTTCATATATTTCAGTTTTTTTTGTAAAGTGTATGAAATCTTTTTAAAAATTTACAATTCATTCATCATACACTCGGTTTTTCTGTTCACTTGCTCATTTAGAACTCTCCTTTTAATATATTTTGCTCATTTGGATGATTTCAAATAAGCAATGAGCAAAAAGATAGTTTTGGGTGTATCATGTTTACGGTACACCCGGGTGCATGATATACATAATTTTTATAAAAAAAAAAATGTTGTTTGATCACTAACAAGGATTTGATACTTGAATCCATACGTATGATTTTTCCATAAAACCTGTCATTAATTATCCTATCACTGTCATCAGAAGACGCCAATCTCCCCATAAGGCCATAACTAATTCTCAACTGTTCATCATCTTTGAAAAAATATATAAAGAAAATTTCTTCAACTGTTACGCTCCATATTTTGCCTTTAATAGTCAATCTTTCCACCGTCCATTATCCGTTAACTGAAACTGCATATTATAACTGCCACTTATCTATAAACCCGTGCTCACTCTTTAGGTTTTTTTTTTCAAACACTCATCCTTTTCTGACTATGAATTTTAAGTTTTTCAAGCAGCCATTGATTCAAGTCCTCGTCGAGCCCTAAACTTCTCAATTTATCCAATGCCGACCCTGGTCTCAAGTCAACTTGTTGTGAATGTTTTAATTTTGAATGTTTTGTAGAAAAATGAGACTATTATCATGGTATTTTATCATTTTTAATAACTGAAAAACGGGGGTAAAAGAAACACGAATTAAAAAAAAAATGAAAACTCCTAATAAGCTTGAGACCCATTTTGGATCTAGATAAATGTCTAGATTATTTGGACCTTGTGGGTTTGGAGTCAAATGAAAACTTTACAGGTCTTGGTCTGGCTAGACCCACCCCAAATCCAAGCCATGCCCATCCCTACCTGAGACCCACCCCGTCAAAGACAAGAGAGAAGGATAAGTAAACTAAACATTTTCTTAACGAATAATTAGTTGCAATGTAGTTGCAAACAATCCGCTTAAAAAAAGTACGTACAAACGATACCTGATTTTGTTTGTGTAATTGATGTATACACTTTACTAACATCAAGTAACTCCAACCATACAAATTATATCCTACCAAAATTTATATATATCTTAAACAATGAAAGGACCTTTGTTATATTCAAGCTAATTATGATAACGATATATACACTTGTTGACATGTATTTATCATCTTCTTAGTCCATGCATGTGACTTGTTGGCCTCATCATCATCTCGAATGTGTTAATAATAATAATAATAATAATAATAATAATAATAATAATAATAATAATAATAATAATAATAATAATAATAATAATAATAATAATAGTGTTGTTACCTTGATTAATTGGTGTTTTTTATGAGAATACCTAAAATATGAAAGTATATCCATATCTACATCACTATTCTCTATGACTTTGGGTCCGTTTGATTTAATTTATCTTGCCTTATCTTATCTTATCTTATCTTATCTTATCTTATCTTATAAGATAGTTTATTGTGTTGTCTAACATCTTATTTTATCTTATCTTATCTTATCTTTTCTAAAATAAATTAAAATAAGTTGAACAGAACAAAGCCTTTATATATACACACAAAATAAAAATAAGAAGAAGAATAAATTTCTCAAAAAATATATCTACCTTGTGTCACTTCCAAGGTGTATGTCACATACTAACTTCAAATGACATTAATTACATCCCTTGTTTACATCAGTTCTCTATTACTTCATATATCCACAAAAAGAAAGTCTATATTGGTAGAAGGATTGAAGAGGAAAAAGAGGAAGATAAGTGGATGACTAAACAATACCCTATTTTTACCTACTAACACCCTAATACGTAGTTTTATACGTATGTTATTATCTTCTTCCTCTTTAATCAATTCATCAACTTATGTTTTTTACTCTAACTATTCGGTCAAAGGAGAGAGACTGGCGCCAGAGGGAGATGGGTAGGTAGGTTGCTCTGGCGGAGTTCAGGCGGTGGCGAGAGGTTTTTGACGGGTGCTTTCGGCGAGAGAACTCCGGTGAGTTCATCATATATTGTTATCGTTAACAAGGACTACCCACCACAGACATCAGTCATGAATGCCCCAACCACCGGCATAGGCATCCAGAACAGACGTTCCACCATAGGTAGAGGCGTCTGTCTTGGACGCCTACGCTGGTAGTGGCCTGGGGCGTCCATGGCAGACGTCTTTGTTGCCATGAAGTAACATTTTTGCATGAAGGAAAACGATGATGCGGCCCAATGTCAATGTTTTAGAGGCCACACCACATGGGGATTGAATTCATTAGCTATGCTTTTTAATAGTAAGGATAATAGATAATAGATAAATAAAACAAGGGAAGGAAAGGGAATTAGAAGAATCTTTTCCTTACATTGTTAGAAAGATTTGGAAATTGAGAAACTGTAATCTCTCTTTCTCCCCTTCACTTCCTCTCCCCTTGCTCTTCTTCTTTTATTTTCACACCTTTTCCTCAATAATTGCTCTACTTCTTATCAAAATGTTAGTTATGCAAGCCCAATAGCCGAACATGGTTAGTAGTGTGGGCACGCTGGAGGAGCGCCTAAGCAGGTTGAAGTTTCCACCAGGATATAGATTGCAAATACTATTAGGTTTCCAGATAGTGTTCTTGAGAGGGATTGTAATTAACGGGTTTGTGATCAGATTGAGGTTTGCTAATATCCGGTGAATGATTAGTGAACCTTTGGTGATTTTTCCTCTGCTTGTTAGGGAGAGGTTTTCCACGTAAAAAATTCATTATTGTTCATCATTCTCATTTTCACACTTTAGATACGTTCATGTAATTTATATATTGTTTTCTTTCTAAAAAAAACATGACATGACATCACTTTCATCGAAAAAGTACATTTGGTTTACACTTTTACTCACTATGAGAAATACTTGAAAGCTCGGACTTCTACCCTTAACTTCACGCCATATCACACTAACACCAAACTACAAATTTATTTTATAACTTACAATAAAATTGGGTAATATAAATATGTTGCTTCTCTGAACCAAACAAGGAGAAAAGTGTTGTGACAGATGCAATTAACGAAACAAATAATAATAATAATGAACAATCGACATAAGAATTAACGTGGTTCACTGACAATGTGTTAGCTACGTCCACATGCAGAGGAGAAACGATTTTAATTTGGTTTAGGGGAGAGTACATATTACATAATACGGATGCAGGGGTTAATAATAGAGTTTATATAGTACCCTACTAGTTAACCTAAATACTACTCCCACCAGAGAGTTTCACCCTTAAACCCGACTCGCTAAGCCGGAAATAAAATAGACCCGATATATTAAACAGACCCCCTGCTTGATTAATACTAACGCCAGATATTTGATTCAAGACATAGTTCAACAAAAGGTCAAATACTCTAGAATGTAGTAGTAGTATATGAAAATGCAATTTATGCAAATGAGTGGGGTTGGTCGTTAGAGCATCATTAATGGTGATTGAAAAAAAAAGATTACATACTTGATCTTAAAAAACCCCCCTTAACAATGAATGAAATAAAGATTGTGGGTTGATTGGCAAAAAATTTTTGTATGGGACGATTGAAACCATGATCAGGCGTGGGAGTGGGACCCACCGCCTGATCTGGTAAAATATAATTTTTTTTGGCTTTCCCCCAGCCAAAACGAGAAAGCCAAAAAAAATTGGATTTCGTTAGATTTCTGACGCGTGTGTCAGAATTACTGACGCGCGCGTCAGAATTTGACAAGTGTCAAATTCTGACAGGTTAGATAAATAATACAATTACAAATATTAAAAATGCAATATCTTAAAAAATACAAAGCCAAAAAAAATAAAAAAATTACCAATGGCTCTATTTTTCAGAGATCTACAAATAGAGACCCATTTTGTAATATTTTGGACAACTTTTTTTTCTAGCTATTTACTAATTTTCTATAATTTTGCTTATTTTATATGAAATATCTTCCACTTTTACACTCTAAAAAAAAATATTTTTGTACATTTAATTTAGTTAATGCTAAAAACGCTAATTATGTATTTATTTAATTAATTTTTTTATCAATTAGTAATAAATATTGAATATTATTAAAAAGTAAATAATAAAAATACTGCATAGTGGTGGTTGGGTGATGAAAGAGAAAAAATAATTGGGTGGGGTAAAAAGGTAGTTGGGTGGGTAAAAGTAGTTGGGATGATTTTTTTTTTGTTCATTGTTAAGAAGAAAGTGGGAAAAGATTGTGGGGTGTAATTTTTTAGAGAGAGAAAGTTAGAAAGAGAGTGGGATGATCTTTTTTTTCATTCACCAATAATGATGCTCTTGGAGAGAAGCATGAACAATAATACAGTTTTTTCTCGTTCAAAAAAAGAGGGAAGGAAAATGATAGAAAGTGGTTTTTCTTTTTGTTTAGAGTCAGGCATACATACATACAGTTGCAACTTACAAGTATTGCACACTCTGCTGGCAAAACACTGGCAACTGGCAAGTGGCAATAACAAAAATGGTCGGCATTCAACAGAGAATGGGGTGGGAGCACGTGCATAGCGCATGGGCCCGCGCCACCTTATTGGCCCTCAGTCTCTGGATCCTCCAACAGATCCCCCGCTGGTAACGCTCCCTCCTTTTAAGTTTACAGTTTCTAACATCATCTTTCAGATCATTATTCCATCCTTTTTTATACTTTACTATTTCTATGAGATACATTACCTTTTAAAAATTACATGAGATATCTTTGAGTTTCCAAAATCATATTTGGTATACTTATATTTGAAATTACATACAATCATTTTATAACCTCTTCTTCTTAAGGAGAAAAGGTATGACAAGAGATATAGTAGATATTTAAACAGAAGATCCTTAATGATACACTTAAAGTTTGTACTTTGTAGCTAATTTTTTTTTAATTCGGCAATTAACTGGCCCAAGTAGGGTCAGCCCTCATGAGTTGGTGGTAGAAAGGGGATCCCAACTAGGGGTGTAAATGAGACGAGACAACTCGCGAGCTACTCGAGATCGACTCGGTCAATATTCGGTCAAAACTCGACTCGAGTGAACTCGGCTCGAGATGTTGGCGAGTCGAGTTGAGCAACTCGATACTCGACTCGAAAACTCGTGAGAAGCTCGAAAACCCAATTATCAATAGCAAAATACCTAACTTCAACATTTTTCTACCTTATGGTTGCTTTTAACATGAGACACTTGCAGGCTACTCGAAATCTACTCGGTCAAAACTCGACTCGGTCAAAGCTCGACTCGGTCAAAGCTCGGTCAAAACTCGGTCAAACTCGAACTCGACTCGCGTCATTTACACCCCTAATCCCAACCCATAAGGAAACTTCCAGAAATTAGAAACTGGGGATTTATATCCAAAAGCAAATATTTACACAAACTCCCCAAATTGGGGTTGATGAGAGTCGAACACCGACCATGAGGTTGGGAGGTGGGAGCTCCAACCATTGGGCTCCCACATGATTCTCTAACTTACTTTGTAGCTAGTTAGTCTACCACAAATCTTTAATGATAAACAAAGCAAATATACGGTTTATTAGCCCTTATTCGAACAATTAACCAGAACACCAAAATTTGTTGAGATTGGTGGAAGAGGTAATGTAAACAAATAGAGTAATTAATTTTGAAGTTCTAAACAATTATTTTTGGGCCAGGGTTGATTATGACATTTAATAGTTATTAGCTATGAGTATATGATAAAGCAAACTTTAGAGGTATCCGATGCATTTTTGCAAATATCACATAAATTATGCGACTTTTGAAATATTGAAGGTACCTCATAATAACCTTGGGAGTACAATTTGCACCACTTTATTCTTACATACATTATATCTAATCCCATCAAATAGTATTTAATCTATCCCATCCAACCAAATTTTTTTTTTAACAAATAAGGCCTTAATGGAGCTAAGGAAGAAGGGGACAGAGAATAGTACTCCCTCCGTCCCATAATATAGTGCTTACTTCTTTCTTTTCACGGGAATTAAGGAGATTAGAGGGAGTAGTAGGATTCTCCAAAAAAAATATTTAATGGAGTACTTTTGTCTTGGAACTACTTCTTTTATTTTATTTTTTCCTTCAAAAAAATCAAAAAACAATAAATATTTCCTTGGAATGGTGCAAAACAATAAATAGGAGCACACATTTTGAAAGAAAGGTAGGAATATTTTGAGAAGTTTGTGTAAAAATTGAGGATAATTTAGTAAAAAAAATTAATAAAAAATAAAGTAGGCACAATATTTTAGGACATCCAAAATAGAATATAAGCACTATATTATGGGACGGAGGGAGTATAAAATTTTAGGTTACTATCGGCAAACTTCTAAAAGTGTCAAGTTTGAGTTTTCCAATTCTCTAACAAAAATAGTGCCATGTGACGATGTGAGTGTTGCGCTGCACATAATCATTTGTTGTTCCAACGAAATTTCATGTTATTATCCACCTGGGCCCCCTTTTTTCCCTCGAGAAAAAAGATGCATCGACGGTCGAAACTCGAAATCATTAGAGACCCGGCCTTGACTTGGTCTTCCTGAAGTCGATAAGATTGCTAAATTTAGGTAAATTTTTTTTCTTCAAGTGGATTAGGTAAAAGTTTTTGGTGACGCCGTGATGGTTCAAGTCTTTGAGAGAATCTTATACTTTCTCCGTTTTTTTTACTTTATCTGATGTTTTTTTTTTTTTCATCAACTTCAATGCAAAATTTTGGTAGGAGATAGATAGAGATGAAAAAAAAAAAAGAGGACTACATGTGATTAGAGAGAGATAGAGAGAAAGGAAAAGCAAAAATAGAAAGTGTTGCAAGTAATTAATTATTTTCCTTTTAGGAAAGTGTTGCAAGTAAAAAAAAACGAAGGAAGTAGAAGAAATGATTTATATTATCTAGAAGGAAAAGAAAAAGGAAGTGATTTTTTGAGGGGAGAAAGGAAATGATTGATCACATGAGATTTATCATCATATATATATATGACAATTTTATTCTGAATTACTAGATTTTTTGTATAGTCATATTATATATAACCACCTAATAATTTCATTTAAAAGGGAATGCATAGAATCTTCTTAAACTTAAAATCTAGAATTCTAATTAAATTTGTATATACATCTATAATATTAAAACGTGTGGGCAAATATTGCACGCCGCCACATGTCACCCCATCTTATTATACGTTGATATATATGACACCGTTTTGTCTCCAACAATATAGCATCCCTTTAGAAAATCATCAAAAATTTTGCCTAAGAAATCTCGAACCTATTCATGACCTCTTACTTTGTAATGTTATGATCTACCAACTATGATTCGTGCTCATAAGTCATGACAAAATATCATAATCCCCAAACCATTTATTTTTTTTTATCTTATTAAATTACCCGAATTAGTGCTCTAGTCCAACAACTAGTGTAAAAATAAAGAAAGTTGTTTTCCAAGACAAAGTAAAAACACCTAAATTTATGCATTCGATAATAAAAGTAACAACATTTCGCAATATGAAAGAGGGTTATGCTATATGCAACCCTTAGGGCTGCATATAAGACATAAATACACTACCTAAAATGGAAATAAATTGTGATTTATGAAAAAATTATGCATCAACTGATGCAATAAATGATCAATTAATGCAGGTTTTTTCCATTTTAAGCTTTTTATATTCACTATTGGCATAATTACTACTCCATCCGTCCCATAATATAGTGCTTATTTTTCATTTTTTACGAGAATTAAGGAAAGTGGAACATGAATGATAAACAATTAATGTTGTGGGAAAAAAAAACTGATTTTAGGAGAGAGAATGGTGTATAATGGGTGAAAGAGCATTAAATATATGACTAATTCAACCATTTGGTTCAATAAACAAAGAAAAAAACTATTTCCAAGGAGCAAATAAATGATGGTTGCATGGTTTTTTAGGCAAATCAATGGGAATTGTGGAATTAAAAAATAGAAACAAGAACAACATTTTGGGACACCCAAAATGGAATGCAAGCACTATATTATGGGACGGAGGGAGTATATGGATAACCAAGCTTGCTTGGTGGAGGTGGTGGGGAACTCGCTCACAAGTTCGAACCCCATTACCTACCTAGGCTACATGTGCTTGGGAGTAAGGATTCCCTTATATCCCCCAACTCTCAAGCGTAAAAAATTTTATAATACACCCGGGTGTACCGTGAGTCTGGTACACCAAAGGCTTTTTTTCTCATTGCTCATTTGAAATCATCCAAATGAGCAAAACGTACAAAAAATGAGAGTTTCAAATGAGCAAATATTAGTCTGGGTTTACCATGCACATGGTACACCCGAGTGTATGATGAATGAACTCTTGACCTGTGTAACTAGACTGGCTGACCTGCGAGATGTGCTAGTCCTGTAGGGTCCTTCTTACCAAGGGGTTCCCAGTGGGGACCCCAAATATAATTTACTATATAAATAGATAGATACTGATATTAAGTTGCGATTTTAATATTTGGTAAAAAAAATAATATCTAAGTTATAATTAAATAAATTGATATTTAATTATTCTAAGGATTTTTTGTCAAGAGGGACCTTTTAAAACATTTTGGTTGTGAGCAGGGGCCCAAAAAAATTTAATTGTGAACAGAGACCCAATAACACACTTTGTTTGTTGTTTAGGACCCATTGGCCATATTCCGGCAATAAAGTCAACTTTCCGGCGGTTTAGTTCATCTAATCACCTCTTCCCCTCCTTAATCTCACGGGTGAGATAAAATCCCCTCCCCTCACCCCTTTCTCTCTCCTCTTTCTGCCATGGCAACTCCTCTCCCTCTCCCTCAATTCTTCTTCCCAACCACAGATTTCATCATCTTCTCCCTATCCGTCAAATCCCCTCGCTCTCTTCAATTTCCTTTGGGAAAAAAAAACGAATTTAATAGTCACATTCACATCATTACTCAAATTGCGTCCGAGGATGGCAGAGTTTCCCATGGAGCCACCATTCTCTTTTCGAAGGAAATTGAAGAGAGGGGGGGATTTGAGGGGGGAAAGAATGAACGTTAAAGGGTCTATCTCACGCATGAGATTGAGGAAGGGAAAAGGTGATTAGATGAAGTCAACCGCCGGAAAATTGACTTTATTGCCGGAATATGACCATGGGTCTTAAACAACAAACAAAGTGTGTAATTGGATCCCTGTTCACAATTTTTTTTTTTTTGGGTCTCTGCTCACAACCAAAATGTTTTAAAAGGCCCTTCTTGACAAAAAAATTTTATTCCAAACTGAAACGTAAGACTTACAGAAAATTGAATTTCTTGCAACTCATACATGGCACTTTACCATAAAATATGTAAATATATGTCCTTTGGTTGGCACTTAGCCTCATTGACACATCTTCACTATGTAAAAGTGCACAAGCATAACCATGGTTTCCAAAGAAAAACAATATTTTATACAGAAGCATTTTCTACCTGATGAGTACAAGGTGATTCACGTAAGACGAGGTTACAAATGGCATCTACCTGTTTAAAAATGGAATTAAGCAGAAATATACCATCATATTCAACTAACCATTACTTAATTAAGTAGTACTAAGACTTCTAACTACAAGAAAAGAGTGTTCCATATATTTTATTTTAAATCAAACTAAATGGATATCCTGTTTATTAGTAGTTGTTATGGCCACCTTCTAGGCGGCCAGCAAAAATATACAAAGAAAAGGACCCTTTCGTCTACAAGTTTCAACAATAAAGATTTGAAAGTGAGTGATCAATTTTTTGCAAATATAGTAGTAGATCTTAAAACGAGGAAAACTACAGATTAAGTACATTTACCATTAGATTTGGTTTTTAGAAAATCAAGGAAGCTCCATATGTCTAGTACTTTTACCGACATTAAGCTATTCCTAAACAGAACTTTATCCAAGAGAGATGAAAAAATTAAAAATAAATCGTTGGATATGATAAAGTTAATTAATGTAAATGACACGTGATCAGATATCTTGATCATGAAGAAGTATTGTGAGATTTAAAATTAAAAAAATTCCTAATGATGTTGCAACTTGCAATTATTTACGAGAAAGGTCTAAAACCCAATGCACGTAATTTCATGAACAATAATACTATTATGAAAAATAGTGGTGGATTGAGGTAAAGTACTCCATTTTAGAGGTTATATGATAGTATAATATTAGCATATGAAGTATAACTGAATATACCCATCTACTAATCTAGAAATTAGTTTTTTTTCAAGGAAACTAAAGAAAATAATACTCAATTCGTTCCAAAATATAGTTCCTATTTCTATTTTAGGTGTCTCAAAATATAATTTTTGGTTTCTATATTTAGTTCCACATGTTTACGTAATTTGCCTAGGAAAACCGTGTCCCCATCATTTATTTGCTTCTTGAAATTAGTTTTTTGCTTTGATTATTCAACCTAAGGGTTGCATTTAATGCTCTTTCACCAATTATTCTCCATTCTCTCTCCTAAAATCATCTTTTCTCTTACAACATTTATTTAAATAAATAAATAAATCTTTATTATCCCTCTTCGATTCTACTTATCTTAATTCTCGTGAAAAAATAAATCAAGATCTATATTTTGGGACGGCGAAAGTATATATGTACAAATATAAAATGAAATTTTCAAGTATCTAATTATTTAACACTTCTTAATTATATTTGGTTCAAATAGTAGGGGTGTATCACTTTCATGAATTTCTTGGACCGTTTAGGTCACCAACCTAGTAGTATAAAAGTTGGATACACACGCCTTGACGTTGACACTCATTAATATTTATTAGATCAAAAAGTGTCCATGTTTATCTTAGATCAAATCTCGTCCATGTTTAGCAAAGGAAATTACAACACATAATAATATTATTATAACAAAGTATACATTAAAAAACAAGTTTACTGAATTGTAGAATTGATAGCCCATGTTCAGACGTTCTCTCCTCATTTTTCCCTCTTCTCTCTCAACTTTAATTTTCTTCGTCATTTTACAGGCTGCCACAACCTTTTAGAGCGTTGATAAGTTCCAATTTTCCTTTTTATTATTATTTTTTAAGTTAGTGATTACAGTAATTTCTCTCTGTAGGGAGATATTTTCACTGGAACAGGAATTGTAGATATTAAGTTAATATGATCTAGGGACGGGTTATATATATTGAATTTTATCTCTCTTCTTATAAGAGTGTTGATTTTATTTGTGTCCTTTGCTACTACTTATATGGCCTACTACATTTTGTTGGTTAATTGGGATCAATAGGTTTTGCAGCATATGTGAGTTTCTCATATACAACTAATCACATCAAGTAAAAAGTTATATCAGATCGAACAAGGATCCCCTCATGGAAGGTTGTACTTGTATTAAAAAACAATATATATACGATCTAGGGTATGCAATACTATAATCTTGCATTTTTAATGAAAATATAATACAATAACAATAAATTGGCCTGGATTCATAAATTCATTGTATTGATGGGAGGAGGTTTCTTTGATTAAATTTGATATATATCTATATATATATCTAAAACTCAAAGCAAACAAATGTCATGCTGCCACATGTACCTCACCCTCCCAAACAAATGATACAAAGTAATCAACAAAAATATATGTATGAAGACTCGAACACGCAACCTCTCATTTGATATACAAACATACTAACCACTAATCTACAATATTTTTTTGGTTTTTATGGGGAGAAAAAAAAACTATAACATACATCTAAGAAAAGCTTTTAAATATATGGTAACTTACATCCCATAATATACCCCACAATTATTAAGGAGATCCAACATTACATGCAATTATCCCGTAAAAAAAAAACATTACATGCAATTAACTACATTGCTATAATAAACTACTTTGCTTCTAATTTAAGAACCAAATTGTAAGTAGGGGTGTTCAGGAGACCCGATATATTTGACCATCATGTTGACATGTCTACCCGAAAAAGGTATAAATATGAAATTTCATTTTGATGGGTCGGGTACCCGACTCAGGAAAAAGATGCAAGAATCGGGCCGGTTAAGGAGCTTGCTTTTAAGTTACACGTGTATCCCGAATAAACGCATCGTTATATTTTTTTCTCTTTCTTTTTTCACAGTAACTTTAATCTCCTCTTATAAGATCAGAATCAATTGTGAAAATGAATAATAAAAAGAATCAATTTTACAGGGTAAGTTGGATCGGATGAATCAACATGTAAAAAATGGATCGGATGAATCAACATGTTAATGAAAAAATTAGTTGTGATGTAATCTGCAAGTGAGAATATTTACCTTATGGTTGATTGGTAGTAGATCCTTTTGAGGAATTGGCATGCAATTGACAATTGTCACTCATGGTAGTATCCAAAACACTGTAATCAACATGGATCGACAGTTGATACTCATAGTAGTAGCTTCTTCTATAGCTCTTCCAATGATTTTTTTTTCATTAGAAAAAGTTATGACACTTCAGGGTCGAATCATGGGCTTCTTTTCTAGCTACCCGAAAAGAGGGTACCCACGTATTCTGGTATTTTTGGTACCCGAATAACTAGGTAACCGGTTATGAACACCTCTAAACAACAAACTCTCATTAATCGGTTACATTCTTTAACGAAACAAGAAAAAAAAAGGGCATTAACCATCTTAAATAACTAAAATGTAATGTAATATATAGATTAATCTCGGGGCATTGCCCGGGTAAACAACTAGTGTATTTATTAAAACTTGAGTTCTACTTTTGATGTGGTATGACTTCCAATTGATGAACTAATATTAATCAAATAAAAAAGGTTCTTTCAAAATAAAAATAAAAATAAAAAAGGTATATCATGTCATATTATGATTTATGACGGAGAAGTGAGGAATACGGTCGGTTGGCTTGGTAAGGCTTTGGCCTTCTAATAAGTTCCATCATTTCCACACACAGGGTCGACTTCTCATCATCTTTTCCCTTGGATATTAGAAAGTCTCAACTTATTATTATTTCATAGCAGGTCTAGCTATATAGGTTGTTTTATGTGCTTGGTCCTAACAAATGACTTCATAAAATCACATAGGCCCTGTTTGGTAAATGGCTTTTTCACTGGCTTTTGGCTTTTGGCTTTTCAATTTGATCAAACAGCCAAAAAAAGTGTTTGGTTATTAGGCTTTTTGGTTGGGTGAAAAGGCGGCTTTAAGCAAAATGAAAAAGTTTGGTCTCGGAGCGAGCTTTTTGGATTAGGCTTTTGGCTTTGTTACCACAAACTCTCTAATAAACGTAACAGCCATGTGAGTTAATTTTTCTTAAAACACTTTTGCAAACAAATTGGCTTTTAAATAAGCCAACTTAAAAGCCCAATACATACACACTAACTCTTAACTACCAAAGGTCAACAAAAACAAACCAAAGTACCAAGCCCAATGACCAATGGATTCTTACAAACAACCCCATAAGCTAACTGCGTTTTTGTTTTTCATTTTATATGCATAGCAAGTATCACACACAACTACAAATTGAGTGCTTCTTGAGCCTAAATATAAAAACTTTTTGAAATCTACAACTTTCCATTGGTATAATTAAGACTATTAACATCAAATATTTAGAAAGTATAAAAAATAACCCTGTATGATTTTATGGTCCATCCCAATCTAGTTCCTTAATAGTAACTAAAGTCCCATATCCTGCCAAAAATTGACAATTGCAATCACCACTTGATCCTCATCTAACGGCGCAGATTAATCTCCTCAAATCAACCCAAAAACCGCGTCAATACCTCCAACCCCACCACCTCGATATATCTCTATATAATCCTCCCTCTTTACCACCCTCTCCCTAAACTCATCCAACTTTCCCTACACTACCATCTTATCAAATTTCGTAAAACACAGGAGCACTAAGTAAAAAAAACTCGAAGTATATTATATATAATATGGGAGCCTCCAAAAGTATAATAATGTCAGTAAAAATGATGTTAATGTCAACCGGTGTAATCTCCATTGCCATTCTTATATCTATGTCTATTCCAAATCTCCTCAACTCCGCCACCGGCGCCACCTCTCACCTCCCTTCTCTCTTTTCCACACTTCGCTCTTGGCTTCGGCCGCCGTATCTTTACTTCATCATTAACGCCATCATCCTTGCTATCGCCGCCATCTCCCGCCTCCACCACCACCACCACACCAACCACCCTGCGCCACCACCTCCTACTAAATCTTCACCACTTCCTCATCATCAAGAGTTTCTTCCCCCCTACGATGTCGTTGATAATGTTGTTGGAGGTGGTTACACTCACTACAACGACGTCGTTTCTGTAAAGGATGTTGATGTTGAGGTTGAAGTTGTTGATAATAGCTTGTTTGTTGAGAGGGAAATAAAGGTTGTTAATGATGATAGATTAGTGATGAAGCATGTTATTAGAGATAATCATCATGATGAGTTATCTACGGTGATTGAGCAGTCCACGTGGACTCCTCCACCTTCATCTGAATCATCTCCGCCGTTGATCAGACATAGTGCTTTGAAGAAGGCTTCACCGGAGTTTTCATCGGAAAGACCGCCGGCGATGTCGAGGTTCGGTCATCATCGTCGTCCGGCTAAACCAGCTCTAGCTGAAGGTAATTAATCAACTAATCATACTCTTAATGGTGTCCCTTTTTCTTAATTTTATATTGTTATTTGAATATAGTATGTACTACTCCTATGTTTTAAAATTTCAATGAAAAAAAGGCGTAACATTATGATAATAAGATTAACCAATATGAAATTTTGGCTAATAAGTAGCATAGTACTTGATTTGTTTTCTTCATTAACGTTTTTGTACGTGGTTCAAATTTTAGGATTTGGGGGGTTTTGCAAGAATTTCTTTTTTCCAATTAAGATCAACTATCGGTTTTGTTTAATTATTCCACGAGTGTCGGAGTGTGGGTAGGGAGTTGTCCACGTATGATTGAGGATGTAGTAGCTTTCGATTTATGTGGTGCTCAATAATATCTAGTTGGCTTTTTTCAAAAAAAAAAAAACTATCGGTTTTGTTTAATTATTCCACTTTTTTTCTTTTAATAATGCTTTTTAATATTTCAAATCATTCCACATTTTTCAAGGTATATGCATTAGGGTGTGAGATTTTGTTAGATGTTTTGATGTGCATTATTAGAAAAGCTATACAGTATATAAAGATATTATTAGTAGTGCGCATTTCATAATTAACAATGTTTTTTGTTTTTTTAAAGAAGCGGTACTTATCTCCTTCGCTCCCCATAAGTTAGGCCATATTTGACTTTTTCTATAACAGTAACTCTATATAATGTTCGACAAATTAATGGTCTTAACTAGTATGATTTGATCATTAAAGTCAAATAAAACAAAAAAGGAGTTGTATAACCACACTTTGTATATTCTTTTTGCTCAAATATATGATACCTATTTCGTCTTGCAATAATTTACACCTTATTTTCATGGTTCCAAAACAAACATTTGACCATTAAAATTCTTAAAAAATTTATAAATAAAGGTTTATATCATTATAATACACATTGAGACAAAAAAAACACAATTCCTCATAACAAAATTACATATATTGGTAGAAATTTATGGTTAAATTTTATAAAATTTGAATATAATAGTCACACATTGTAAACTAACATGGGATGAATAAATCAGTGAGCAATTTTAGTAGGATATTAACTAATGGTTGTGGACTTGATTGAAAGAGCCGTAGGGCTGTTTAATTAATTAGTTAGATCTGAGCATTAATCTGGATGTTTCGTTATGAGGTAACGTTTGACCGAATTAATAAATTCTAAATAAAATGTGTACTTTAATTAAATTTGCTGGAATCTTCGGGCAACTAAACTACAAAGCGTATAAAATGAAGTGGCTTTACTGTACTGGTCGGTACTGACAAACTTTACTAAGATCTAATGGAGCCGTTACAAAAGTTGACCTTGACTATATACTTTTCCTTTTTCTACTTTCATGTGAATGTTCACATTGGTGTAATAGGTTGACGTTTAAGGTTATCAACTTTCTCAAGGAAATTTTTAATCAAGTGATTTATAATTCATCTAAAAACGATATAATAATGAACTACTCCATATAAGATTGATTTTTCTTGTACAAGTAGTATAAACTAAGTGTCATTAACTTTTAATAAATATCTTTACTTTTACTTGTTTTCTTTTCAACCTTTTGCTTAATTACAAGTTACAATTAACTAGTCAATATGCACAAATATATGTATGCCATGCATAATTTTTTTCGATAGGAGTATGATATTTTCACATGCGTTTCAAGTCTATAACATTATGAAGTTCCATGTTTGTCCATATCAAAGCTCATAAGTTAGAGGTTTATTGATATAAAAAAAACTTCATTGCATTTGACCTGGTATTAGAAGGAAAAAAACAAAATGATTACCGCTATTACCTTCTCTTTTCCTCTATGGACAGATTAAATTTTTCTGTCATCTAACACACAAAAGTTCCTAGATAACTACAAGAATGATAATTAAGTTCTTGGATTAGTATTTCTTAAACAATCTTTTCCTTTTTGAAAATTATAATAGGGAGACAAACTATTAGACCTTGAAAGTGATTGATTAACATTATAATAATATCATAGATGATCCAAAATATATTCCTATGCAAAAACAAAAACATTATTTTCTTTAGAAATAAATAATCTTTGTCTAACATTATCTAATAACATCCATTTCATAATTTGATAGGTGGGAAGGCTTTGAAAGTATCAAAACCAAAGAAACATGATACCTTTGAGAGCACTTGGAAGGCCATAACTGAAGGACGACATATACCTTTAACAAGACACATCAAGAAGTCTGACACGTGGGACAACCTCGACCGTCAGATCGACTTGCTCGACGACTCTTTTCCTTTACCAGTGACGGTCAAACAATCTGAGACGTTCATGGAGCGGACCAATAACATGTCGCCACCTGTCAGTGTGACAACAATGACCAATAAGTTAAAGAAAGAACCATCACTAGGTCAAGATGAGTTGAATCGACGAGTTGAAGCGTTCATTAATAAGTTTAATGAAGATATGAGGTTGCAAAGGCAACAATCCATGCAACAATTTATGGAGATGATTAATCGTGCTGCTTAATATCTTATTTCATTCCTATTATTAAAAAATTAATGTTTTCCTTATGTACATTATTACTGATCTTAAAGGGTTTGTATTCTTTTCATTTGTCATTAATTTTGTTAGACTAGTTACTTACTGATAAGTGATGATATATATACAGTCCAAGAAATTTTTAAAAAAGAAAAATATAAAGCTAAAAGAGATCAAGTTGTGATAGTAGAAGGTGTGTAAATTAAAAGTTTTTTTTATCATTTTTTTTTTCATGAGAAAAAGAGTAGCACTTGTAATCTTTCTTTCATGTTTGTATTGAGATAATATACTTTATATTCCTTCTCTTGTAAGTTTTATCTTTGAATACTAATTGCTACATTTTTTTAAAAAATTTTTTAGAGCATGTTTTCTATTTGTTTAAGAGTATATATATGTAAATATGTAAGGTGCGTATATTACGAAAGTGTTATATTCACCTTAATATAAACTTAGGTAAAATAACAAATTTCTAGGTAAAGAACACAACTAGCCCCTATATGAGAGGATTGATCATGGTTAACATATTGATGGAGATCTTTATTAATTAGAAAATTGAAATAGAAAAAGAAACTTGGGCTCACCATCAATAAATTTGTAGATTTGTGACAAAGTATGCTTAAATGGTGCGTTCTATTCTCCTAATATATTCTACTGTCTACATATTAATTCTAACTATTTCGTGCTGTTAAAAAATCACTTCATTATTGACAAGTCAAATTAGCTAGTACATTAAAAGAAACTCAATGCGCATTAAAAAAAAACTTAATGAACACAATACGATCGATGTAATATGAGTATGATACACCCAAGTTCACAATACTGGTGATTGAGCCTTCTTATCGTGTTGCTGCCCAGGATCGAACTGGGGACCTTTAGTGTGTAAGACTAACGTGATAACCACTACACCACAGCAACAGTTGTTGTAATTAAAATCCCGAGGAAATTTATTAAAGTTCTCATGTAAAATTTTCATCAAGACATACCGGGATTGGACATCAATACTCATTGCCCCATACAAGCATATATAAATATTATAAATGGTTTTTCCATTTTATGTTGTTCTCATAATTTTTAGTAGTTAATTTAATGGATTTTATTTTCATCTTGATATATTTAATTCTGTCATTTTATGAAAGGTTATTTAATTTATCCTATCAATTGATGAATATTTGATCTCTTTTTGTTGAAGAGTTTTGCGTGTTTACAAGATTGAAGGTATAGAATATCATTTTTACTATTCTCCTATTTCGCTATACCAATAACGTGAATTTCCGCGGTAAAAGATGTATTGTTATCGAAGATAAATCATGGTCTAACTTGTATAGTGATATGACAATTATAGCGAAGCCTAATAGATTAGGTGTTCAATATATGATTAATATTCCAAATCTGGTGTCTATTAAGATTGTTATTGTAAATTATTATTTGGTGTATTATCCATGAATACCATGATAATCTTCTTCCACAATAAATCAAAGATTGTGCAAGATTATATGTTTCTTACACAATAAAAATCAATAAAGTCAAGCCAACGCATATACTCTATGTCAGCTATTTTAAAATGGGTCGAGTAATTATCGAATATAGATACTTCTTAGGTCGACCAGATCAAAAGAATACAAAAGAAATCAAATGGATCCAGTGAAAAGGCGAGAGTACTTTCTAGACCAAACTCAAGACATTATGCAACTTAAGATCTATGACAAATTGGCACTATGCTATTAAATGTGGAGGAGGGACCAAAGCTTGTAAGACTTGCTGCCTAGTGTCCTTGCACACACTACAAAGCTTCACCGTAGAATAGGAATCTTCAAATTTTTGATGAAGTTGATATATATGAAAGGAACTTGAGACATGGTTAACCGAATCAACTAACAAAGTAACCAACTTTTGGCTCCAATTTTTGGTTTTTTGTGGAGTTGGACACAAATTTTCAAACGCTCTAATTAAGTGGTTATTATGTAATTGCCGACCATCAAAGGCAATATAAGCCTTATCTAGAAAGAACTATGACTACTAAAATCATGCACTCTTTTTCATGACTTTGCTTGGAAATTTCTGTTTCAATGTAGCATGCTATTTTTAACTATATATTTTGCTGTCATAATCTTATTAGATCTTTGTTAATCACTGTTTTTATACTTGATTGGAAGGGTATGTATTATGTATAATCTTCAAAACATTGTTTTCTTGTTGTTAGTGGTGCCGACATATTGAAATAGACTTGTTTTAAGTAGTGTGTTAAGTTTGACCTTGGAATTACCAGCTAGTATTGACGTTAAAGTTTAGTTCAACAAGATTTGGATAGTATATGTGGATTTTTATTAGTGGGCATATTGATATTCCCTTTCTTAGCAACATGATGCACTTTGTCGATCCAGGTATAATGATACTTAAGCACTAAGCAAGAGTTTATCGCCTCGATCGGTTGTCAGCTGTCAGCTGTCAGCCATCAGCGGCTTGCATTGCTTCACCTTTGTTGAGTACGACGTCGAGTGAGTACTGAGTACTGACTACTGAGTAGAGGCTTATCGAATATAAGCAGGGCAGATCAAAAAAATGAAGATTGGCACTAATTAAAGGTGCGTTCTCTTTACCTGAATAATCCTAAACTGAACTGAACTTATTGGACCTGGTTGGACCTGATTCAACTTATTGAACCTGATTGAAACTTATTAGACCTAATTGGAATTTATTAGACCTTATTGGACCTGATTGGAACTTATTTGCTCTTATTTAACAAAAAAATTAATGAGTAATAACATAAAAATTACCCGTAACATAAATATTACCCCTAACATAAATACTATCCCTTAAAATTTATTATGACATAGTAATTATTAAAATTTATCCTTCAAAAAAATAGTAATTATTAATTATCTCTTATGATTAACATTTTAACAAAAAAAATATTATTTATATGCTGGCCTATACACAACTTTTACCATTAATATATCTAATAGTCTTGCTTTGATTTCATAAAGCACTAGTAGGAAATCAATTAATAACATTTATATCTTTCATTGTTATTTGTAACGAAAACATGTTATCTCTAATTATTTAAAGGCGAATTGCAAAATATTATAATTATGATGATTATTATTGTTAACCCTATTTTACCATGATTGTAATATTTTTTAATAATAACATAATTAGCTAATAATAATATGAATAATAAGATAATTGATAATAATGCAAATATAATACTATATAATCAAAGGGGTACTTTAATTAAAAAATTTAATAATAACATAATCAGCTAATAGTAATATGAATAATAAAATAATAGATAATATTACAAATATAATACTATATAATAATCATAGTGGTACTTTAATTAAAATTTATTGATCATTGACTATTTGGACCTTATTGGAACTTATTGGACCAGATTAGACCTGATTAGAACTTATTGCACCTGATTGGAACTTATTGCACCTAATTGGAACTTATTGGACCTTATTAGAACTTATTCCCCTGATTGGACCTGATTGAAACTTATAATAAGATCTTGGAATATAGCTAGGGTCTTCTACCCCGAAGGTAATAGTGTTGGTGAAAGTGATATAAAAAAAAAACGTAAACATTTAAGAGACCAAGTGAGTAAGGAAAAAAAAGTAGTATATAGTATGTAAATTTGATACTTTTCCTACTAATATGTATATATATTAGTAAAAACAATATAATCTTTTACCCCTTAAGTAACAAAATGTATCAAGCTAAGCTGGTAAGGAAAGAACCTTTCAACCTCAATGTTGGGGGTATGAGGTTGGAAGGTTCGATCCTCACTAGGGACACTTTGGGAGAGGGTTTCTTCCTACCATCCCCTCCACTCTCAAAGTGTCTGCCCGCAAACCCAAGCCGGGGAACTTGCGAGAGCAACTGGTCTGGCAGACCCCTTCATCTTACTTGCTTTAGGTCATGGTTCTATTGAAAATGAAAACCTAAGTAGCTAGACTGTATTAAAGTTGGTAGAACTAACTTACTGTTTCTAGACAATTTCATCTAATTCACCTAAGTTAAAAGCTAGGTGATTAATAATATCGAAATTTATCCTTACTCTTAGTACAGAAGCTTTCTAATAGACATCAAAGAAATAACACATAGTAACTAATAACATGATTTCGAGGTATACAAGTGAGGAAGAACAGGGGATAAGGAAGAGAGTCCAATGTCAATTATAACTTATTGTTAGGACTTAGGATATCATCTGTTGGAGAAACATTACTTACAAATACATCAATATATGCTATAGGTTTGAAATTCATTCGTAACTCATACCCAACCCAACAAGAGATATGAAAGAGATGGGCCTTTGGATTAATTATGCATCTTTAGCAGCCCGATCCATCTTGATAAAGGGTACATTGTACATTTGAGGAAATGGTCTGGTTACTCCAAAATTAGGTGAACCTTGATCTTCAGGCCCCATACGAGGGAATATCAATGTGAAGACTTTTGGAGTATTTTCTAGGTTAGTGGGTCGGCTTACATACTACTTTTATTCTACCTCCATTTCTTAACAAGTAACATACTTTCTTTATATGGAAATATCACGATAAGTGACACGAAGTTTGAAATAGCAAAAAAACAAATCATTTTTATTACAAATATGCTACAAAAAGTAAGAGTAGACCACTACTTTTATATTTCATCCCTTGAATTACCTTACTTCGTTTTGATTCCAATATTCTCTCTCTAGATTTCTTGATTTCCCCCCACTTTATCTATGTTTCACTTATTAAGAAACAGAAGAAGTATTTGGATATTATCATGAATATGATAAATTAAAGATTACTCTTTATTTATTTGCTCATTTAGAATGTTCTAAATGAGTAAATAAGAAGGGTTTTGTGTGTGTGTTAGAGATCGACTAAGCAAAGTAATGTAGATGAGATTCGACCTAGGTCTTTGATACTATCTCCACAAGACTTTACTAACTAAGATAGATGACATTCATAGTAAATAAGAAGAGTTAGAGGCTCCTAATGAATAAAAAAGCAAAAACGTTAGTGTTCGTGCAATGCTTATAAATTATAATACTTAAGTGCACGTTGAATTTTTCGTGGCTTACAAAGATGTGAGTGGATCCGTTAATAGGCCTAACCTAATAGGGCATAGCCAAAAGTCTATAGTTCATCTCACAATTTTGTTTTTGCTATTTCCTTTTGTGGCAACTCATTCCCTATCTTAAGAATTAGTCAGACGCAAGGATGATTAATGTTGGATTTTGTATCCATGTTAGAATTAGAAAGTTAATTAATTAGATGCTTGTCAAAATCTTGATTTGAATTATACAATTCTACAATTTCATAAGATGTAAGCAATTCCAACCAAACAAGTCTTTTTGTGGGAAAGAGAACTTCATAGGAAGTACAACTTCCTAAATTTTTGTTAGCCAAGCAATTTCATCTTATCTTACTTCCAAGTAAGTTCTGTTTTCCATAAATTTGTATATCAACCAAACAATCCTAAAGTATTAACTTTCGTAGTTCCACCCATTTTGTTTCGATATAACTGTACATGGAGGAGAGAGAAATAGCTGTATATGGAGAAGGAAGACTAAAACAGGCTCCGCAATTTGAGGTCCCTCAAAATTCGGCCCCTGTGCTATAGGTCTGGTTGCACAGGCCCATAGCCGGCTCTGATAGGAAGTACAACTTCCTATATTTTTGTTAGCCACGCAATCGCATTTTATCTTATTTCCTAGTAAGTTCTACAGTACTTCCTATGAATTTTATGTCAACCAAACAACACTGAAGTATTAACTTCCGTATATCCACCCATTTTGTTTAATTGTTTCCATATAGAAGTAACAAAGAAAAGATCTTTAATTAATAATATAAAAACAAAAATTAGGTGTAATTAGGTTTTAACCCTTGTTAGTTTGGGTAATTAGTATAAAATAGAAAGAGTTAAAACATGTATACACTCTAGAGAAGCTAGAAATAGTAGGCAGCACAGGCAAGGAGCTTATAGGACAGGCAATACGTAAGCAAAATGAGCATTTCATTGCCTCAACACGCAACCTCTCTCTCTTTCTCTCTCCTGCTTTCACCTGCTGCTCCATCACATTCACTCACCCCCACTTCCCCAAAACCGCCTTCTCTCTCTCCTTCCTCTTTTCCCGTAAGTATTTCTCCCTCCTAACCTTTTTTCTCTCTCTCCCCAATTTTTCTCCTCTTAATTTCATTGCGTTTAGTTTATTAGCTTCTTTTTACTTTGCTTTAAGACATGAATTGGGTGTTTATTTTGTGCTTTTATTACCTAATTTTTGGTTATTCTTCCTGGGTTTTCTTCACTGCATAAAATTGAAATAAACCCATTAATTATATTTGCCAAAGATGTGATTTTTTAGCTTTTCTGTTAGTGGGTATTTCTTAGTTGATGTTGTAAATATTTGGGTTTTTGTTTGATTGCTCATTGATTATGATCTGTGATTTTTTTTTTTTTGTTTATGGGTTGATTGAAATGTAGACTGACGATGTTGTGTTTTGCATCTTTGTTTTTTGATTATGTTGTTCAGTTGTTGTTGACAAGTATTCTCTGCGCGTGTCCCATTCCTTCTCCAATTTATAGCTTACAAATTGTCAATTTCAGAAACCCTAACCCTAAAAAAAAAAACCAAAAAAATTCAAGATTGAAGGTTCTTTAAAACCCACATAGTATAGTAATACCCAAGATGGAAGTGAAATTGTGGAATGATAAGCGTGAAAGAGAAATGTATGAGAATTTTGCGGAGCTTTTCGCCATAATTAAGGCGACTGAGAAGCTTGAAAAGGCTTACATTAGGGACATAATCACCCCATCAGACTATGAAAGTGAATGCCTAAAATTGATTACCCATTTCAAAACCCTATCTAGTTCATTGAAGGACACAGTCCCTAGCATTGAGAAATTTGTTGATGTGTATAAGATGGACTGCTCAGCTGCTTTGAATAGGCTTGTTACTTCTGGGGTGCCTGCTACAGTAGAGCATAGGGCAGCTTCTGCTGCTTCTTCCACCACTTCAGCTGCCACCGTGGCCGAATGTGTTCAGAATTTTATCACGTCGATGGACTCTTTGAAATTGAACATGGTGGCTGTTGATCAAGTCTATCCCTTGTTGTCTGACCTCTCAACGTCGTTAAATAAGCTTAGTATATTGCCACCTGATTTTGAGGGGAAGATCAAAATGAAAGAGTGGCTCGGACGCTTGTCTAAGATGGGTGCTGCTGATGAACTCACTGAGCAACAAGCAAGACAGCTTCACTTTGATCTCGAGTCTTCATACAACTCTTTTATGGCTGCTTTGCCTAATGCTGGAAATTGATTTGATTCATTTGGGTGAGCTTGTAAATAATTATCTATACTATATTACTATGTGGTGTTCTTTCTAATATGTAGTTGATGATGCATGTTGTTACTTTTTCTGCTGGAATGTGAAGGATGATATTTGTTTCCTTCAAACGTTGGATGGTTTATGATGCAAAAGGTGTAGGAGAATTTTTGTAACTTTGAATTGACAATATGTTAAGAGTACACTTTGGTCCTTGTTTTGTTCATGTCAGAGTTAAAGCAGTTCAACCATGAATGGAATTTATCTTGCTGTTAGCACTGCGGTTATCAAATCGTTGCAAAGTGCGCTTAATCAGTTTGCGCTTTCTCTGAGAAATGTTTTGATAATCACTCAGCCTACATATGTGGTAACTGGTCAGTGTGATTGCTTAGAATTTTTAACTGTGCTTGTTGAAGCTCTTGATAGGAACTTTATACGCTTTTCCCTGTTCTTGACTTCTTGTTGAAGCTCTTGATAAGAACTTTATACGCTTTTCCCTGTTCTTGTTGAAGCTTCTTTAGCTATTCAAACCTTCACCTATGCAAAGCTATTTATCATCTACAAGCCTTTCATCAAGCAAACTTAAAGTAAGCTTTTAGTCCCGACAACTTCACAAAATTGATGGAATTGTTATCTCAACAATTTTCTTGTAGCTATACTTGGATGTACACTTTTGTTTGGTTCTTCCCATCCAGTCTTTTGAAGTTCCTACTGTAAAGATTGCATTTTTGTGGGCACCTTCAAGCTTCTATTCTATGATTTGTGTCAATGCTGCATGGCGTGTGTCATAGCAAAAAGAGGTTTATCATTCCTCGATGAAGTGTTTACCATTCAGATTAAGTCCATAGGTTTGTGATTCTACCTTGTTAGAAATTTTTTTGGGGAGACGGGTGGGGAGAGCTCTTACTTGTTAGATGCACATAGCATTTATACAAGTGGTTGTTTACAGCATATAGATAACATATCACGAAAGTGGCGGTTTTCTTCATTATTCACTAAGAAAGACCATAGTAGATAGGAACCTCATAGAAGTTCTGCTCGGTCTAGCTTTACCGGCTAGGCACGTGGGAGTGGGTTAAGAAAAATTTGACCATCAGCGAGTTGTGTCTGGGATTTGTATGGCTCCTCGACCACAAGCGATCCCAAAGGGAAGGACCTTTTTTCGCAAGGACCCTAGTGGGCCAGTGACAAGATTTGAAGATTCGTACTGTTTCTAATATGATCGGAGTAGATGATAAATTTACATTCTTGGATGATTTTTTTTTTTTTGACAATGTGGATGATGTATATGTATATATTATGATTGATGAATGTGAATAGGTGACCAAACTCAAGTTATTGAATAGTACATTCAGAGGTTTAAAATTTGAATAGAGGAATTTGACCTGTTTAACGAAATGTATACCAACTGTTTTAAATAATATGCTTTTTGTCAATTCTACACAGCAAGAAAAATATTTAAATGACACTAGCCTACGACAATTGTATTACCTAAACAGCCTTATGAAGTCAAAGACAATTCTGGAGAACTATGATAAGGAATTCATCAAAGATCTGCCATTATTAAATTCGTAGGTAATGAGAGTTGTATAATCGTCATTGGCTGATTTCATGATCGATTACGTTGTCAATTTGTCATCACTGTCTCAATATCTATTTCTCCTTTGGGATAAATTGTGGAGAACTTACGTCAGAAATGGGTTAACAATCAAACAAAAAATGCTAATGTAATAAGCAACTTTAATAAATTTATTACTTTTCTTTTTATTTGCAATTAAATCCCAAAAAAATAGAGGATAAAAATAACAAGAAATAGTAGACTCGTGTTATAAGAGAGAACAAATCCCAAGTAAAGCTTCAAGTTCTAAATTTTAATGCGAAAAGTTCATCTTTTAGTAAATTATAAGGTTAATTAAGGAATAGCGGGAGTAAAATGAAAAACTTTCGCCTAAATGAATAATCAACTATCGAGAGTAGGGAAAGAGGTGTTGATTAAAGCTGTTATACAAGCTCTACCCACTTATCTTATGGGTGTCTATAAGTTGCCAGTAGCCATCATCCAGGAATTTCAAGGGGAGGAGAGGAAAATGCATTGGGTGAGTTGGGAGAAGATGTGTAAACCGAAGTGTGTGGGAGGAATGGGTTTTAAAGATCTTGCGGTCTTCAATGATGCTTTGTTGGGTAGGCAAGTTTGGCGTCTCATTCACCATAAAGAACTCTCTTCTGAGTCGTGTGATGCAAGCTAAATATGTTCCTCATGGAAATATTCTGGAAGCTAGGCTGGGTTATTCTAATAGCTACTCTTGGAGAAGCATCTGGAATGCCATTAGTTTTCGGAAGACTTAATTTGGAGAGTGGGAAATGGGTGTAGCATAAATATATGGAGTGAGCCGTGGGTTGGAGATGAGAATGGAAGGTTTATTGAGAGTGAGAGAATTGAAGGTGTGGAAGAGGTGGGGGACCTTATTAACTTTGCTTCTATTGGGTGGAGAACGGATTTTATTGAGCAAAATTTTAGTGAGTGTGACAAGAGATGCATTCTTTCCATCCCTTTGAGTTTGCGTGCGGGTAGTGATGAATTGGTATGCGCTTATTCGAAAAATGGAGTTTATACGGTGAAAACAGCGTATATGATTGGCAAAGGAGGCAACTTAGATGATTTTCACCGAGCTTGGGGATCTTTGGAAGCTAGAAGTTTCTCCAAAAGTGCGGCATTTTTTGTGGAGATTATGTACCCGAACACTTCCTGCGCGTGCTATGCTGAAAGCGCGCCACATTACTGAGAATGGGAGGTGCCTTTGGTGTCCAAATGATGAAGAAACAGTGACCCATGCGCTTTTCACTTGTGGTAGGATTCGGAAAATTTGGGATGATTGTGGCTGTCAAGAGATGTTGAGTGTGTTAATGAAGAAACTTGGGCTGATGTGATGGTAAAATGGATGGAGATGGACCGAAAGATGGTTGCTAGGGGATGCTTTGTAGCCTGGAATTTATGGAGCGAAAGAAACGACTTCGTGTTCGAAGGTAAGAGTTCGCCTCTTGAGATCGTTGTGCAGCGAGCCAACAAATAGGCTGAAGACTTCGATGCATATGCGAAGCATATTTATGCTGGGTGCAAGGCTGCTGTTGTTTGAAGCTCGTACTAGTCAATGCCGATGCGTGTTTGAGCTAAGAATGATGGGTTGGCATGGGAGTTGTAGCTCATGATCATGCAGGACAAGTGGTGTTCTCGGCAGTGAGGAGAGTGAAGGCATGGTGGCCTCCCGACGTCGCGGAGTGCAAAGCTATTCTTATGGCAGTTCGTTGGGCTCGTAACCATGGATTGAAGGATATTATTGTTGAGTCTGATTCCCAAGTTATTATCTCTCGTTTGTCATATGCAGTTATTTTCTTCTCAGATTTAGATGCAATTTTAGGGGATGTTATTGAGTTCTATTCTAGATTTAACTCTGTTACTTTTTTTTATGTAAAGCGGGATGGTAATAGTGTAGCACACGATCTTGCTAGGATTATTCCCTTTGGTGTCGAACATGTAGGAATATATAGATGCATATAGCGGAATTTCAGGAAACAATTTCCTAACATCTATCATAGGATCGCAGACATAATCAAACATATGAATCATTCAATAGGGATTAAATATCAAACCTTTGTAGCGTGATTTCCCCGTTGTATGCAAGCTTTGAAGATCCGAGAGCCCCAAGTGTTGCTCCTCTAATCAGTCCACGAGCACCAGTTGAACACCAACGTTTGCTAGAACGGAAGAGAAGAAAATCTCTTGCTTTTGATGGTATAGGCGCCGGTTTATGGAGAATAGATTTAGGGTTTCTCTTTCTCTCTCTAGTGAAAAGAAACTGACTAATGAATTGATTACCTAAACCCTAATATTATATCCTATATATAATAGAAGAGTCATAGGTTAGTTAGGAGAACTAATTCTCCTCCTATTCTCCTTTGGACCGGCCCAATCCTAATCCTAAATGGATTTGGATTGTTTTGTCCAACTTGTGCTACAATGTGTGACCTCATAGGATTAATCTATTTTAGTTATAGGCCCAATCAATATTGTCCTATTAATCATATTTATTCTCTAGCAAGTAAATACGATTACTAAAATAATTAACTTTATTATCTTCATAATAACATTCCTATTTATATTTAGTAATTGCTCTAATGTCTAAGGACATATTCCTTCAATCTCCCACTTGTCCGAAGACAAGAGCGCAATGTTAAATTCCTTAAGTCACTTAATGTCAAATTTGATAACACAATGTTATTCTCAAATTTTGTTCCTTGATCGCTGAGTTCGAACTGATCAAATAAGGATTAACTCCTTAATCCTATTCCGCATGGCCATGCAATTTTCCAGTTCTCGCTCATCAAGAGGCCCAGACACCATTCCTATTTAATAGGAGGACTTATCCACTCTTGTATGACCATAACTCCCACTCAATTCCTAGCCCACCCGATCACTCGCCTTTATAACCTCCTTTTACGGCGCGGCGTTTAACAAAGTGTCAAAGTTAAACTAATTATGTTGTGGTTATTAAGACATACTCATGTCTAAGGAATCCACTAAATATAGTAGTTCGATTCTACTTTTAGAATCTAATTAGGTCAAGTCTCAATGTATCAACTATACATCCATATAATCAATTAGACATCTCTATGTCTCCATAGCCCATGGAACCGCGCTATCAATTAATTATATACTAGCCTTTTACATAAATCACTTATGTCCAATTTAGTGATTTAGACTAGGGACTTTAAATAATTTGTGATTTCCGTCCACTTTATAGGGTTCCATTATCAAAACGTTTTCGATAATCCTATTTGAAAACACAAATTATTTGGACATTTTATTTAATACTAAACCAAGCAATTAAATAAGAACGAAATTTTATTGATAAACATTTCAAAGCATAATAAATGTCTTTACAATTGTAAACATGAAGTAAACAACCTAAAGCCATTCTCCCATATGCTTAAGCCCCATAGACCTAGTATGACACTCATGCTTAGGTTGAGCAAGCGGTTTAGTCGAGAGGATATGCTATATTATCCTCGGTATGAACCTTGCTTACATATGTGTATCCAAGTAACAACTAACTCCTCATCTCCACCATATACCAAAAATTATCCTTAGTCCTTCGCAAGTACTTAAGGATGTTTTTTGTCGCAATCCAGTGCGCATCTCCCGCATATACTCAAAGCATATGCAACATCCAGGTCGAGTGCATATCATGGCATACATAATGGATCCTACTGCGAAGCATAGGGAACATTACTCATACGCTTGACCTCATCGGGACTCGAAGGACACCGAGTCTTGCCAAGTGTTATGCCATGTTGCATGGGAATGAAACCTCTCTTGGAGTTTTCCGGCTTGAACCTTGCAAGAACCTTATCAATATAAGTCTCTTGACTAAATCTAATCTGACCTCTTCGACCTATCTCTATAGATCTTTATTCCCAATATGTACTCGGCCTCTCCTAGGTCTTTCATTGAGAAACAATTTTTAAGCCATTTCTTGGTCGACTCAAGCATGGTCTTATCATTTCCTATGAGAAGTATGTCATCCACATACAAGACCGTAAAAGTAATACTACTCCCACTTAACTTCTTGTATACACAAGATTCCTCTTCATTTCGAGAAAGCCAATTTTCTTGATCGCCTCATCAAATCCGAGGTTCCAACTCCTTGATGCTTGCTTTAGTCCATACATGGACTTCTTAAGCTTGCATACCCTCCCCGGATTTTCTAGATCTTCAAAACCTTGAGGTTGTGTCATGTACACATCCTCTTTCAAGAACCCATTCAAGAAAGCGGTTTTAACATCCATCTCGCCATATTTCATAGTCATGAAAGGCGGAATCGCAAGGATTATCCTAATGGACTTCGGCATGGCTACTTGGTGAGAAGGTTTCATCATAGTCAATACCATGAATTTGTTTGAAACCTTTTGCCACCAACCTTGCTTTGAAAACACTAATGTTCCCATCCTTGTGCGTTTTCAACTTGAAAATCCATTTGCATCCAATGGGTTTTACCCCATCGAGCAAATCAACCAAGTCCCATACTTGATTTTCAGACATGGAATCCATTTCAGATTTCATGGCCTCAAGCCATCTTTCGGAGTCTTGACTATCCAAAGCATCTTTGTAGCTAGTAGGCTCTTCTGATTCTAAAATCGTTATTTCGGAACTTTCGAGTCAAAAGGAAATCAATATATCTCTTTGACGGAATGATGGTCCTACTAGACCTACGTTGGGGAACAACGAAGAAGTTTCTACCTCACTAGGTTGAGTGACTTCGCATGGAGTATCTCCAAGTGGGACGGTAGGAGGTACGTGAATTGAATGCACTACCTCCCCGAGCATTTTCATGCTTAGGGCCGCCTCGATGAGGTGTTAACCTCATCCATTTGTTGCTCATCTCGAACTTCTTCGAGATATACATTTCTCCCACTTGTTTTTCCGGAAATAAACTCCTTTTCCGAAAAGACACCATTACGAGTAACAAACACTTTGTTTTCGCTTTGGTTGTAGAAGTAGTATCCCTTAGTCTCTTTTGGGTAACCCACAAAAAAACATTTATCGGATTTGGGTGAAAGCTTATCAGAAATTAAACGTTTTACATAAGCTTCACAACCCCATATCCTTAGAAAAGACAATTTTGGAACGTTTCCTGTCCACATTTCCTATGGTGTCTTTTCCACTACTTTGGATGGTGCTCTGTTAAGTGTGAATGCCGTTGTTTCAAGTGCAAATCCCCGTAATGAAATAGGAAGATCAGCAAGACTCATCATGGATCGAACCATATCAAGTAGAGTTCGATTCCTTCTTTCGAGACGCCATTTAAGCGTGGTGTTCTGGCGGAGTCCATTGTGAAAGTATTCCACAATCCTTCAAATGATCACCAAATTCTTGAGATAAATATTCACCACCACGATCGGATCGTAATGCCTTAATTTTCTTCCCAAGTTGGTTTTGTACTTCATTCTGGAATTCCTTAAATTTTTTTTAAAGGATTCCGACTTATGCCGCATGAGGTAAACATATCCAAATCTGCTCACATCATCGGTAAAAGTAATGAAGTAATCGTACCCTCCCCTAGCCAACGTACTCATAGGTCCACACACATCCGTATGTACGAGGGCTAAAAGGTCATTGGCCCTTTCACTTGAACCCCGTGAAAGGAGACTTTGTCATTTTCCCCATCAAGCAAAACTCACAAGTATCAAATGATTCGAAATCAAATGATTTGAGAATTCCATCTTTATGAAGTTTCTCAATGCGCTTTGAGCTTATGTGGCCTAATCGACAATGCCATAGGTATGTAGGGTTTGAATCATTTGCTTTATGTTTCTTCTTTGTCTATGTTATAGATGTGGGTTTCTAAGTCTAGCACATATAAACCATTTGATAACTTAGCGGAGACATAGAACATATCATTCAAATACGAGAATAACAATTGTTCTTTATTGTAAATGAATAACCTTCGAAATCCAAAACGGGAATCGAAATAATGTTCTTTGTGATAGCGGGAACATAATAACAATTATTAAGTTCTAAAACTAATCCTGAAGGTAAAAGTAGACTATGTACTCCCACTGCCAATGTAGCAACTCGTGCTCCATTGCCAACGCGAAGATCTACTTCACCCTTTCCCAATGTTCTACTTCTTTTGAGGCCTTGCATATTACAAATAATGTGCGAACCACAAGCGGTATCAAATACCCAAGAAGCAGAAGTTGCTAAGTTAACTTCTATAACATACATATCTGAACTAGAAACTCCTTTCTTTTGATCCTTCGATACTTGGGGCAACTACTTTTCCAATGACCAACCTTGTTACAGGTGTAACAATAGTGCTCATCAGCAACTTTTGGTTTTGGTGTAACGATTCCCATATCCCTTTCAATTGCAATGAAATGTTTAGCATTCAATTTGTCCTTCGAAAGGACGGAGCGCAAATTACAAGTAGAATTGTTGGTGTTGATATTGTTGTTACTAGACATAATTACTACAACAAATAATAAAGCAAGATTCAATCAATGTTTATCAAGAAAGCAATAATTAAACAAATTTTAATTACTACTACCCTTTATTCAAAATGAAAGTCCCCTATTGAATAAAGAAATAACCAAGATCCCCTCCCACTACAATCAAACGGACTTTGGCCCGCCTTCAATTTATAGTAGTTGAGGTAAGTAAACACTTTACTAATTATAACTAATTATAATTCTTGGTAGACGAGGTTAACAACTCTTTGTTTACTCCTATCTCTTAGCTTCAAAACCCAAAACTTTGTCTTTTGATGATTTTGTTGAGTTAAACCAAACATTAACATGTAAGTTTCTAAAACCTACCCTACTATCCCCTGGAACTATGAAGCAACACCGCTTTGGCGAGAACCTATTACTCATGATCTAAGGCTTTATAGGTGTTGTTTGGGAAAGCTGATTAAACTCAATATTACTTTTGGGGACCTAAGTTTACTAATATGGTCAATTAATAGTGAACACATGAATCAATTAACCACAAAACAAACTTAGAAGCAAGCATTTAAACAAAATAAATGCAAGAACATTATAAAAGCAATAATTAAAATGATCTAGTATGGCCCCTATACTTAGGAAAAATAACTAATCTTCATGAATCCTCCCTTGAATCTCCATGGATCACCATCCTTGAAACTCCTTGGATCCTCATGCTTGATTACATAATTTGAATTAAATAAATAACGAAAATTTAAAGTTACAAAAATACGGATCGATTCGCGAGATCGTATTTAATTTACATTCAAATTTAACGATTCGCAGATCGTAATTACTATCCTAATTTGGGCCATACTAGTCATAACATGCAAAATATAATATCATACATATTACATTAACCATTCACGCATTTATAATATCAACATAAAATAAATACAAACTATTTACTTATTAACAATTAATAAGCAAATACTACTTTCCATAATAATTATAAAACTTAACAAATTTAAGCTAGAAATTATTTAGGAAACTTTATTATTTTCATTCAATTACTTATTTAAATATGGCACTAATCTTTATTATTTACAAATTTGCAAAATAGGAAACTTTTGGATTTATGCTCAACTATAGAAAATCAGATTTTCCTTAAAAATAAATTTCTTTTTTTTTTTTAATTGAACGTTGACTGTTGACCGTTGACCCGGCACAAGGCGCCGGTCAACGACCAACCCAAAAACACCCATTGGAAACGAAACCAAAGAAAACAATCGAGCCACCGGGCTCACCAAATCGACCACCGGCCCGGCGACCAAGACTGCCGCGCACCGAAGCTCGACATCACGCACCCTCCCTCGGCCTCGCCACTGGCCCGGCCGGCCAGGCCACGTCAGCGGCAGCGTATCCACGTCCACCGGCGCGCCGGCGGCCACGCACCCGCAAGTGCTCTGGCGGTCGCGATACACCGGCGAGCTTGACCCATCGCCGCCCGTGATTCCCCTTTGCGCCGACCCAAAATCCCCTCCACCAGTGGCTCCACCGGCGCAGGTGGGGCCACCCCGACCATGGTGGGAAAATCTTTGAATTTTGTAACAATTTACAAAATTGCCATTAAATCTTTAACAAACAATTTATATAAAGATTTAGCATTTTAATTAGGTCTTTATAATCCGAAAATTATGGCAAAAAATTTTGAATCACTTAACAAACTCAAACAAGATTTTTAGATTTGTTAAGATTAGATTTCAATGCTCAATCTATATTAAACATTAAATCTAAAGAAAATTCAAAATTAGGGCATAAACCAAATTATATCCAAAAATTCAGAAAATTAATAATTAAATTCGAAAAATTCGAAAATAACTTTTAGGGTGATCTACTGAATTATCTTAACAAATAAAATCAAATATTTAATTTTTATCCTTAAATTCTATGAATAATCAAATTAAACATAAAATTTAACCAAAATTCATAAATAATATGATAAAATTCGAAAATTAATGGGAAAAATAATCAAATTATTTTCAGCCATCATATTATTCTAGATCTATGAGGGTGATGAACCTTAGATTTATTTAACAAATTAAAAATCAAATCTTTAATTGTTAACAAATTATTTCAATGATTAATCGAATTAAACATAAATAATTTTAAATCTAACAAAAAAATACTTATAAAAATCCGAAAATTTTGGAGTGAATTAACCAATTTATTTCGGCCATAATATAAAAAAATCGGAACTTTATAAAATTATTTGAGCATAAATCACAATTAAATCAAATATTTACAATTTCCAATCAATTAATATCAAATATCAATTATGCAAATTCAAGCCATAAATAAATCCTCCCTTAATTGAATAAAAATAATAACTTTGCATACAATTACATGATCATATGAATATTATGAATTAGGCAAAACTGATACCACTGTAGGAATATATAGATGCATATAGCGGAATTTCAGGAAACAATTTCCTAACATCTATCATAGGATCGCAGACATAATCAAACATATGAATCATTCAATAGGGATTAAATATCAAACCTTTGTAGCGTGATTTCCCCGTTGTATGCAAGCTTTGAAGATCCGAGAGCCCCAAGTGTTGCTCCTCTAATCAGTCCACGAGCACCAGTTGAACACCAACGTTTGCTAGAACGGAAGAGAAGAAAATCTCTTGCTTTTGATGGTATAGGCGCTGGTTTATGGAGAATAGATTTAGGGTTTCTCTTTCTCTCTCTAGTGAAAAGAAACTGACTAATGAATTGATTACCTAAACCCTAATATTATATCCTATATATAATAGAAGAGTCATAGGTTAGTTAGGAGAACTAATTCTCCTCCTATTCTCCTTTGGACCGGCCCAATCCTAATCCTAAATGGATTTGGATTGTTTTGTCCAACTTGTCTTCTGATGTGTGACCTCATGGGATTAATCTATTTTAGTTATAGGCCCAATCAATATTGTCCTATTAATCATATTTATTCTCTAGCAAGTAAATACGATTACTAAAATAATTAACTTTATTATCTTCATAATAACATTCCTATTTATATTTAGTAATTGCCGGAATGTCTAAGGACATATTCCTTCAGAACAAACTTGGGTGAACCACTGTCCCTAAGATGTTGCCCCCTATGTTCTTCTGGACGCTTTGTCCCTTGAGTAATGATATTGATTGCTTTTCCCCTCAAAAAAAAAACTAGAGATATAAATATACAGTTGAAGCCAATTCATAGGGCAGCATTCTTAGTAAACAAAATTGCATTGAATGGGGTTGGTTTGGCAATTTAGCGTCAGACTTGTTACCTGTTTTGAAAATTGTGCCGTTTTGCTCAACACTCAAAGTTGGGAACAGGCAACAGCTGCTCAAATTGTATGCATCTCAATTCACAGCTAGTGGACCAACGGTTGAAGGAACAATTACCCGGAAACTCAATGTATGAACCCGTATTGGTCATTATGATCAACATCCATCTCCTCCAGTAACATCGTCCCTGCACTTGAGATAAGACCTCGAAGGAAAATGCTCATAATTTTCATTGACAAACTGAAGGACACATTTAATCCAGTTACACCTTAAATATTGTACTCATGGCAAGCAAATTGAGCTTGAATGAAACTTACACAGCTTCAACTTTTTGCCCATTTCTCCAACTGATCTACCTTCTAGTCTTAGTGAAAACTGTGCATTTGTTGAACAATTTCTCTGCTCCCAATTCATTTCCCTATACACAAACCTGGACGATGCCACGGATTGAAGTAAAAATTAGTCTCCCCTAAAATCCTCACTTTCAAACACACTCAAACCAATGAAAATATCGCAACTCTCCAACCCACCTTGCCCAACAATAGGGGTATTTTTTATAAAAAAAACACTACCCAATGATTTTAGGATTCATGTTGCCACCTAACTTGCACACGCCTCTATCTGGAGTATCTTGCTTTTTCAAAGCCATGGAATTGCAGCAAGTTGAAACTTCTTCTCGCTGTGGCTGGGTATTCAGGTCGATTTGGCCTTTCATAGAAGTGCTTATCACTTTCCTGTTGACATTGACATATACTTTGCTGCTGCTTTTCAGGAGCTCAATTGCCGGGTCTGATTTTACAGATGATCGAGTATTACCCTGCGACTTATATTCCTGAATCACACCTTCCCTCTCTGAGTAGTTTCTCCCACGACGGATCATCATTGTCTGGAACCGTCGCCTGACCGTCATGCAGACTTTACATCCACAGTTTTGTGGGTGTTTTGGCCCTCCGCTTGGTGGTTGATTACAAACAATACAAGAGCAGCCAAGTCTATGACGAGGGTGTTTGCTTGTTGGTGGGGTAGAGGCTGGGCTAACTTCACAGTATCCTTCAATAGCAAACTTGTCAAGTGCTTCTAAATCTTCAGGACCATGAGCATCCAGTTCAGCATCCTGCAGCTTCTTAAAAGCAGCTGCTCCAATTGATTCTTTCATTAGAAAGAATTATCATGAGCAGAAAGAGGGTTAGATATGCGATTTGTATAATAACCAATAACCCACTCCTCTATAACCCACCCACAAAGCAAAAGACACTGGTAGCTACCATTCCCCCTTTCCTACAATGTATGCTGTGTTACGTATCCTACATACTCTATTACAAGCAGCAGCTCCACCCACCCCCCACCCCCAATGGCAGCTAACTGAAGAATTGCACATATAAAGATATACTATGAAAGAATAATGTATAATCATTTATGACTTACTTAAACTGTGGTGTGGCTCAACATCTATTAAACTATCACTTGAAAGCAATCTGAGCTATTGCATTGTACGCAAAATATTAGGTCAATACAGAATATTATGTTGACAAACAAAAGGACAACTGGTCATGAACTCACAAAAATGAAATAATGAAGGGGTGTATAAGTGTATATGTGTGCCTTTTTTGTCAAAAAAGAAGGTTTGCTGTTACAAATATGAAACATCTCAATTCAGGTTGCAAATACATTTTCATTCACCAAATTGTTTAAATAATTGTTTTAACTAATATATAATCTACTAATTTAAAGTAGACAGAACAATGTTTGCTTTCAAGGGCTCCACCACCAAACATAGCTTATGGAGTAGTATATATGCTTTCCCTTCCGAAAGTATCATATGGTGTTCTAGTATTCTGTACAGACTACAGTACCTGCCCCCATAAAAGTTAACCTCGTAAAAACTATGAAACACTCTTGACCACAAAACCCTATGCACAAGAAGTATTCTTTCACAACAAGTATTCTTTCACAACAAATCTCAAGCATTTCGTACCAGGATTATTGATGGATAAAAGATCTTTAAGCTGTTTTACGGTGAGCTCTTGAGCTGCCTCACACGATGACCTGATAAACAAAAAAATTGACAGATATTCAGTGAGAAAAGTAGTGGTCATCATCCAAATGTATCAGCCCAATGGCATTTCCAAAAGCTCTTCAAATCAGAAGATAGTATCTGGTAATTAAGGTTACCAGCCATCTACAACCTGAAGGACATGAAATTTGCCTTTGAAGTTCAAATATTCAGTTCACATAACTATCAAAGTGCAGACCTAATTTGGCAAAAGACTATGAGGAATCCAGTTCAAATTTATAAATTGAATGTAAATTTTTCAAAGAAGACACTAAAAGGGTTTCACTCATGTACAACATTAGGCTAGAACAAAAACCATCATGCGCAGAAAAAATTGTTGCAACTCACATGAATAAAAACAGGTTACAACACGGACTACATGCCACAAGTAGTAGACTTTGCACAGCTCAGGAAGATACCTCTCAAAATCCCATGCGTTCTCTACACATGTCCATTTTGCTGGAAGAAGAGAATCATATGGCAACTTCCGCCATTTCAAACAATTATCGCATTGAGTCCATTGGATATCTTCACTATAACAACAAGAAAGAAAACATGAAATTCAGATGCTCAACAACAATCAGATCAAGAACACTTAATATTTTATATATAAAAGGTAGAAATCAAACGCAATGTTGTAGTTGCAAGAAATATTTGCATAATTCCCAAGTAATAGAAGAGATGACGATACGCCAAGAGAATTGCAGACTTATAAAAACATAGGAAAGAAACAGTTTAAATTCCTTTGAAGTTATAATCAGCCAAGGAAAGGGAAGGGGTTGACATGTAGAGAGGGGGAGCACAAAAAAAGTAAGATCCCACCACCCATGGAAGGTGGGGACCAATTCTACAATTCCATGCAATGCATCTAAAAGGTTGACAATAAAGATACAAGAACAATTTACTGACACAAACAACACAGTAGCCAAAGGCAAGCATGTCTAGGTAAAATCCAGTCAATATCGACAACTAATATATTCAAGCAGACAATCAAGTAGAAAATAGAGCTGATATATACCCCAGATAATCTCTTATAGTTATTGTTGGCCGCCCAATGACTGGAGCATCCTATCAGATAAAAAAGAACTCATATTACCGCTGCATGGGATTCAGAGTTCCTCATGCTATATCGTTATCAAATAAATAATTGGCATCCACAATTAGATATATATGTTTCTATAACAAAAATCATTCAAAGAAAGAAACATAAATTTTTAAAGATGAGATGGGGATTCTGACAATAAACTTTTACTTTTCTCACCCTGAATTGCAAACTACTCTATATAGTATTTATTTTTCCGTAAAACACGCTTCTCTTTCATCACATGACTGGCATCTTTTCAAAAATCAAAGAGAAAAAGGAAAAAAAAGGAATTAGATCGGATTTTTTTTGGCAAGTGTCTATTAAACCAACTTTTATTCAAAACACAAAATACTGCGATTAAATCTTCATACAAGTGATAACTGCCAAGGAAAAACCTTGAGATAATGCTCAGAACAAAATAGAACAGGCCGTCAAACCTAAATGACCCTTTTTCTATGGATAGTAGCAGTATCTTGTTAACCTTTTTCACTCTCACTGAGAAATTCCAACTTAACCAACCAGTTGTCACAAGGGAACATTAGATATTCAGTTCTCTATACATGTCATCAAACAATTATTAATTTTAACAAGGAGCACAATCATTCAAAAAGTTAGGATGCAAGCTAGCTTAGTAGGTTAAGGCTGGAAAGGGGGGTGTTACGCAAGAAAATGATCAAATACCTGTTAACAACACTGCCCTTTGTGGCTCTCTAAACACCCAAAAATCATTAAATAGGTGAAATAGCATAAATCAAAAGGTCAAGCTGTCGAAGCGTACCTCATATACCTCAAACTTGAAGTCTTCAATTATGACAACACAAGGGGCATGATTGGGAGGTGATCTGAGTAGTCCTTGTGCCTCTTCTAGAGTTACCTTGAGCCCTAATAAGTCCACATTGTCAGCCCTTTCACGCTTCCTCTTTGAACTCAGCATGCTATTCTTCCTTTTAATTGGAATAAATGGGCCAACTCCAGTAGCTTTGTTCACTACATATACTAAATTATCATTTTTAGAACAAGGATACATGTACGGCATTTGATAGCTCAATCAGTGGAAGAAACTATCTTATTCGATAACCTTTTGAGTGAGATTGAGTCTGATCTTCCTTAAGTTGAGGCTTCTGATAACCAACATGTTGCCCTGCGTGCATTTCATTCCCACTTTTAACAGCCTGAATGCCCTGCTTACAACGAATAGTTGCTCAATGATGTTTACTTAATTCCTAATCGATTGTAAAACCAGTTTCTTAGGGACATGATACAATGCAAAAAAAAAAAAAAAAAAAAGGGTTAAACAACTGGCTTCCATAGATCAACCTTAAGTGAAGTGATAGAAATTCATAATGAGTCAGTGCCTGTGCAAAATCAATACACCAGTACAACTAATTAAAGAGGGGAAGGTAAAAAGAGACACATGTCTATTTAATTAATTTCAAGATCACAAAGTTTACACATGCAAGTTCAAGAAACACAATGCTTCTTGTTGGAGGCAATGATAATGTAATCGGATTAGCATCAACTACATAAAAACAACAAACAAGAAAAGGCACAAGTATCCAAAGAGGATCCCGAAATTTCATATACCAATAGCTTATTTTGCCTTGAAGGTACAATTTTATCAGTTAAGCATATATTTGTAACAAATTTTGGATGAATTTCGTTAGTGGAAGTTTATGGGGCCAGGGGTTAGAAGATGCAGCCTATGCCAATAAACAATGGGGAAAGAAAAAACACAATTACCAAAATCTGTACATCAGGGAAATAAAAGATTCATACACCTTCGTCACAAATTTCCTAGAACATTAACATACTCAAATTTGCAGAGAATCCAGCAAAATCATATTGTGACAGGCGCATACTTCTGCACATGCATGATCTTGATCAAAGCAATAAGATTAACTATTGACTCTATGTTGGAAAACCTGATCAGTCTGGGGACCACTTGAAGCCTTTCTAAAACCCAATATGAGCTTTCCTTCTCGTTCTGTGCGACCAAATGAGACTGAAGGAAACAGATTAGAGAAGTCAGAATCTCTAACAGAGAAAGAATAAGAAATCAAAACAGAAAGTCAACGAAGGCAAATCCAGTTAACAAAGAAAAAGGCAACAGATAAACGAAACGCAACTTGGGGTTCAAAGAGGACTGTTACCAAGTTGTTAGGTAGTTTGGCCTCCACACATAACAGGGCCTTAAGATCATATAAATGCACAACAGACTCATCCCTCAGGAAATAGAAAATTTGGAGGCAGAAGTTTCTGATTTACTGTTTCAACAGATACACAACAGATATCAAAACAACAGTCCAATTCCACAATCTCCTTGTTTCCACCTTAAAAGTGTACCAACCCTGGCTTCTTAATTTTAGAAGCTAATTTAGTCACAAGTCACAAGGCTATAGCGGGGATAGAAATTCTCATTTCTCACTTTTTATTTTAAAGGGTCACTTTTTGTTTACGCTACTTTTCAAGTAATCCATTTGGCTCAGATTATAGGGTAAGAAGGTAATTTTGTAGACCAACTAGGACAAAAAGATGTCTAAAAACAAAGGTTACTGAAGCTCCAAGGATGGCTAAGGAATGGAGATTAACCGCTCGCGCCTAATTGTAATCACAACAGATCTCAGATTCCCCATCTCCCAGATATACCAAGGCCCATATCTAAGCCCAACGTAGCCAAAAGAACTACTTTTCGGTTGGCTGCTACTCTAACCTCCTTCAGGCTTCAACATCATTCTAAACAGAACCATGGTCTTTGCTCTCCACAATTAAAGGCAGAGAAACGACCATGCGTATGTATTTATGTGACCAACTGACTCCCAAAACACTGAACGATCTTTTAAAGGAATGTCATTCATCAAATAATGCTCAAAGAAGAGAAGATAGAGGTAGGCGGAAAAGTCAAAGCATTTTAGAAGCAATCAGATATACGAAATAGTAAAGCAGAAATGCAGAACTGACAATGGATCTGACCAGGGAAATGAGAGAACAAAGTAGGATTTGATAATTGAACTTGCAGTAACCGATGACCATGAGCATAAGAAGGAAACATCTTATCATGATAGAGGATACAACTATGAGAAATCTCAAATATGCTTCAATACGTCATTGCAAATGATTTCAAATAGAAAGGTTATTACCTGTATCTCCTGCTCGTAACTGCAATGACTGCATGCAGTTATTTATCCCTTCCAGAACATACATTCTGCTATTATTGTTAGGCCAAAATCGAAACTGAAATGTCCATTCTTTGCCATTAATATCTTGGACTTTCAGAGGTAACCCTTCTGGCTGACATATTGGAGGGAAGTAAGTCTGTTCCATTGTGATTAGAACCATTCAACAACGCGTGAAATCAAGTAAAATCCCATATTTAACACCAGTATAGGTGACAATAGTGTAGAATGGCGTATCCAAAAGAAGTAAAACGTACAATGTACATTCCAATGCATCAAATTATTTCTCTTTTCTTTCTCAAGTGATGACATTTGAACTTATTGATAGGGAATTAAGCCACTGAACACAACTATGTTCTACATGAAATTCTAAATGCTCAAGGTCCAAAATTTACAGATTAAGACTAGTATAACCTTGGGTTTATCTAACAACTAATAGCCTACAGCCTAGCTTGGTAACTAGGAAGAAAAACAAAATTATCCAATTTCACAAAAAAAATCCAATTTCAGTAATAGCAATTTGAAAAACAAGAAGACAAGCAGAGGACTACCATGAAGGCCTGTACTTCATATATAAATCAGTGCAATAATAAAAAGATCTCAAAGAAGAGCAAAAGAAGTGACAAGAAAAATAAAGAATCAACACTAGTGACTAGATAAGAGGTAATAAGCGGAATAGATGATCAAACATCTAGCAGAAAATGACCTATGATGCAACTTCATAGACAGAATCTAAGGGCATCAATTTTTGACCACAAATAAAGGACTAAAGGGGCCATACACTCAAAGATTGGACAAGGTCAAGCATTTATTTGGTTAGTATACATATTCAATTTCTAAGAGCCGACTTGAAGCCGAAAATTTAAAGAAATTAAGTGATCAACCATGGTACCTTCAGTACAATACAATGGAGAAGCAAAGAAAGAAGCATGTGAAGGAAAGGGGGAAAAAAAAAATTCTAGAAGAGAGTTAAAACTTGTTATATCAATATAATACATACTTTCAAACAACGATATTTTTCATCCCACCCACAAGCAAGCACCAGCCTCAAAGACATGATATCTATACAAATATATTAAAAGCCGTGCCTAAGGAGGTTTATGTGCCACGTGGCACTCTCCCTCAAATTTCTAATGCTTATGTGCCACGTGGCACTCTCCTCAAATTTCTAATGCGAATGTTTTATGTCCATGTGTACCCCTCAATAAAAAAAAATTTGTGTGATTGCAAGGTGTCGAACACGTGACCTTTGAAATGAAAAGTAAGAGCTTAACCATCAATACACTCTGATTTTATTGTCTAATGTTTGAAATAAAATATGATAAAGTCTTATGATAATACTTGACTAAAAAGACTTAAACAAGTATATACATCTCTAACACTCTTATTACGTACTAACAAGAGACTATTGATGTCATATTCTCTTACCACAATTCCTTTTAAGCTATTAATTTCAAACTTAAACCTTTCACATTTTTTTACTTATCACGTCATGAACTCATGACGTAAACTTTTTAATTTCTTAATGGACTAAAAATACAAAAAGTGACAAAATAAATTATGGAATTTAAGAATAATAACATATTTGTTTATTGTAACGACCCGAGGCGTCGCCCGGGCCAAAACACTAGTTGAGATAACATGAGGTGTCTAATCCTCATTATTGGTATCCGTACATTTCTAAATGTCATTATTAATACCCCATTGAATGAGATGCACTAGCCTTCCTTAAAATTTATGAGAATTTCAATCTGTCATTCTCTTTGGCTGAAGTATGCTCTGAGCTTCTTGCTACCTAGAAACCTCTAGAACCTAGAATAAACCAAATTTGGCCTTTCCAATTCGTGTTATTGCTCATAACCAAATGTGACCTAACCTCACATCAACAGAATAACATTAAGCCCATTGTGCTTTGAGGTGGCCGTTACCAAAACTCCTTCATAACCTAGAGTTACCATTCAAGCTGTTTTAAATAGCTCAAAAACAAACAAGATCTAACATCACTGAAATACAATTGCCCAAGTAATCCTCATTAATCTGGACTCTTCCTGCTAATACAGTAATACTCTCCCATGCAAATTGCAATGCATAGCTATGCTGCCATGTGCTATATCAATGATAATAGAAAGAACAAGACTATAATATAAATAAGTCTAAATTTAAGCTCAGCAGCAGTCCAAATCAACTCCAAAGGATTAAGCTTGTTATTAGACCACCAATAATGAATTACAATCTAAAAGTAATCAAAACATTATTTGCTATTATCTTCTCTGAGAGAGCATCTATAGCCTATATGGTCCTATTTTTTATAGGGTTTAGATATATGCAGCTCTTAGGGTTCCAAATAAGCATCAAACACATTCCTATAAATTATAATAGTAATTTAGAATTTTGTGACATATTTACGCATCAATCAATGTAATTAATGCTAATTTTTTGCTTAATAATTCCATTTTTAGCTTCTTATATGCGTACCTAAGGGCTGTATGCCTGCAGATATCATTTCCCTTTTTTATATACAAAAATTTAAGGGAAATTCTACATGTTGGTCTCCTACTTTGAGTTTTTCTACTTGGTGGTAGGCCAAAAAATTTTTTATACCAAGTGACCTCCTACTTTGGCTAATTCTACTTAATGGCCTTAATTCACTTAAAACCTGACTAACCCATCTTTTAAAGTAAATTTACTAACCTACCCCCTTAGTTAATTACCCTAATTCATCTATTATAACTTATACGCTTTGATTTATAGAAAAAATCACCCGCACAAACTACATGTATATGATAATGGAGGTATTAACAACATACATTTAGGAAACACCTCGCCAATCCTTTTTAACTTGTGAAGCTGCAACACTAGCCATGGAAATAATGTAATCCTCACAATCATAGTTGACTATGCAATTACTATCCACCTACCAACGAAATCCCAAAAACTTCAAAAAATATCGATATAAATATCAAACATAAACCAAATGTTCCTTTGGTAATCAATACAATATACTCCAAAACAATTTTTTCCGTAAACAGTAATTTGTCTACAAACAAACGAATTTCCATTCGCATATCTAAATATTCACGATAATCATCAATCAATGCTTATATATCGAACAAAAGCAAAATATATCGCAGAAAATAATCAATATTAATAAATCAATGTTCATATATCGAACAAAAGCTATTTATAGCATAAAGTAATCAATATTCATCAATTAACGTTAATCAACAAATTGAAAAAAGAATTAATCTCCAAAAAAATCAAATTGAAAAAAAAATTACCAAGGAAGAAAAGTGAGGCTATGTTAACCATCGAGCAAGGAGACAATATGCCAAAGTAGAGTAATTAACTAAGGGGGTAGGTTAGTAAATTTACTTTAAATGATGGGTTTGCTAGGTTTTAAGTGAATTAAGGTCACTAAGTATAATTAGCCAAAGTAGGAGGTCACTTGGTATAATTTTTTTTGACCTGCCACCAAGTAGAAAAACCCAAAGTAGGAGGCCACCATGTAGAATTTTCCAAAATTTAATTAGTAATCGATTCAATCAAACAACTTCCTGCGTTACAATATAGACTTCTTCTTTGACTTTAGCAAGAGATTAAGAATGTCCATTTCACCAGAATGATATTCCATACAGTTGTAGATTGTTTGTAATAGAATGTTTTTTAGAAACTTTCATCATCAAATAAGTATGAGGCTTCATATGAAAAAACATGCGTTTAAAGTGCTTGACTAAAGCTTCATCAACTTGAAAAGCAAAATGGAAGTCCACATCAATAATGTGATTTTAGTATGCAATGTCATTAAAAGTAGTTCTAATAGATCATCTTATTGTAAATTATTTCTACTATAATGCATAAACTGTATAATATTACCGCAAAAAATTGGTCGAAGAGCCATGTAGAAAAATAAAAACGAGAGTAGATGAGCAGAAATGCAGGTGCGAATACTAAAAATAAGATGGAGAAGAGGGTTATCATAGAATATAATTGGTTATCATAGAATATAATTCAATAAAACGCACTTGAGACTGAACTACCACAAGAACTATCCTGCTTACACATTAGCGTCAATTTCAAGTATACGTCCACCAGATCAAGAGACCATCAATAACCAAAGTAAACAGTTCTGAGTAAGGTGAATAAAAGAAAGTTCACCTCTGCGCACTTCTTAGGAAGCACCAGACGCCCGATTCGCCCAGCATCACTAGCACTTAACATCTTCTCAAATAATGGAGTTATAGCAGAATGTGTACTGGACTATGTCAAGGTTTAAACCATGAAAAAGTATCTTGCGAGAGATTTTGTTCATTCATGTATTCAAAAAGAAAATTGCATTGCCTTTATAATCATAACATACAAGAAATAAGGACCATTGCATCTTGTTGCTGAATGCATCTCCAGACTAATCAACTTGTAGTACTCCCTCCGGTTTTCATTAGTTTATCCACTTTCCTTTTTGGGTTGTCATTTATTAATTACACACTTCTTTTTTCTGTTTTTGGAATAATCCTATCAATTTTATATTATTATTTTTATAATAAAGTTTTTTTTGACTCAACTTCTCTTGGCCCACAACATTAACTTTAATACTATATGCAATAAATTAATACTTTATCTCCCTTCTATGACCCACATACATATTTCTCCTAAAACTCTGTGCCCAAGTGGGTAAAGGTAAACTAATAAAAACCGGAGGGAGTAATTTACTAAAAAAAGGATACCTCCCTGAGATTTGTTTTGACTCTTCACCAGATATCTTGGGCCGATATCGGGCATGTAACTCTTTCTGGACCCTCACTTGTACTGGCTTAGAATTGCATATCAGACTCTGACAAGAAGAGTCTACATTATTATCATCTGAACTCAATTGCCTCCCTGGAATATCCTGGGGGTAAAGCTGCTGAGATAACACACTGCGATTTTTAGCATCATTATCTTCTCGTGGAGAACTTGATGCCTTTCCTGAAAGTAGCGCACACTGTCCATCTTTCACAGTGGCCCGATAAATATGACAGGGTTCCTCTTTGCAATTGACAACTGAAAGCAAAATTTAAATTAATTTATCATCACTTAATTCGGATGCAAAGTAAGAAAAGAATGCACCAGCATTCCCTCATCATCATAATTCCAATTCCCTAATTCTACCCTTAGACATACCTATACCCCTGAAGAGTATACTGTATATATATATATATATATATATATATATATATATATATATATATATATATATATATATATATATATATATATAAGCACCTAATACATTACATGATGTGGAGACATGCCACAGGGAATTACCTGCACTGTTACATCCGGGCTTTTCTGATCCATTATGCTTCAGGCTCCCATTACTGAAAGACAAGTTCTGAGGTTGATTGCTTTCATGTAAGAAGGTAGCTACATGATCACCTAGACAAAGTCTCTCTGATCCAGTTGACAAACCAACTTCAAAGGACATCCTTGATCCCGAGTTCAAATTATTAGCAGTTCTGTTAAACAAAAATTTTCCCTGATGCCATAATCCATTAGAAGCAAGTCCAGGATTTTGATTCCCGTTCATCACAAGAGATTGTGCAGACCAGCCAGGTAAAGGTGGAGGTGTGCCCATCTGATTGGGTGTCTGAATAACAATAGAAGGTAAGATGCAAGACATAATAAAACAAATATCACTCAATTTTATCACAGCTGTAACTATCAATTTCAAAGTCTTTGAGCTTAGTGGGAAAGCATAGCAAAAACAGTCGCACTATCATGGAAATAATTGTCTGACTAATATATATTACTTGAAAATTGAACAATCATGCAGAAAAATGAGATACATGTGAAAATTAGTAACAATAATAACCATTTGGAAGCTAAAAGAAGATCAAAGAATCAGGGCTTTGAATGCCATCCCTACACTAAATCCAATCCCCTATAGCTACAACCAGAAAGCAAAACCTATGTCAAAAGATATCCAAATACAATACAGACACAGAGGGGAGAGAATGGATCTCAGGATCCCATCTCCCTAATCCATTGCATATTGATGATAGTCAACAAATCAATCAAAATTATTAGCTTGGAGTATATGTTTACATCACAGAGATTCTCCACCTGCTTAATTTACATGCATTTTCAGGACCAGCAAAGTATTCAATCCTGAACACACCAATGGTAAGGGTAGAATTGAGAGTTGAGACACATCTTAAAGTTCAGGGTACTACTTTTGAACTTGTTGAAAGTTGGAGTACAAGTACGAATTTCATGAAGTACAAGGGTATGCCATAGAGAGACCCAATTTCAGTCCTGCAAAAATCTAAGGAAAAGGAAAAGAAAGATGCTCTGATCCATCATGTACAAGTAAAAGCTTTACTTACCAGGGTCACATTTTTGTTCGCACATAGCATGCACTCAATTCCCCCAGCATCCAGTACAACGAAAGCATGAAGTGAGACAATACATCCACAATGAACTCGCTGCACAGCAAGATCAACAGCTTCATCAAATGAGTAAATCAAAACCGTCAATTCTGAAAACACAAGCAGGCAAAAGTAAATCATTTACATCTTCTCTCTGTCTATGTAAGATACACTTTCTAAAGGGAGGGAGGTCTCACAGGGGAAAACTAGCATAAACTAGAAACTGTTCTTCCTGTTGGAATATGGGTACATAACCCACTAGATCAAGTGATGACCCCAGTAAGAAGGTCATTTACTTTCTTGGTTTTTTTTTTAACTTGCAACGTTTGGGTTTGCACAAGGACCAAGGAGAGGAGAGAGATAGAGAGAGATAAAAAGGTAACCCCATGTGCTAGGAGAGAGAAAGAGAGAACATATTGCTAAAAATGGAAATGTGCAAGTAATAAAGAATTGCCAAAAGTGATACAGGTTGCAAGTAAAAAAAGATGGAGGAAGTATATACTATGCTATGCTACCAGATGAAATCATCCATCTTGATTAACTGCTCTTCCAAAGTAAAACTTAGTTAAAATAAATGCAAACTGCAGCTTCAGCTCACCTTCTCACAAGTCTCACAACATCTCCAACCAGATGCGTATTTGTGGAAAGTCTCGCAAAATCTTCCTTCTTCATATATGGATCTGTAAGAATAACAGCAATTACGTTGGCATAAACAAAGATAACATAACATCGGTGAAAAGATCACAATCTGTGTATTAAACAGACCAGTGTGGAGTCAAACTAGAAAGCAGGAGGCTTTACCAAATCTCTTTTTTATACTACCTCCGTCCCAGAATAGTCTAAACACTTTCTTTTTATGTTTGTCCCAAATGAGTTTGAACACTTCCATTCTTGGCATGGTTCCACCATTAATATATTATTTCTTTTACACATCTTTGGCCCACACTCTACCTTTTATCAATAAAAAGTTACCCAACTTTCTCTCTCCTCTAATAAAAAAATACCCCACCAACTCCTATCACATTTACTTTTTAAATAAAATAACATTTGATAACCACACCACAACTTATCACCTTAAACTACGTGTCCCAACAAGTGTTCGGATCTTTCCTGGGACGGAGGGGAGTACCATTTTTCCAATGAAAATAAAGTTCCAACGTTTTATTCGAAAGGATATTTAAACCTAAAAGCAAACAACATAACGAAATTCGCATTCCTTGATGCACACTTGTATTTTTAGCATTCACGGCTTCACGCTTACATGTCAAATGTGGCATACAAGTCGACAGATTTGCAAAGAAGTTCACCCACCCACTCACCCACCCTCCCTTTCCCTTGTTTGCGAGTTCCACCAGGAAGAGATGCAGGAAATTGATAAGAAAGAGGGAAAACATTGGGTTTCTTCACCAATTTGGGAGCTAATGATGTCAGTTATAGCATAAATTTCAGAAGTATAGTCTGTTCACAAGCTAGAAACTATCCATATGGAAATGCTAGTTAGAGAGAACAACTTGGCTGTTGATAAGCAGAAAGGACATACATGCCGGCCACAGAAATCTATAAGCCACTTAGCAACAACACAAACTAACTTAAACTGCCAGAATCACATCTATGCTAAGTTGTTCAACAAAGATACCCCTTATATGAGCAAAACAAAATGAGCACAGCTCACTACCAAAGAAACTAGTCATACAAGCTAGATCAAAATGCACTACATGCACCCCTAAAAAGTTGGAGTTACTGAATTTCATGACTATGAGGGGAAGTCCAGATTCCAGAACTTAAATCCTAGAAGAAGCAATGTAATGGTCCAGGTTCAAACTAAAAAATTTGATAATGTGTGTGTACACACGCCCATACATACTTAATCCGCACACACTACCAATTTTTCGTTTCAAGATTTTAAACGTCATATGATATAGGTGGTATAATAAGCTTTAAAGTAGCCATAATTTTACTAATTCAGTCAATTTTGAAAACCGACAATAAAGACTGAAAACTACACACGATGACCAAAGTTAGTGCATGTACCTTTAAACTTGACTACTTAACCCCAAATTAGTACATAAACACGTCCGTATGAAGAGGACCATACACAATGAACATGAAGCACTAGATTATGTACACAAAGACCAAATACCAATGAACATGTACCAACGAGAGATGTACATATGTTCATTTTGGCCATTATCCACGTATACGTGTGTTCGTTTGGGCATTATTCATGTACGTTTGGCATTATCCAGTATACGTGTCTATGTCTTTAGCGTGTGCACCATCTAAGGTTTGCTACTTAACCCCTTTTCTCCGTTGTAGCATTAATTACTTTGCTTTTATAATAAACTTTAGAAATTACAAGTTAGAATCAATAAAACTTGAAGACAAAAAATAGCATACATAAGTAGTAGTCTCCAATCCATAAAATACCCCAGTTTCAACCACACCCTTGACCCTACTTATCTAACCTACGAAAACTGATAATAAAACTTAAGTAAAAAGAAAAACAACGTAGCAAAAAACAAATATAAAAGGCGAAATTGAAGTTGAAAGAGTATACCCGCAACGATGACAGAGGTTAGCAAAGTTGTGATTTTGAAGACGCCATCCCTTCTTCCATGTCTCGGAATTCGAAACTTTACACTCAGAGTTCAAGCACAACTTCGACGACATAGCACATAGTAGGACTCTAGTATAGAGAAACAAGGAGGAAAACAGGAAAGAGGAAAGAAGAAAGAGGAGAGAGAAAATAAGATGTAAAAATGGCAGACGAATGTCAGTAGGACTGATCACTCTCACTGTGTAAAGTGTAATACACAACTGCTAGTTTTCAAACTCGTACAATACATAAAGATTAATATTTTAATGATATGGAGTTCGTTGTTTCAGAATATTTTACCCTTTTTTTCAAACTTTTCACTAAGACAAAGATATTCACTAGTTTGGCATTGGAATTTTATAATATATTCGGCTCTGTTCTTTTGGACTGAATTAATGAAAATTCATTTCAGTTCAGTTCAGATTTATTCATTTTAGTTCAGTTCAAACAAATTCAGTCTAAAAGATTTAGTTCAGGTTTATTCAGTTCAGTTCAGTTCAAACAAATTCAATCCAAAAGATAGAGCCGAAGAATATGATATTTAGAATGGGTGATCAAGGATTGATCTCTTATTAACATTTTGATCATTATTGGTGAAACTATGTAAAGTCATGTGTTAATTGTTCGTTTTCTAATGTATTCATTGCTTTTGTTCTATTATATGTGTCTTTCTACCTCAAAAGGGAAAAAAAAAAACATGTTTTTCCAGTTTTCAATCCAACCAAATCTTTATCATGATTCAGCTCCACAAGACAATCATAATATGTGTGCACTTGTTTATGTTTATGTCCACGATACGATACAATCCATGAGCCTATGTTTTTGCTCACACATTTTATCCAATAAATATGATGGCAAATTTTTTTTAACATCATATTATTTTGATTTTTTTTACAAACGTTACACTTCTCATGTTAATCTTGGAGATTAACTAGACATTTATCGACGAGGAGGATGTGAAAGTTGTGATCCCTATTATGGGTACATAGAAAACAATCCAAAGAAACTGAGACGTGGCCTCTTGCAAGTATATCTGTGTATCATTGAAAGGGAGTCCATCTATATATACTACATATTTTCCAATTCAACATGTCACTGGAGGCCAACCTAATTAAGCCTCAAAATGGGCCATCATTCTTACCAATTTGATTTTCCAAAGGAAGAGCACAATTGTTCATGAGTTTTGCCAATAATAGCACATTTCAGCGTCCGAATTCAAAATATCCACAACCATTACCATGTAAAATCGAAAATAGACATCGAATTTCCTTTCAAAAAATACACACAATAGTTGATTGTAGAATCAAATTGATGACCAACGGTAGAAATACAAGTGTGGTGAATTGTAAAATCGATATATATATATATATATATATATATATATATATATATATATATATATATATATATATATATATATATATATATATATATATATATATATACAATAAACTTATAGCAGAGGACAAAAAAGAGTAGCCAAACTTTGATCAACGGTAATTTGAAGATTATCATATGACATCAACGACCTTTCATCACACTTGTATGTACCATTACCTCTAGCCAACACCTCACCATCACAGTCTATGATTCCTCCCTTGGTTGAGTCGTTGGTACGTGAACCAGGCTCCAAAATCAAGGATTTTACCTAATATCAATACAATAAAAATAAGTTTTTATAACAAGAACATACTGGGATTAGTTGGGAAGCAAACATTCTCCAAGAAAAGTAGTTTTCCCTCCATTAATTTGGTTTATAGTTTACTCTCTCTAACTTTACTTGTAAAGAACCAAACAACAGAAAACGAATTCTAAATTGTCGTGATCTATGGAAATAATTTTTTGATGGAAAATCATCTTTCATAGAATATGTGTGCCTTCCAATCAAATAGAGCTACATATCCGTGTTCAATTATTCGTTTCCTGTTATGGTGAAGAGACAAGTTCGGCTTCAATTTGCAATCTAATTAAACATGGAGTTAATATTAGAATCTAATTTTTCAAGAGCTATTTCTCCTTCAATTTTTTCTTTCAGCACCCCACTCCCACAGACAAAATATGAATCAGTTATTAGCCATTGGAATTCGTCACTTCGTAGTACAGTGCAAGTTATTAGTATAAGCCAAAGGCAGAAACCATTAGAATGGAGAAAATATATATATACAAGAGATAAAGTTGCATTACATCTTTAACAACAGTCAAAATATTCACCTTAAAGTACAAGACATGTGGTGATTTCACAAATTTTCCACTGCTCAGTTCAGTCATTAGTGATAGCAAACTCAATTTCGGGCAATCTTTGATAAGGATTACATCCAAACAACCATCTGAAAACTGCACATTGCCAGTGTCATAAACAAGAGGTGTGTAAACGGACAGATAGAAGAAGAAAATCAGACAGATAGAATCAATGGGAGGCGAAAATTACAAGTGGAAATGCAACTCAAATTAATTCCTTGATCACCTAGGATGACAGATTCTCCTCGAGGGTCCTAGATATTTTCTTCCCCTAACATCCCCACCCCAACCCAACCCCCCCCCAACCCCTCCACCAAAAAGAAAAAAAAAGAACTTTAAAAAATCCTGTACATTAAAAGGTGTTTTCCTCAATGTTCATATAAGAAGTCCAGCGTAGAACAACCTTGTACTGATGCAAAGATCTAGAAGCAATTATTTTGAGGTTATAATTTCCTTGCATCTAAATATTTCACCAAAAAGAGGAATGTTGAGACTAGGTCCTTGTCGTTCTGCTCTTTTCATTTTATTAGCAAAAGAGGTTGGCCACGATTTCTATAAAAGGCTCAAATTGGCATCAAAAGTGATTTTCAAGATTGACTACATGTCAAGAAAATTTACCTTGGCATCAGGAGCGGGCATAGCACCTTCACTACCCCAAGGTACATTATGGATCCAAACTGAAATAAATGGCCCTTCTATGGTCCGCCAGCACATGTTTTCCAGGTCAAGGTTAGGCCCTACATAGCCCCTTTCATCAACATCAGTGTGCTTCCCATTCGAACTGTAAAATGGCAGATCTTGAACTGATTCAACTTTTTGGCTTATTTTCTCGGTATAATTTTCAGAACCAGATGCAGGGATGAAATGAACACGTCCATTATATTTCCTCAACTGAAATATTCGTTTTACAGCCTGGGAAATTAGAAGAAAAGAATAGCATCAACAACTGTACAGTTACGTGCAAAATAATCTAAATCTAAACCCGAGCAAGTCTAGCCTACTACTCATAGAAACAGGAAGAAAAAGGAACCAACAGCTGCATTAGAATTCACACTCCCAGCTCCTGGGTAACTGGCTAGTTTAGACTTAGATTGTTCTTTTTCGATCTTGAGATGCTCCTAAGTAGCATCAGTAGCGAGATGAAAGCAGTAAAATCTTTTTTCTTTTTTTTTTCCTTTCCGGGGGTGGGGGGTTAGAGGACAGAGAATTACGAGACTGACATATAAGAGAAGGGTGTTTGAAACGAAAAGGCATTTATTTATTTGGAATAAGTAATAAGGAATCAGATTAGAAAGACACCAAGGGGGTGTCAGCCATGTACAAAAAGGACATCCAAGAACAAAAAGGCTCAGGACCTCAAGCTATCTTGGAGCAATTTATCTACATAATCAGGAAAAGTCAAGTGATGCAAAGAGGCACAACTTGACTCCGGCTATACAGAAGACTCCAAAGATAGAACTTGAAACCTTCACGAGTGGAAGTAACCCTTCAAAACTCTAAAAGGAACTAGAGCCTCTTCAGTTAACTACCCCTCACATGAATCCCACAAGTCTCTTCTCCATTTTTGTCCAATGATGACGGAGGAGGAAGCCATAAAATTGTGAAAACACATTCATCTTGAATATTTAACCTAATGTATCATCTCCAGTGACAACTTTAAGGACTGAATAAGGCAGCTAAACCCATTGTTTGAGTTATTCAGGAACTGTCAGTAGCCGGCTAAAGTCTGCTTTAGTGGCTCTGAGATACATCTTATAGATCAGCAAGTGAGCGAGATCAGATAGCTGTACAAGATATCAATAATATATACGTTCTTTCTCTTATTGGAGAAACTTCCGAACAATTATTACTTCCAGGAACTCTCATGCTTGTTTGCTAAGCTTCCTTCCCTATCTGATTCTACTGCTGTAGATCTACCAAGGACCTTGGATCACTTTAAGAGCTTGAAAAACTTTACATTATCACCTTTCAGTTAAATTCTTTGGTACCCCTTTAGAGCCTTTTGCAATGCCAATAATCAAAAGCAATTGATTCTGTAATAGACATAAAAATGACCTAAATAACAAGTCCCGATGGCTAAATCTTCGTAACTGAAGCAAAGCTTTTTCTGACAGTTCGGCACAGGAACACAAAAATATACATTCACCAGCTTCAATGATCATGCATTCACACAAAAAGACTGATGAAATCAGTAATATCGTTCTCAGCCATGAGAAAGAGAAGAACGAGAAGGAAGATGGATGGAGTAACCCTGGTTAAGGCAGATATAGTGACCAATGGTTTCAACTATTAAGGTTTGCAGAGGTCAGCATGTATGTGAAATCGTACCAATAACCGGTGTAAATCATCTGAGAGTTCTAAAATGACCATAAGTGATTGAATGCAAAAATTAATGCAAGAAAGGAAATCTTATTGGAGTTTACTACTGAGTACATACATATAAATCTAAACGAGCACCTCCCATCCACCTCCATATTTCCGATTCAATGTCTATGTCTGCCACAAGCCCTTCACACAACAAGGCAATCAAAAAAGTAGGTAAGTAATGAGAGCACACAGGAAATTTCCAAGTAGCATAAATGACATAGTACCTACGTTACTCAGACTCAACTATTTTAAAAGATTCTGCAAGTCTGTGGTCCACAATATAGTGTCAAGTATCCAACATAGGTACTTGAAATCATATTTAAAAGTTTGAGTAACATAGCGTAGGAGAATTTGAATGGATGACTATTTCATACGGTCATACCCCATGCAAGCATCAAGACACTAAAAAACCTTGTCTTCCCTTGTGAAATAGTAGCAACATCGAGGGACGTTTTGTGCCCTGTCACAGAAAAATACTGGTTGATTGGATGAATGAAAATTGCAAATTATAAGTGAAGTTACTTGACAGCAGAGCAGTACTTACCCCGAATTATTGCAACCGTGGCATTAAATGCAGAACAAGGATTGCCAGCTGAATCCAACAGAGATTTTGCCACACCATTTCCAGTACCTACATCCACAAAGGTTTTATCACAAGAGTGAGAAAATTATAGCTTCAATACAGGCAGGCTCCTATTCATGGCCAATCATTCATGTTGACTTAAAAGCACAAATAAGCATAAGAATCCCCCATACTGAAATGTAAGTGTCATATACACCATACATATGATTGTATACAAAGTTCAGATAATGTTTCTGAGATTATGCTGTGATGAGACCTAGAGATTAAGTGTATTCCCAAAGATCTCTGAGATTCATTTCAAAGTGACAAACGACAATCCAAATTACTACCTCTGGTTTCTATTATTTGCAACGATTAGACATCTTCTCTCTCTACTTTATGTCAAATCGTTGCAAATAATAAAAACCGGAGGTAGTAGTTATTGTTTCCTTCTGTTTAGCAAATTTTTAAGCTCTTTGCTTTCATGAGACCATGACCAATGAAGCTAAATTAAATGCCCACGAATTACTAATGCATTCAAATTAACAGCTTCCAAACATATGTACTTTTGAATAAGATAAAGGATACAAATGTGCTTCATAAGTCTGTCCGGACAATAAGATTTACAACTTCTGTTAAGGTTTCAAATTTCAAGCATGAAACCAGCAAATAATAAAATAAATACAAAACTCAAGCAACATCTTAAAACGTTATTCTCAGAGACACACCATAAACACAAAACGGCATAATAAATACCTGCCGGAATCACTCCAATAGGCATTTTTATTGCAGCATCCCAATCATCTCTTTGCAGCAAGCCATTCGTTACCTACTAAAGTTCAGAATGCCTGTAAATAACATGTAATGCTGTAAAAAAGAGCATTAATTACAAAGACTCTGAACATATAAATATATAATCCAAAATCTGCAGAGCTTGCATCAGTATGATACTTTCTCATTTTCATTGTCATGTCCTCCTACTTGTTACTTTAGCCGTGTTACCTAGACTCAGTCACTCAGGTAAAGGTGTTGGTTATATAAGTACGAATCTGTGTTTGATATGGTGACTCCAAAATCTGGACACTGGACCAAACTGAATATGGACCCGATTATGGGGATACAATATTCATAAAATTGTATAGACTCCCTGTCTCCCTTAGTTCCTTTTTATTCTTCATGTTTGCTTTTTCAAAGTATTTAATGCGCACTATGGCCATTATTATCTTTAATCACCTATTGATAGAAATTATAGAAAAGAATGAAATTTACAATGTACACATTAAAACGTATCTAATAAGATCCCCCTATGATAATGTTTTTTCTTATATTGGTGAAATTATTGTCAAAGATTGGCTCTGAAACCAAGACATTCTCACCTAAATCTGCTCCCCCCTCCCCAATTTCTGATTTTCTGGTTTGTATGGGCAGTCGCATTCAAGTGCATAATGGAGGAATGGACTAGGATTCCGTACCCATATCCACTTCATGTTGTGTCAATATGAGTATCTGACAACCTATGAAGCACAAAAACCACTAGGACTTGTTTCCCCGTTTGCGAAACATTTCTGCTCCCAAATCCCCGACCCATTTTTGCGCTAATGAACCCAAAAATGACTGGGACTTGAGGTTTACCCGTTTCAGAAAACGTTTTCATTTCCTAAGCCCCAACCATCTCCTTGCAACATAGGTGAAAAAATTAGCCATAAACGGCAAACATGGGTATTTTTCAAAATGAATGTCCCAATCAGAGGAAAAAATGTGTTTGTGGAAAACTGGTTACAGTTGTGCTAGATGCGGCTTGTAATGGATGTAAGAAATCGATTAGGGAACATGAATTTCTACAAAACAATTCACAATTAGTGGGTTATTCGTGTTTGCATTTCTTTAGTTTGAATAAGTATACTTTTAACATCATAAAGCCAAACCTATCATAATAGGAGTGCCATAATTTGTCAAAATGACCTTTGACCTCCTTTATAATAGGTTCATTACCCCCTTGGTATCATTTTACTATAAGTCTTCAATTCTTCACTACCAATCAAACATAAAAAAATCACAGTCCAAACCACACAATACACAATATCATGCACAAAGATATATAGAGAATTTTCCAAAAAAACATTTTAGAACATACTGAACAACAACACACCTCAACCAAGACGCCATCACCACTAACACAAACGACGCCATCATACTTGGTAAGATCTAGTCCATAAGCAAGTTCTTTTGCGTGCAGCTGGTATTTAGTTTCTATTTACAATAACATCAAAACAAACACAACATAAATATAAACTGAAAGTCTCAATGACTGCTGAAGCATAAATCAACTGAGCAAAAGAAGAAATGTACAAACCTTGCACCGTAAATTGGATTCCGGCATCCTCAAGCAATGGTTGCACGGTGTCAACATATACCTTTGAAGCAGACTTCTTCCCACCATACGGGTTCACCAAAACAAATAGCCTTTTTGGCCGAACTACATCCAGATAAACAACATAACTACCATCACCACCTGTGGTGATATTTGCAAGATCTACTAAATTTTTTCAGCAACAACCTATATTAGATAAACTAAGAACGACATTCGTGAAAGCTCAAAAATCACATCGTGCTGCTGCTTGCGTGCTTTCATTCATAAATGACAAATTTACCACTAAAACAAGCCTGCACAACTATGAGAAAACGGCATTGAGCAACTAATTATCATGATCATCCACATTTCATATTCATAGCCATCTTTTCACACAAAAGGAGAATACCCAAATCTTAAATTTTGGCATCAATAAGCTCTTTAATTACCTTGCTTTACAAAAATAAAACACTAATATCATCAGATTTAACGAATTTCTCATACATTGACCTGCTGCCAACCCCATTCATCAAAACATCATCAAATTACCTACATGATCCCCAAATATATCAAACTGAACAATGTGATCATCACTTGAACCCAGAAACTACATTTAAAGTAGCTTGATTTATGAATAATAAAATCACACATATTCATAAACTTAATCAAAAACACATATATGCAACAGATTACAGAAAAAAAAAAGGTAGTAAATAAGAATTACCAAGAGAATCAAGAAATTCTCGAAGCTTCTGAAACCAAAGGTGAAGAGAATCATGAGAAGAAGCTTCTAGAACTAAACTCTTCCTCGCCAATCCTTCAGTAGGGGAACAACAGAGGATCCCACCACTACTACTACTACTACTCTTAATAGCACATTTAAGAATAATTCTAGAACCTTCGATTGAAACTCCGAGAACTTCTTTTTCCAACGATAAGCACTTTTCATGGCCGCCTTCAAGCCATCGAAGAGTACCGTCGGAGTTAAAGACTAACGGAATTAGGGTTCCGCTAAGTGTAACTCTTTCGGAAACTATAATTGGATATTCTCCTTCTGATGTTTCCATTGATTGAATTTGTGGAAGTTGTGTGTGAGCTGGGTTTTAGATTGAGGAGGTAGGTAGATGTAGATTACTCCCTCCGTCCCAATTTAGTAGTTGTTTTTACAGGTTTACGCAACTTCAAACGGCCAATATCTTAAGTTATATACAAAAAAATTTAAAAAAATTAAAAATTTGGAAATCTATGATGGGATCAATAATAATATATTTATTTTTTTTCTTATGTATATAAAATAAAAGACAAGTCAAAATTATGACGTAAATAGTGTAGATGGTCAAATGTGGCCACAATATGGGACGGAGGTAGTAATGGAATACGCGGGACATCATGGAATTCGATGAGAGTTTGACATTTGAGCCGGCAGAATAGAAAAAGTAATGAAGTGGTACCCACGAAAATCGGATGATTGAATTGGAACGTTCTTCAATTCAAGTACTTCAGTGGGAATTGGGAAACGAAGCATATCCTAAGCATACGTGATACGCCTTCCAAAGTTCTAAAGACCATTTGTCAAGTCTCCAAGACTACAACTTATGTTGGACGTCAGGTGGGTATGATGTGGTGGATTCGGATCGTAGAATTGTAGATTATGGTTAAAGATGAAATTATGATAATATAAAGGGGGATAACTAATAAGTGGATAACTTAAATATAAAATTTAAAGATTAGATTAGAGCCAAATAATCTCATTTATCTTTCGGATAAATTTTATGGAACTACTTTTTATAACAAATTTTTTTTAAAAAACTACCTTATAAATTTTTTTTTCAAAAAACTACCTTATAAAACAAAACTCGTTTACAAACGACCACCACCGTTATCCGTTAATTTTGGCCAGTTAACCCTCCTTTCAAAATACGTGAGACCATTATAAACCAACAAAAACTCAATTTCAACCCTAAAATAATCCAATACAAATCTAAGATCATGACTCACGTGAGTTTTAATGAACTCACGTTACCAACATGTGATGGTCAAAGGAGCGGTTAACGGTCAAAATTAACGGATGTTGTCAGTTGGTGGTCGTTTGATACGGGTTTTGTTTTATACGGTAGTTTTTTGAAAAAAAAAATTAGAAGTTAGTTTTTTGAAATTTTTTTGTTATAAAAGGTAGTTCCATAAAATCTATCCTTTATATTTTTATTATTTTCTATTCTCGCAGAAAGTCCTCCCAATTATCCCCAAATACTTATTAAGTTTTGCATATATATTATTGTAACATATGCTTTCTTTTGCTTTTTTTTAAAGATGTAATATTTTACTTTTACACATTTTTTGACATGCTACTTTGACCATAAAATCTTTAGTTGTGTATATAAGTAAAATCACAAAAGGTTCATAGTTTTACAATATGTATTGAGACTAATCTAAAAATATTTCACTTTGACTATGTTATTTTTCTTAGACAATGGTTAAATAATATAGTTAGGGTTGGTAAATGAATAATGCTCATAATAGAAATGTTACATCAGGAAAAAAATATTAGCAAGTATACAATGTGAATGTAAGGTAGCTCAACATTAGTGCCGAAAGTTTCAACATCTCCAAGACAAAATTTAGATATAACTTAAAAACTACAATATTGTTAAATTTTATCTAATTTAATCATATTTTCTCAATGCCAAGTGTTGCTATATTTTCAGCAAAACTAAATATATAGTAATTAGTATATATGGACTATATTTGATACTGCTAACCATATAGTATAATATTTCCATGATATATTTAAAGTCATGATAAATAGGAATCTTCTAATAATATGAAAAGTATATATCAAATTCAACAATAGGGCAAATACCCTCTACACTTCTAACAATTGTGCAACTTGACCCATTAAGTTCTCATTGAAGCGAATCAGCCCCATAGTTTTTTTGTAAATAGCACAATTAACACCCAACCAACTTTTTTTGTAGGCAAATTTTGTGTGTTCACCATTGACGATTTTTGGTGAGAAGATGATGAGAGAGAAGAACTGTAAGAGAGAGAGAAGAAGATCCAGAGACAGATAGAAGAGGAGGAGTGAGAAGAGGAAGAGTGAGAATCGGTTGAGGAGAGAGAGAAGATTAGGGTTACGGGTTGGGGGGGGGTTTGATGAACATTTATGATCAGTTTCAATTTGATCATAAATGTTGGTTGGTAGTTGAATATTGAGGAGTGAGAAAGAAAATTTGGTGGGAATCATTAATCAAGGCATAGGTTTTAATCTGATTTTAAGTCCATATTAGTTGAACATAAGAATGAGTTTAATACTTTTAGTAAGGGTATTTGAGTCATTTCACACTCATAATCTTTACCAAAAATGGAAAGAAGGCAATTGTTGCATTTAATTTGAAACAGCCATATTTAGAAATTGTTGCATTTAATTTGATACGGAGGAAGTATAAGTTATAAGCCAACTTTTAAGGGGTCAACTTGCACAATCGCCAAAAAGATAAGGATATTGAGTCCACTAAAATGAAACTCAATTTGATTACCTATTTCGTTACAAGTCAACGGATTAACAGGTCGGTTAATGCGAATCGGGTTTTTCTAACACCCTAGTGACTAGATGTCTAGATCCACTTGTACAAACTACAAGTAGTACAAAGTACTTTAATCATGGGAAACAAACGAGGCTAAAAATTGAAAATTGAAAATTGAAATAGGGGTAAGTTGGTTTTGGTTAGGGCTAAAAAGCCGAAAAACTGAGTACTCCATCTCATCTCTCTCTCTCTCTCTTAGTTCCGTCAATGGAAGCGGAGCAAGAAAGCGTGGCGGTGGGTAGCAGAGGCAACCACATCAGTAAGAGAGCTCTTCGTAACAAATCTCTCTCCGTCACTTTTAACGAGAAAGACTTGAGGTATTTCTATTCTTTTCTGCCCTTGTTATCTTCTTTTATTTAGCTCTCATTGTTTAAACTAGGTTTTGCGTATCTAAAGCATTTGTTGTTAATTATATATTGTGTTTTTGCCTGTAATTGTTAAGTTATTGATGAATATTTGATTCACGCAAAGTAGTAAGGACTGAGAGTAGTTAAGAAACATTTGTTGGCAGTAGTATGCAGTTGGGATTATAAAGAGAAAGGATTTATATGTTTTCTTACAAGAGGAAAGGAAAAAACCCTGAAAATATAGTCAGATTGACAACACTAACTTCCACATTGTTCCGTTCCTTTGGGGAATTATTACTATGCCAAACAAGCCACACCACTCTGGCCAAATCCGCCACGATTCAAACTTTGGAGGCTGCATATCTATAGGTGGGTCTAATGGAACAAAATATAAACACCATTGTTTTCCAAGCAATACCTAATAACTCGAATATGAAACACGTAACAACCTGGGGCGTCAGGCCAATACCTTGGTTGTATGAAAAAGGAATTGAAGTGCATTGCTTGTTCTTAATTAAAGCTTAAATGAACAATCCTACTCAATCTGAGTTCATGACAATAGCAAAAAAGGAGTTTCGTAAAGCATTTATACTTAAAAGTTAGTAAACTGCTGCAGCATAGAGCTACTACCTTTGAATTGAGTAGCTCATGTTACATCCATCTTATTTTTTGAATTACATGTCGTCATTTCAACTTTGTAGGGGAACCCTACACAACATCTTCAATTCCTTCATCAGTATCTTGTGGGTTTGCACATCTTTAAAGTGTAGCGCTTTACAAATTAGTACTATGTACCATAAACTTGTGAAGTAGTGTCAGTTTGCTAGCAACTTCGTTTTAGTTTCGTATGGTTTAGATAATGTCTCATTGTTGCAAATAATTGTTGAGGTACTTATCCATTTCAATCACCTAAACTTTATAGGTAATGGGACATTTGTTTATTTGTTGGTATTGCTTGCAGGCAAATCTATTTGAATTTTGAAACTGATCTTGTCATTGCTAAGCTTTTGTTCAGCTATTTTGTTATGTGATACCCTGGAGTATTAGAGTTTGTTCCCTCAAAGTTCAAATTATATTAGTTCAAATTAAGCCCAAGTGCCCAACCAATTCAAATCTCTTCTGAAACTGCACAACAACAACATATATTCATTACTAAGAGCTTAGTTTAGCCTGATTGAGAGAGATGAAATTGGGATTTTATTTTGTTTACCGGATATGATGACGTATATATATATATCTATTTAGGGTCAAATATCTTAAAATAAGAAGGCTGAGAAGGATTTTTTTTGCATATATTTTGAACAAAATGTGCATGTCTTTTGAACAAAATGTGCATGTCTTTTATCATGTTCATTTTATTTAGCTCAAATAATATGCACATTCAATTCAGAAAAATATGCACATGTATCCTTCTCATTTTATGATTTTTTTTTATTGGATCTCACCCCTAAATTTACCAATTTGGGTAGTGGAGAACTTGTGAATTGTTAAAGAATGAAATTATCCGGAATATTCAACCAATATGGGCTGCATACTCAACCTGAGTTTACTTGCTTTACCTGTGCTTAAGTAATAATATTAGGGTAGGCCTGTAGGGTCTGCTGAATATAAGCATTGCGGATCTGAAGGGAATTGAATTGACTGATGTGATGAGTGAAGAACTTGTTGAATTGGTAGGAAGTATTAGAAGTAACCATGATTTCTATTGGAACAGGGACTATGTGGGTGGGTTTCACAAACGAAAGAAGAAGAGGAGAAAAGAAGCTCTGAAGCAGCAAGGAGAAGCAGAAAGACGCAAGCGCCTTGAAGACCGTAAGAAGGTAGATATTCGTTCTTTTTAATCTCATTTTAGCCCATGTTCAGTATGACTCTTGGTGTAGTATACATTGTTCATTTTTTAATTATCATTTGAGATTACTCTGATGAGAATAATGGAAGTTGTATTTATCCTTGAATTTTGTAACGATTTCTATCCTGAATTGAATGATAGCTGTACTTGTTTGATTATCGCTTCACTGGTAATAATTCTGGGGGAGAAGAAGATAAATTATAATGAAATTGAAAGATTCTGGCTCTTTGAGTGCTGTACTGTTTTCTTATTGGAAAAAGACATTTGAGGGAGAATGGGTGTGACCAAAACAGAACTAATGCCATATACATGCTTTTTGTTTATAGTCTTCACTTACTTTTTCCCCCCTGTTTCGATATTGTGCCATCATAGATCTGAACTAAGTACACTACTGTTCTTTAAATGTTATGTTGTATTCTTGAAATCTTGCTTATTTACCTTGTTAAAATTTTAAGATTAAAGCTATTGGAGGTGGATTTGGGTGGAAGCGGTACCATCTAAAATATCAAAAGAGGTGTTCCATGAGATATATTTCTTTCCCTATTGCCACTCTATATAAGGAGAAAGTGTTGGATTATCCGCACCAGCTTGATCTTCTAAATGCAACATTTTCTAAGTGAATAGTGTAAATTTAACATTTTTGTAAGAAGTTGGATACAATGTAGAATAGCATATATGCTTTACTTCAGATAAAATTGTATGCCTTGTTTGTAGAACCTTGTGTATTTAAATGTCAAGTGGTGCCACAATCTAATTGCCTTAAAGCACCATAGTATTAATTCGGATTTCTGTGACATCTAGCTCGTACTGCAAATTGTTGGTGATGTCACTTAGATCTTATTTGAGAATAAGAATGATTTGGTCATGGTTTTGATTTGTGTAGCATTCCAGACTCCAAATTCTTTGGCCATGCTCCTAGTGTTTTTTTTCGTATTTCAAAATGAAAATTATGTTATACCGCGTCATAGAAGCACAAAACTTAGACAATATGCTGGTGAACTGTGGAATGGACCTGAGGGCACATTTTTCTGATTCCTTAGGAGATTTAAGAGGAATTATGAAAGTACCTGTGTATACTTGTTTACCAATAATCACCTTGGAACATGACTTATGAAATCTCATTTTGTAAATGACATATTCCAATTTTAAAAAGGCCTTGAATGTAATTCTTTTTTCAAGTTCTATATTATGATTAATAGAGATTTTATTTAGTTTATCGAAATGTCTCAAATTCTGATTAGTTTGTACTTGGTTGTTTCTTGCTTGAAGATTGTCCTTTAGGAGATGATAATTTTCCTAACATCTTATGACCAAGTTTTTGTTTTAGGTGTTTTAACTTTGTTTCCACTTTGCCACAGAGGAGAAAGGAAAAAGAGTATGCACTGTATGGTGGTGCACCACCACCTGAAGATGTTAAAGATCTGGAACCTAATGATGAAATGGAGCTGAACCCTTCAGTTTCCGGTATTGTCTCACAGTCTTTGAGTCTTTGCTCCTGCATTTAGTTTGTAATGCAGCATGTTTTTACAAAATTCCTTCATATTTGTGTATCTGTTTTAAATAAATCTTTCTTGCCATGTCCAATGAAGTGTTTTTACCTATTGCTTAGCTTATTGTGGGTCCAAAACATCAGTGTGAATATTTGATGTGTCTATTAGATGGATGGACCTAGCATCTATGAGTAACACCCAAGACCCAACTACACAAACACAAGATACTTATACTCTTAAATGTTAGTGTTTTTAAGGTCTGTGAAAATGACAAGGTTGAAAAATTATAGCTTAAAATGTTTACAGTGAGATATTAGCTAGGTACATGTCAGAATGGACATGGTATTTGGTTTATCTTATGACTGTGTTAATCTTCTTGGGGGTTCTGAAACATGGAACCATGTTTGAGCATCCATGTCATTAGTGGAATTATACTCCATATCATGGTGAGCAGTGGAACACTTAATAAGGAAACTCATGTGATAGGAGAACAATCTTTGCCCATGTGATAGGAGGGAGAGAGAGAGAAACCACCCAAGGAGCGTTTCTAATTTTCTGTGTATGGAGTGATAGAATTAATAGAGCCGTGAAGCATCCTCGTCTTCCGTACCGAACCGTCGAATTGAATCCTTTTTTCTTTCCATTTTTCAATCATTGATAAAGAACTACGAAGTCAAGTTTCATTCAGATTTATTATTTTGGCTGACCGTTTTTACATAGATAATAAGTAAAAAAGCAGTAGGAACTAGAACGAATAGTGGAATCTGGCTCTCTGCACTCTACAGGAATTTGTCCAGTTATTGCTTCCCCTAATATCCTCCATTTCCACATCATGGGGATTTACAAGAGACTCCAGAGCCTCGCTCAGAAACGCTGCTACACTAGTCCCAACTCCCACTTTAAGCCCCACAACCTAATTGGTGAAGAAACTTAGGCTGGTCAAGTAAATAAGGCACATCGGGTGTGTGCTCTTGCCTCTTAGTCACTAAGTAGTGCATTAATAGACTAGTTTGTCTCAGCTGTCTCTAAAATACGTTTCCGGATCTGTTCGGCAGATTCCTATCCGTTACACACCTCTGGAAAATACACTATTGAGGCTTGGGCCTTGAAGTTCCTTCCATACACAGGACATAGAAACACAATCCACGGACGAGCTACTCCCCCCCTCTTTAGAGGTCACCCTTCTTTTGTAACCTAACTATGTATAAAAAGTAAGGGATGTCGTGCCTTTCAAAAAACTTTCTAGTGTGCGTCAACTTTATTTCAAAATAAACAAAAAGAGGGAAGTATTAAATATACGGTTTTTTCACCTGATACCCCCGAGTTTTCAAAAAATTCACCTGGTACCCTCCATGTTTTCAAAATTCACCAGCCCTTGAGTTTTGTTGTAATACACCCAAATACCCTTAATGACTAACGGCGGTTAACGCCGTTAGTCATTAACCCTAATTGCCCTATCTAAATCCTAATTAACCTAACTAAAACCATAATCCCTAACCCTTAACCCTAACCCCACCACCACCCAACCCCCCACCACCCTTCCCCCACCCAGCAGCGGCAGCATCGCCACCAACCCCATGCTCCCCCGGCAACCCCCTACCAGTGCCACCCAGTCCCCACCCCCGCAACCCAGATCCTCTCCCCCACACCCTCCATCTCTCACCCCCCACCCCTGCAAACAGATATGCGGTGCTCTCACCCCCACCCCTGCAATATGTGAATCTTCATGCTGGAGAATAGAGCGAAGATGGAGAAGAAGTTGACTGGACAAGTGATGACACTACAATCTTGAAGTTTCCTGTTTGTTTTTGCTGCATTTCAATAATGGAAATCAACAAACACAAATCCATATTAATCAAGCATTTCAACACTAAGATTTCATAAGAAATTAAAACAGGGAAAAATCTTCTAATTAAACCACATTGAGTTCGAAACAAATAGTATTAATTTAAAAAAGTTAGAAATTCCCAAAAAAAAAATTGTATACTTCAATTCAAAGTGATATTAATGTTACAAATTATTAACTTAAAAAGTGAATTGGAAGTTACAAATTCAGAGAGATACTGAAAGAGGGGGGGAAAAATTTCAGAAAAACAAAAGAAATATTTGCGATGACCTCCATTAACGCCGACACTTTTCTTACGCATGGCTGCAGACCACAGATGGTCTTGCCGACGGGGGTTGGGGAGGGGGGGTTCTAGGCTCGCGACGGGGGATGGGAGGGTGGGGTAGGGGTAGGGGTGGGGTTCTGGGCGGCTGCTAGGGTGGGCCGCAGCAGTGGTGGTGGGAGGGTGGGGGGAGGGGGTGGTTCTGGGCTCGCGACAGGGGCTGCGGGGGGTGGGGGAGGGGGTGGGGTTCTGGGCTGCTGCTAGGGTGGCCGCAGTAGGGGTGGTGGGAGGGTGGGGGAGGGGCTGGTGGGAAAGGTTAGGGTTTAGGGTAAGGGTTAGGGTTAGGGTTTAGGGGTTGGGGTTAGGATTAGGGGTTAGGGTTAGCGGTTAAGGTTAGGATTAGGGGTTAATGACTAACGGCGTTAACCGCCGTTAGTCATTAAGGGTATTTGAGTGTATTACAACAAAACTCGGGGGTACCTGGTGAATTTTGAAAACATGGGGGGTACCAGGTGAATTTTTTGAAAACTCGAGGGTACTGGGTGAAAAAACCGTTAAATATATAATATAAATACGAAGGGAGTATAATTTTATTATATCTAGGGCACATGTATAGGTTACTAATAGTTGTACTGCTTAAAGGTAAGAAATAACTGTGGAATGTGAAGTCAGCAATGAATATTTTGATGTTCTATACTGATAAACCAGTTGCAGGTAATTAGAAGATCTATACATTTTCTGTTTTCTTCAGTTAACCAAACTCTGATGTGTGTCATGGTTGGGGACCTAGAAAAATATTAAAGAGCCTTCTGTTAAAGTTTTAGATGCCAAAGTTAATAGTGACAAGATTCTTATCTAAAATTAGGCTATATATCCCTTCAAGATGAATGATTTACATTATATTCTCCTAGGATACTCTTGCTGGGATTTTGTGTTTTGACATTGCTGGGGTGCATGTGAGATGCAAATCCCTTTGGCTAAAGCAGATGCCGCAGATTTTGGGGGATAAAATAAACCAACTAATATTCCTAGTTTGTGGAGAGACATATGCTTTTACACAACTAGGTTTTGACTTTTTTTTTTTTGCACTTTCTACTTTTTTTTTTGACACTTTCTTCTTTTGTTGAAGGGACAACATCATATGATAATGGTGATATGAAGGTCATTGTTACAACAAGTGAGATTGCTCATGAAGAAGAAGAAAATCCAATCGAAAAATCAGCACCATTACCAGCAGTGTCTATTGGAGGAGCTGAGAAAAAGCATAATCTTCCTGTAAGCAAGAAGAAGCCTTTTAAAAAATCCACTAAAGGTAAATCTCGGACAAAGCTAGTTAGTAAAAGGGAGAGAAGGAAAGGGAAGATAAATGGTAAAAGGAAAAGGAGCTAGCTTGTAAACCCCTTGTAACGTTAATTTTATTTGTTGAAGGCCTACATTTTACTGAAATTATTCTTGCAAAATTTTCTGGAGTTTTGGAGGAACCAACAAAATTTGTGCAGTGATTCAGTGACAAACAAATCAACTTTAAACAATGTGGTCCATGAACAATTCCTTTGTTTTGGCCAACCCTTTCTGCAACCATGTCACATGCTTGTCTTTCTTACTGATAAGTGATAACAATTGGGGTGCTTAGCTAACCATCTGACGGCCGACGCAACTATAGTGTCCACCCGGCCTAGGTGGACAGGCAGAGGTGATATTAATCGCTCAAAGGGATTAATTGTTCTGTAAAATTTGGGCAACAATTATACATTGGCTTAGTCTAGGCCTCACATTACTTCTGGTAAAAGAATTTGATTGTTTGTTCATCATAAAAGATAACGAGTCGAGCTAAATGGCTAACTAGATCTTTGTCTAATATCCCGTGTATTGACATCAAAACACTGATTAAACCCAAGTCCGCTTAGATAAAAAACAACAATATTGTCAGTACACAAGAGTGATAGTTAGAGAATTAGTAAGCCATACCTTTTCAAAGATATACATGTTGTGGGCATACTATAATTTTTTTTTTTTTAATTTGGTAAGATGAAAGACCCTACTGAACCCAAGACTCCGCACAAGTATAACTAGTCAGGCCATAGGTCGACTCCTTTGGAGGAGGGGATGGTAAGGGAAACCTCCACCCTAAAGAGCCCCTAGTGGGATTTGATTCCATGACCTTGAAGTCATGATGCCAAATCTTTACCACTAGGCCAAGCCTTGCTTGGTGTTGTGGGCATACTATATGGGTTATTAACTTATTATGGGGTACTCTAGATCTCTTACTTGAATAATATTGTCTTTTTTCCTTACGAATTAACAAGGCTTTTGCCCTGACAGAAGACTGCTCTAGGATACGCTTCTTTTATGTGAACATATTTGAACCGAATTCATTAAACTTTTTGAACTTGATTAGTCCTAATTTCACCTTTTATTTAAACCAAATTGAATTTCATCAGTCCTGAAACTTATAATTTTAAGGTAACAAAAACACACCCTTAGTTTTTTTTTTACCGTTTAAAAAAAAGTATTCCTTAAATCTCAAAGGTTACACTTTTAAGGGAGTAAAGACACCATGTGTTAAAATTTTCAGCATATTATCAACAATGTTTCTTTCTATGATACTCTTTGGTATAGTATAATCTATGTTGCTGTTGACCAAAACTCAGATAATGTTTGGCGAAATCTAGGTGTTTCCAGTGATTGCATGATTTGCATTAAAAAGTTGCTCACCTGGCTTCTCAATTTCCAGGGATTAAAATTTAGGGTGAAAGAACGCATTTGTATCCTTAAGCCAAGCTGAGTCCCACATGCACAACTAGTTTGTTTAATGAGACCTATATATGCTCTGAATCTGCATCTGTCAATCTATTCTCCTCAATTAATGCTTCGGCATCTCTACACCAACTGTTTTCATATGTTTTTGGTTTTTTTAAGAGGGGTGGCTGCAAATTACAATAACTTGATGTACTAATCAAGGGGGTATTTGGGACATTGCTACACCTACCCACTGGGTAGACAACCCACTATTAATAGAGCAATAAAAAAATAAAAATTATGTTGAGTTGGATGCCATAATCACAAGCCTGAACAAGTCTTTATTAATGGTGGGTAGTCTACCCGGTGGGTAGACAAATTTTTTTCCGGATATTTGTTAGTTTGGACTTATGAAGCAATTAAGTTATATTAACTGTTTCTGTTAATACGCAGAAACAGTTAATACATGTTAGGCAAGTATGATTAGGTCTTTTTTTTTGTTATAAGCAAGGTTTGATTTGGATCTGTTTAGATTTGATTATTTGAACATTTAGATTATAAAATTTTGTTTCTTAACTTATATTGTCACCTAACTTCCAGAGAAAAGAATGACATATTTACTTCAAATATATATATTTTGGGTGTTTGGAGTCTTTTCTTTGGTCAGTGTAATATTTTACTTTGCAAAGGTTATATACATTATAATACAAAAGTAAATAACTTATATGGACTTGGTTCACACTAAATTAGTGTGAACCTAATGCTAATTCATGTGATTTATGGAAAAAAAAAGATCACTATATAAAAAAAATATATAAAAGATGAATAGATATAAATTATGAAGTTTGACTATGAAAAAAAAGGTTACTACTCCCTCCGGTCTTTATTAGTTTATTCGTTTATTTTGCACAGAGTTTTAGGAGAAATAATGTTGTGGGACATAGAAAAAAAGATAAACTATTATGTCACTATGGTAGATAGGAACTGTATAGTGTAACTTAAAATTTGAAAAGGTTACTATATGGAACTAAAGGGTTACTATGTTAAATAAGTAGTTTTGGTCCACAATAATATTATTGTGGACCAGGTCCACGCAAGACTAATATGGGATTAGGGGTATAGTGTGGCCAACAATTTTCCAAGTACACCCAAGAGTACTATGAGCATGGTACACGTACATCCAAGGGTTTTTGCTGCTCATTTTAGCCCTTAAAATGAACAAAAAATTAATCTTAGGTGTATTATGAATCTCTTGAAACCACGTGGATATGCAATCTCTTAATTGATATCCTTTTTCTTTTCCTAGCTATATAGGTACCTACGATGGTAATGATGTAAGTAGAATTCTCAAGCAATAAGTACCTTCTTGAACACTTTCAAACCTAAGTCCTAAACTATTGGATATCCTCGTATTTATCAAATACTATTTTTGTATGTTGTTATTTTTTGTCTTTTTACTCCATCTATTTCAAAATACAAGGCATGCATGATATATAAGGTCAAACTTTGATCGTTAATTGCTCTTAGTTCATGCTAGTAAAAATTATAAGAAAATATTATAATTATAGTATTTTTAAGACAAATTTAATGGTATAGTTTTTAATAATTTTTTATTTATCATATTTAAAAGATATTTATAGTTAAAGTAAATTTTAATAAAGCGTGTGTGTCTTATATTATAAAACCGAGGGAGTAATTTCAAAAGGATATCCATATGAGTAAATATCTCCTGCTACATGGTTCCTCAATAGAATGGAAAGTTGACAAGAAATGATTATCTCTTCTTGAAACAATATCAAAATACATGCAAATCTACCTAAATTCCCAAAGATTGTAATCACACTTTTTGCTTTGTTACCAAGTGCAATGATGAGCTATGATAAACATCTAATTGCTAGATGTTTACTAACATCTAGCAGGGGTAAAGTTGTCAACCTACATGGGACAAGAAAGATAAAGTTGTCAGTCAACACCTCGAAAAATGTAATGCAAACAAATAAGTGTTCATACAATTACAAATAGTATTCATGTAATTACAAATAGTGTTTATGCAAGTAACAAATAGTGTTCATAAAATATAAATAGTGTTTACAAATAGCGTCAGTATAACAAAAAGTTGTCAGTCTAACAAAAAGGTTGACCTCGAAAAATGCGATGTTAACAAATAGTGTTCATGCAACTACAAAAAGTGTTCACGTGTTACGTTGTAAGTAGTGTTTATGCAACTAACAAATAGTGTTCATGAAGTATAAATAGTATTCATGAAACCAAATGATGTTTTTATATATTAAAAGGTAAATAAAAATCTGCAAACAAAAAAAAATATTTTTTTCTTTTTTATATTGTATTTTATTACTTTTTTATTCCTTGCTAGATGTTACTCCCTCTGCTTTTTTTTATTTGCTACATTTGACTTACACGGTTTTCAAAGCATTATTTAACTCTTAATATCTCTTATTTCGCTTAAGTAAAAATTATAAAAATTTGATATTATGAATCTACACGTCGAGACGAATCTAACAAGATCACACATGACTATATTTTTACTTATAAAATAATCAAAATAATCGGTCAAAGTAGTGGCTTCATTCCCAAAAAATCAAATGTAGCAAATAAAAAAAAGCAGAGGGAGTAGTAAACATCTAGCAATTAGATGTTTATCATAGCTCGTGCAATGATATAAAGGTAGACTCCCTTTGAAAAATCATTAAAGAAAACGTCACTTCATGATCACTAAACTAGATGCCTTAAAGAAAAATGGAAGCAAGGAATATATACACTAAACTACCACCAATAAATAGAGCTACATACAGTACATGAGTTTATAAACTGAAACACAAATCAGACTGGAGCATTGAATTGAAGAATAAAAGCCTGAGTTGTCGTCACAGGGAACAAGAAACTCAACTCAAAGGAAAGGATTATAACTTATAAGCATGCCTTTTCACAATTAACAAAATTTGAAACCGTAAGAATTCTTATAGGATAGGATTCAATCAAACAATAGCCCTTCTATAAAAAAATATGTACATAAAAATAATCAAACAATAGCCATTGCATACGCTACCTAGATTTAACAAAGTGGAGATACTTGGGTGAAATTGTGTTAGTGTTTATCAATATTTTGTTTTAATTTGATACATTAGTATTGTAGTTGTCTTGAGTTTGTCCCTTTTGTATTATCGTGACATGTTGTAAAAGTTTCTAATGGTGGAAATTTTAAGTAATAAAAGTCTTTTGGCCGACGGCCTACTTACAAAAAGAAGAATTTATACTTTGATTTCTTGAGTATACAAGTGCGTCTAAAAGAAGGTACCATAACGGTATACAAGTGTGTCGAAAGGGAAGGGAGCTAAGGTACTGATGAGCTTTTATGGACTGTATCAAGGCAATAAAACATTGAGCTCTTGAAAAACTTTGATTAGTAAAAAGTTCTCTAATGAATGAGAAGAGTTGTGCAGTCGTAATAGATGTAAATGCTCTTCTAGTAACAAGAAATGAAGTATGATATATGAAAATAATTTTCCTAGGACAATAAGCTTTTAGAACAAAGAATGAAAGGTATGATATGCTAAATCAAAGAGATTATGTTTTAGATATACTTACACCCACAAAAATGGACTAATATATAGATCAATTCTATGCAATGACTTCATAGGTAATTCAATTGGCAAGCATTAGGACCAAATCCCTCCTTGCTGACAACAATATTTCTATGCAAAGTTAGGACTATTAGTTTTTATTAGGTTTATTAGGTGATTTTTTGTGTTTTAGTTGTGAATTGTTCAATGGATATACAGGAGTATATGTATAAATTAGCTAGAATAATGCAAGATTACAAGGCGGTGAGAAACATTTTAGAATCAAGAAAGGCACGATCTAAATGTAATACAAGCAGCATAAAATTAAATGTTTGGAATTAAAATCCAAACAATTAAACTCTCTCCTTTTACTTGTTAACTAGTTTTCAGGCCCGAGTTATGACCCGAGTAATTATAATTTTCATTTATTAGTATTTTACTTTAAAATTATTACACCAAACATTACTTGGTCTAGTGGTTAAGGCTTTAGTATACAAGCTAAAAGTCATGGGATTGAATCTTATGCCATGCATTTTATAAATTTTTTCTTGTATGTGGAGTACATGAAAGTAAACACTTTAACGGATAGCGCCACATAGTACAGTTTCTTGGTTCGGAATGCCTTTTAATATATTTCTATAGATAAGTACAAACTTTACGTGGAGGGGATGAAGATGATAGTCAGAACTCAGAAGCTCTTTTTAAATGTTCCATATGTATTGCAAATTATGATTTACAAAATGCTTATTTTCCTTCTAAAGGTGTATCGTTGCATATACACTTAAACATATTATAAACGGCAAGATAAAACACATTACAAGTACATACAATGACCTCAGAAGTAAATTAGCCTTATAGTGTAATCTAGCTTTTTCAACATATTATTTAGTTGAAATGCTTATCTCCAATAATGGAAGTGATGGTATATATGTAACTAATCTACTATTAGTGCTCCAAACTTCCAAAGCCTATAATTGTGTTTGTGTGGGTGGTCGATCATGTGCTCGAATGAGTTTCAAATATTTCAATATTCAATAATTTGCCACCCCATTAAGAAGTCATGGGCCCCAATCAGCAGGCAACCATATGCGGAGTATTATAAGTATCAAATTAATGTAATCATCTTCAAAAGAATTATTCCACAAGATTTAACCAATTTGAGTATCAAAAAATTGACAGCTTATCAATTCCCCGTGCGCTTTTATTTATATTATTATGGAAATATATCCTCTCCATTGTTTTTTTTTGAAAGAGAAATTTCATTAAATGAAGGCCAAACGGCATCTACAATAAGTATTAAAGAAAAACAAGATATAATCACACAAGATCAAATCAAATTCGTCTTGAAGAACTACAATGAACCAGGATCGAAGAATACAAGCCTTGCCCTCAGTATTCTTGAATCACGCAGCTATTGATGGGGAAGTCTATCATTCTGACATAGTTTGTGGAAGAAAATTCTTGATTTAACCAGGTTGACCACATCCGGATTTCCAATACTTCAATGTTGATGGTCTTGAACTTCAACCAATAGGAACAATCTCTCATACCAATTTTTAAACTTCCACGTGGGAAGAGACTAAAACTAAACTCCAAACTCCCATAATAGGAGAGAAAGAACCCAAAATTTGGGTAGAAAACTCTCAAAAAGAGAGAGAATGGAATATTATTAATAACAAAAACTAGAAGAAAAAAGAAGAATTGGGGGCTTACCACCATCGAAAGGATGATGATGGTAGCCCCAAACTAGAAGAAAATATTAGGGGTTTTTTTGGAGGAAGGGGAGAGAGGGAAGAGGAGGAGGCTAGGTCAAAAGTATTCTCTCCATTGTTAGTTGTTACATATGTTTCACTTTGACTTTTAAGTTTGATAATTTACATTTTTAGCAATTAATATATCCTTTTAAATATAGTAAAAATTATTAAAAACTTGATATTATAAATTGATTAATAGAATCGAATAGCATGGATTGAAGTACATAGATAAATCATGTTTACTCTGTTCTTTTATTATTTATTCTTGTGAAGAGGACATTAAATTAAAGATAAACTGGAAATATATAACGTTCAAATCCATGTATTATAAATGAATGGGGTGTTTGATAACTATATTTTAAGTAGGTTTTTCTATTGGCTTTTTAGTTTTTGACTTTTCTATGTAGTTAAACAAAAAAAAAGGTGTTTAATAGACACTTATGTTCAGGCCCGGCCCTGAGCCTTGTTTGGAGGGGCAATGGCCCAGGGCCTACGCCTACAAGGGGCCCAGCTGTAAAAAAAAAAAATTCGCTAGCAAGTAAGGAAAGCGGAAGAAGGTAAGGAAAGGAAAGCAAAAGTAAAACCTTTCCTGTTCAATGCATATTGCTTATTAGCTGTCAGTAATTAATTTTTTTTACATAAAAATTAACAACCGTCAATTTACCTTTTTTAACTTCCCCAATTCGCCATTATTGTCCTAACTCTTCTTTCTTCCCTTTTGAGCTTCCAAGTTTTTCAAATTAATATCAAGTGTAATTATTCCTTAAAGAAGATAAATGAGGCAAAAAGAAATTCATTAACAAATAATCACATTATCAACATCCATTATCATTTGAAGATTCCGGTAACTTCCACCAATTTCGGCGAGTTTCTTACTATTTGATGTATGTTTTCCTAACTCTCTCATCTCAGTTGCATTTACCTGTTAGAATAATATTTTACAGGAAGTACATTATGCTTATTTACTAGATTTCGCATTCATAGATTAGTAGTTCAATTTGCCTACAATAATTTCGATGTTATATATCTACGGGAAAAGGAAAATCTGTTGTCATTTGTTGTTTGGTTCTTTTTTTTGAGATACTAAATTACAATACATATTGTATTTTGTTTTATTGTAATGTGTTATCGAAAGAATTTAAATTACAAATTCCGAAAATTACAACATATTTTACTTCAAGAACCGAAATCGAGAGTTCCATTGCTTTAGGACTTAGGTGTTATTGTTATCTTCATATGCTTGATGATATGTTTGCTTAATTTTAGGATTTATTGAAATGTTCCACTAAAAGTATTTATTGAGAAGTGAAACAAGAAATATGAGAACAACTAGATCAGGGAAGTTTAAAAGCAAAGAGCTCTGATAAGCATGTGGAATTTTCTTTTCTTTTTTTCAATTTACCTAAATAAAATAGTTAGGATAGTTATATATATCGGCGAAAGACATTCAAAAACACGAATATGATACAACTAAATATAAAAATGGTAGTACGTTTTTGGATAAAGGGCCTTTGTATCTTAATTCGCCTAGGGCCCATGAATTGTCAGAACCGGCCCTGCTTATGTTTGCAAATCATATGAAAATTTAATATAAAAAAAAGAATGCAGCAATAACAAAGGAATTACAAATTCTTAGGTGATCCTAAAAATACCTAGAACTATGTGCTCCTAAACACAGTTATTTGCACATTTGTCACATATATATTTTGCTCAATAGTGCAAAATGAGAAATGTACGAATTTAAAATGTGCAAAAAAATTAAGAGGGAACACTAATTCTAAATGCTTTTGGGAGCACCATGGAGGATTTGAAAAAAAAAGGGAGAAAATCCTTAATAATAATACTCCATTCGCCTTTAATGACTTGTAATATTTTTGTAGCCGTCGGTACAAGTCTTTAGGAGGGTAGAAAATATATAATGGGGACAATAACTTTATGACGAAAAAACATATATTTAAAAGCTATACGTAGGAAGATGATAAAAATAAAGGAAAATATTGATATGTTTCGATAACCAAATAAAAAAAAACATTCATTTATGAAAAAGGTAGAAAAGTGAAAAAAAAATTGGCAAGGTGGTAAATGAAAATGATAATGAGAGAAAGAGAAAATGGATCAAGTCGACAAAAGAATCTTTAAATAAAACGGCAGGTGAGCAATTATGGTCACACTAACTCGACTAAACTGACCCCACAACAACGTCACCAAGTCACTATCTCATATTCTCACTTGATAAAAATTCCAAGTTATCCTTCATCAAAAATACTCCTACTCAGTACTCAGTAATAATAACCACGTGCATTATCCTTCAAATCAGCGAATTATTCATCAGACTTGTACAAATCAACGGCTCTGATGTGTTTATTACAAGTATGAACTAACGGTTAAAATAAGTTGTCTAAGTTCCATTTAAGGCGCCGCCCCCACAATAAACCAACGACTCCAGATACTCCAGTAGTTGATCCCATCACTTCAACTGAGGCTGCTCAAATTTGAGCCGATACAACAACACGATACGAGCCGGATTTGAAATAAACTAGTTATTAGATCCGAGCTATGTCTCAAGTAAGGAAAATTTTCATTTATTAATATTATACTTTAATATGATAACACTTACGGCCCGTTTAGTTAGTGGTCATAAGTCGTGGTAATGGTAATAAAATTTAGTGTAAATTTGTAAAGAAGTTCTCATGTCAATGACCATAGGAATGAAACTTTATCATAAAACATGGGTTTCCCTTTATAAATTTTTATTACTACCTAATACCACCTTCCCAAATGGTAATGGATAGTAATGAGATTTTAGGAAGAAAATGGATATCTTGGGATGAAATAGCATTACCATAGGTAATGACATTGAATTTCTAGTACAAATTTACATTATAAAACATTACCATTCCCACCATTTATGGTCTCTTACCAAACGGGCCGTAAATATCACTTGGTCTAGTGGTTAAGGCTTTAGTATATCAACTTGAGGTCACACGGTCAAACCCTATACTATGCAATTTCTAATTTTTTATTGCGTGTGGATTAAATGGAGTAAAACCGTCTTAGGGAGAGGCCACATGACACCGTTCCTTGTTTATGAACACCTTTTAATATATTAGTACTAGCGTTTATATGCACGTTATGCGTGCGAAATCATATATTCTGTATTACTTCTAGTAATAATTTCCGTCAAAGGGGAATTGTAGTTATGTGTTTTTTGTTTGCAAATGATGAAGAAGAGAATATAATGATGAGGAAGAAGTTGTTGTAGTGTAACTTGTTTTTGGGATAAGAGATAAATTAGGGATCTAAATTTTTTTGTAAATATGGTTGGCACTTGGCAGTTACCTTCTCTTTTTATTTTTCTTTTTTTCCCTATTTTTATTTTTTTGGTGTCCCCGTGTATTGCCTTATATAATAGAGATAGATGAGTATTATTTGGATTTCTTTTATCCTTTTATCGAAGAAAAACTTTATCCGATGAAATTTTATTGTACTTAGCTAAATATGCAATAATGAATTGTGTAGATCCTACACAAAGTACAACTATAAAAGTGTCTTCAATATACTCATGCGACAAAGATATAGCTAAATATGCTACATGGACATAAACTAATGCTCCCTTCGGTTTTTTAATTCTCACACTTACACTTTTCACGCATGCTAATGCAAAACTTTAATGATATATATATCTAGTTTTGTATTTGCAAAAATTATAAAAAGTACATATTATTAAAATACATATTAAGACGAATCTAACAAGATCTCACATGACTATGTTTTTATTTACGTATACATCACAAACGAAGGTCAAAGTGAAATTTGTGAATAGTGTAAAATGTCAAAGTGTAACAATTTATGAATTTGGAAAAGAAAGTAGTCTATCTGTTTCTCTTTGTTCTTATTACTTAGGATCTTGACACTATTCACGATTAGAGTGAATATTCTACATTATCCTCAATGTATATATAAGAAAAAAAATACAGTCATGTGGGGGTCATCTTATTTGATTTGTCTCAATGAGTATTTTATTCATATTCAATCGTTATAATTTTTACTAATATGAAACGAAAACTATTTAAGGTCTGGAAAGTGTATTGACAAACGTACACAATCGAAACTGGTTGAACAATAAGAAACAGAGAGTACATCTGAGACTAAATGAAGTTACAAATGCAATTTATTCACTGTTGTAATTTTAAAGCTATTACCATTATTGTATTAGTATTACAACAACAAAGATTGATAATTAAGTGAGACCTAAATAGGTTACTTGAATTCCAATTAAAAAAACATATGAGCACACAAACAAGATACAAATTCATATTTCCAACAAATTATTAAGATTTCAACTATAATTTCCAGTAACCATGTAAATAGATCGTTGGATCAAGTTTGAGTTAGATGATATTGAGTACTACTCATTATGTATAATACCCCTCCCTTTAAAGGGATTTAGCATGCTACTTGTATTGGTTATTGAGGACAGCGGTTGACCTTGGATGCGCATTGGTGACAATATAATCGACTCCGTATGGGTCGGGTGTTACATTATGAGTCGATTAGAGTCATTTAAAAGCTAATGTTTAAGTTGACCTAATGAATCGATTATGAGATTTTTGTAACCCTATTTTGATTACTATTTTGAGCATGATACATACAACGATATCTATAATTATAATTTACAAAATTCATTTAGCAAATGATTAGTCATAATAAGCGTAGTCATTCATAGCCAAATAACCAACCATACAAAATCATAAATGATATTGAAGTCTAATAAAATCTATTCTAAATCCACAATACTAATAAGTAAATATGCTTCTATTGATTTTGCACGATATCTATCATATTACTATTCAATGATTTCGAGTTAGGTCAGATTTGACTCAATGATTATGAAAGTATATATATTTTTTAATCTAGTTCTTTTTACACAAAATAAGTATTTTTTCCGCCACCGAAAACAGACACCCATTGTTCTATTAAAAAAAGAAAAGAAAAGAAAAAGGTAGAGTCCCATTTGGCCTCTACAACTATTGTAGTATTGTTATATTTCAAACTTCACATCATGATCTTACTTGTCTTTACAAAATGTTGTCATGTAATCCAATCTTGGTATTTTCCATAAGGTTAGTTTAGGCAATCTACAGCATATCATATGCCATATAAATTATACTCCCTCTGCTTTTTTTTATTTGCTACATTTGATTTTTTGGGAATGAAGCCACTACTTTAACCGATTATTTTGATTATTTTATAAGTAAAAATATAGTCATGTGTGATCTTGTTAGATTCGTCTCGACGTGTAGATTCATAATATCAAATTTTTATAATTTTTCTTAAGCGAAATAAGAGATATTAAGAGTTAAATAACATTTTTAAAACGGTCTGAAGTCAAATGTTAATAAAAAAAAAAGCAGAGGGAGTAATAATGAGAGTGACATCTCAAAGAGTCAAGGACCCCCACCGATTGGCTATTACAGTATAACAATTCAATACTACAAATTAGTACACAAAAACACATCTCAAAATTCCACAAAACAAATAAATCATTTTTAAGCGCGTCTTTCACTTCATCTCTTTCCCCCTTTTTCTTTTCATTTCTCTGATTGATGAAGCCGTCAGTATTGAAGGAAAATTCCCAGACCTTTCCTTGAATGTTCTAACAAAAATAAAGTATCCAAACACACCCTTAATTTTTTCTTAAAGGTTCTACCTTTTCCCGCTCTCTTTTCTCTTTCTTTAGTAATAAATCATTTATGGGATGTTTTTTTTAGGATTAGATAAGATTTATTGATTCTGGGTTTTTTCTGTTTTTAAGTTAGTTGTTGAAAGATTTTATCTTTATTTCCTTTTGTTGGGTTTTTTCAGATCCATTTTGATTTTTTAAGAGAAGTGACAAAAAAAAAATGCAGACAAGGTACATGGAAAGATCTAATAGTATGGGGGGAAGAGAGAAAAGAGCTTTGGATTCTAACTCTAATGTTGATGAAGATGCTCAACCTGACCGAAAAAGACCAGCTTTAGCTAGGTTGTTACTCTTTCTCTCTCTTTTAGTATCTAATTTCATGTTTGATTTGAATGATTAAATATTGGGTTTTTTTTTTTTTTTGTCCTAATTATTGTATGAACACTTATGTGTCGGATTTGAGCTTGTTTGAAATGGGTTTTAATGAACTTGTTTAAGCTATAATATGTTCCTTTTTCACCAAAAAAAAAAAAAATATTGGGTTTTTTTATGCTTGACTTTTTCTGGGTGTTGGTTAATTTTGTAAGTTTCATTTGAGATTAATCAAATATTGAGCTCTTGCATCTTGTTGGGTATTCAGTTGTATGATGCTGTGTGGGATTTTTTTTTTTTTGGGGGGGAGTTGAATTTTGTAAAGTTTCTTTTTTTGTTAGTTCCGTGTTTCAGGGTATCTAAATATTTTTTTAAAAGACTGGAAATTGTCACTTTTTAGTTTTTATTCCTCTAATTTTTTTTTGGGGGGGACCGAGTGGAGATTGTTGTAGGCTTGTAGGTGGTACTGTATAGATATCATTTGCTATTTTTACTCAAATCTATATTATTAGCAAAATTTTGGGGGAAGATGAAGATATGGATATGGAAGTTGCCTATAAGTATGAAATGTTTATTATCTTCGTGGTTTTTCAGCTCACTTTTTTTTTTTTTTTTTTGGAGAATGAAAACAAGTATTTGGACATGGAAGAAGTATGACTAATTTTAAGTACTCTATTATACAATTTTTATTATAAACATTTGAATCTCAAGACTGAAAATTGAAAACTGGGAGTGACACTGATGAGGAAGTTATTGATAAAGCTTAAGTACTCTAATTCCATTAGTTTTGTTTTACTTGGAGTGGTTGATTGTGATTTTTGAGCTCACCTTCTTTTTCTTTTTTGAAAAAGCAAAAACAAAATCTCGGAGATAGAATGCTTTTCACAATTAACCTTAACTGGTACAAAAATGATTATTATTAAGTATTCTAATTCCATAAGTTTTGTTTTACTTTGTACAAAAATGATTTTTTTTTTTTACAATTAACCTTAACTGGTACAAAAAGTTTGTGCCTTTTGGTAGTATATGCATGATTGTAACTAGGGATTTGACATTTCCTTAGGGTTGTTAATGTTATGGCTTTCCTTCAACATGTGTGTGATTTTTTGAGCTTACAGCACTAAGTAATTTTCACTCCATTGCAGTGTGATCGTTGAAGCCCTTAAGGTCGATAGTCTGCAGAGGCTTTGCTCATCCTTGGAACCCATTCTTCGGAGAGTTGTAAGATTATCAAACTTATGTATGATTCTTTTCTCCCTGATAGGGGACAGTTTTGGATGATTAGTTTGAGATCAAGATACACTTCGCCAGACTGCTTTTTATACTATCTTCAATTTGACATTCTTTCTCTCTCTTTTATTTGTGGGTGTTGGTGGGGGTAGTGCATACTCTTAAAAGGGTTAGGGTCTTGTAATTAACATTTGAATTCAGAGGTCTATAATTGTCCATTTACATGTATACATTAGTATCTACTTCATGACTTGTTGCTTTGTACTTCTCTTATGGTTGATCTTCATGAACAATGAGCAGGTTAGCGAGGAAGTAGAACGTGCTTTGGCAAAGTTGGGGCCTGCAAGACTCGTTGGAAATGGAAGGTGAAATTCACTGCTTGTTGGAATTTTGACATTATATGCTCCTTTTTGCTACAATTCTGCATCTTAGCCACTGTACCTTGAATCTAGGCAAAGAGTTATAAGTTGAAACCTCAACTTTTAAATTGTAAGAGTATAGAGGGCTTTTTATGGCTCTCTTTCAAACAGAAAAACATTTAGGCGTATCAGTTTTCGCCACTTGTCAAGACTTGCAATGTACTGATAAATTTGCTATCTGATTGACCAATTGCTGCCAATCTTTTCATTAATTTTCTGCCACATTCAAATGCTCACTATCTAGTCTAAGTTGTAGCTTTATAATTACTTCCTCCATAATTTTTAGATGCTACGCTTGCATAGTAATTAGTATTCACCAACTCACCTTGTTCAATTTGTTATTCTTTACGTATAAGAAATAACATAGTCAAGTGGGATCTTATTTGATTACTCTTAATACATATTTTTATAATATCAAATTTTTATATTTTTTGTCCATGCGTAATTAAAGATATTATTGATCAAAATAATGCATTGGATGGCGTGAAACAAGAAGTGTAGCAACTAAAAAAAACAGACGAAGATTTGAAAAACCAGTATGAAGGTGACCGTGTTCAAAATGCAGGTCTTCTCCCAAGCGGATAGAAGCACCTGATGGGAGAAATTTGCAGCTTCAGTTTAGAAGTAGGCTTTCTTTACCTCTTTTTACCGGAGGCAAAGTAGAAGGCGAGCAAGGATCTGCAATTCACATTGTTTTAATTGATGCAAATACTGGGCAACTTGTTGCAACGGGTCCAGAATCATCTGCGAAACTGGATATTGTTGTGCTTGAAGGTGATTTCAATGATGAAGATGATGCCGATTGGACCCAAGAAGATTTCGAGAGTCATGTGGTGAAAGAGCGCGAAGGAAAGAGACCCCTTTTAACTGGAGATGTGCAAGTGACACTGAAAGAAGGTGTGGGAACTCTTGGAGAACTGACATTCACTGATAATTCAAGCTGGATAAGAAGCAGACAGTTCAGACTAGGACTGAGGATTGTTGCGGGGCATTGTGATACTGTTCGTATCCGTGAAGCAAAGACTGAAGCTTTCACTGTCAAGGATCATAGAGGGGAATGTGAGTCTAAATTCTTAAACCCAGTGTTCTCTTTGCCTGTGTGACTGTAATTCCTTCTTTCCCAGAATTGTACACGTTTTCTCTTCTTGGACCTTGCATTTGAATCTAGTTTCGGCATTGTTGTGTTTGTCTTTTGTAGTGTACAAAAAACACTATCCTCCTGCATTAAACGATGAAGTCTGGAGATTAGAGAAGATTGGGAAAGATGGGGCTTTCCATAAGAGACTAAATAAATGTGGCATAACTACAGTTGAAGATTTCTTGCGGTTCGTTGTCAGAGATCCACAGAGGTTGCGAAATGTAAGAAAGTTACACATTTGCTGTTTGATGGTGTTCCAATCTTAGGGATTTGACTTAACCTATCTGAATCCTTTTAGATACTCGGAAGTGGCATGTCGAATAAAATGTGGGATGCACTTGTCGAGCATGCAAAGACATGTGTACTTAGTGGAAGGGTTTTTATCTACTATCCCGATGGTCCTCAAGGGGTTGGCGTAATTTTCAACAGCATCTATGAGTTTAACGGCTTATTTGCTGGTGGCCAATATTACTCAACTGATTCTCTTTCCGACACTCAGAAGGTCAGTGCTTGAAATCTTGATCTCCTATCTCTTTCTATAGCTTTCCTACATCTCAATGTTAGTTGCACAGTTGCGCTTGTTGATGATTTTGCTTTTTTGTTAAAAAAAGGGTTTAAAACTAGTACTGTTTTTTTTGGTTACTGTTCTTCGGTTGTTCCATATGCCTAAATACTTGCACTAATCAGACATAGTTGACCATTATTGGACCTCAATGTGCAACCTGTGTAGCTTAAGAAACCCTGTAATGGTCTAAAAGAAGAAGCATAACTTCGGAAAAAACTTTATCCAATTAAGCAATGTCAGTTGCATGTCAAATATGATGGCTGAAGATCTAGTATGTTGGCAGGTCTATGCAGACACCTTGATAAAGAAAGCGTATGAGAACTGGACCCATGTTGTGGAGTATGATGGCAAGTCTCTGTTGAGCTTGAAACAGAACAAGATCGAAGATTCTTCCAGGACTGAAGCACCAGTTTCACAACCAAACCCCAATTTCTACACCCATGAACTCTCTTTACCCAGCTTGCCTGTTGCTCCTCCCATGGAACAGCCTTCTGTGGATCCAGGTCTGAAGATTGGAGGTATAAATCCCGGAATTCGTGAACTGTATTTTCCACTTACAAAACTCTGTTATGGGTGGATTTTTCACAAAGCAAATGCAAGTGAAGTACTATGTGAACAGAAAATATCGTTAAGACTCACAAACTAATTTCTGTATGTTTCAGGTTTACATGATGCAATGGGTACAAGATACTCTGCACAGTCACAAACAATGAACTTCAACGGATCTACTCAATATGCCACATCACTTTTGCCTCAGAATCAGTTCATTGGTACTTCGGGTCTAAGCCAGCCTTCTAGAAACAATGATGCATTGTCTCTTGGACCTGCACAACCATCCTTGTCCGGATTGCAGCCTGTTGGAACCTCCAACTTTGTAGATTACAGGGGAAATGAGAACTTGCTATCGGAGGAAGATATCCGCATGAGAAGTCATCAGATGCTTGAACATGAAGACATGCAACATCTGCTTCGCATATTTGGGATGGGTAATGGTGGTCATCAAGCTCAAAATCCCGTCAGCGTGACTGAGGACCCGTACCCATATTCAGCAGGTTATGCCCCATCACCAGCAATCAACTTCAATTTCGATGAGGATAGAAGCCGCTCTTCTGGGAAAGCTGTTGTGGGATGGCTCAAGCTTAAAGCGGCCCTTAGGTGGGGCATCTTTATCAGGAAGAAAGCTGCTGAGAGACGGGCTCAGCTTGTTGAGTTGGATGATACATAGATATGAACCCCAATCAAGATACCCCTGGTTTATTCACAATTAGCTGGTCATTTGGCCCCAACTAGCTAATGTTCTACAGTTGCTTAGTGCAGTAGAAGGTTATAAACTTGGACGAATATTATAGTGGGGATGATGCCTACTTTCTTGACTTGCTTGGTAATGGATCCCTAATGATAAAAAGGACTTGAAGCTGAGTCGAGATGCTATAGCAGAAAAGAGACTAATTTCAGGGATACCTTCTGCGAGCATGAGAGGGTTCTTTTGTTTTACCATCTCTGCCTGTACCTCCACATCAAGGTCTTTACCTCCGCATCAAGGTCTTTAATATAAGAGGCCTGTTTTTATGTTCATTTTTTTGTCCCTGTGTACTTGTTGTATCATGACTGGTTAGATGAGGTCTAACTTAACAAAATCTGGTGTATTTATTATTTTGACGCAATAATTGTTAGTGGTAGTTGTCTTGATTACCAGAAGGAATTATATGCTTGAATGAAATCTTCATTGTTTTTATCTGCTTGATGACTTGCATGGCAACTTTAGTGTTTCTTTTTCTTTTGACTTGGATGACTGCCTTCAAGTGCAATGGCTGCATCACTCATGCACCAGACTCACAACTCTGCTAAGACGCGTAAAGTTTTGTAAACCTCTGCTGTAAAGGTGCCAAAAACTCACAGCTTTGATCTTGCTGCGAGTGATGTTCGATGACTTCACACCTTGCGTCAAAGTGGAGAGAAGCCTTCATGACTCCTGTTGTGATGGTTTCTAATAGAGAAACTATTGTGGCTTTTTCCCCTCTCGTGTATTATATACTTCCTCCGTTCCAAAATAAGTAAAACACTTTGCCGAAAAGCTCTACCACATAAATGAGGGAAGTGTTTTCACTTATTTTGGACTGGAGAAGTAGTGATATTATTTGTTATTAACTTCTCGTTATTTGGGGAAGTCAATATAAATTTGAAAATGGTTAGCCTTAAAATTAACTGAAAGGGCTTACCACCTACAACTTGCAGATGGTATTAATATGAGATAACAAAAGGAGAGAGAAAGGAGGCCAGATTTTTTTTGGAGGTGAGAAAACTCAACCTTAGCTATTATACAAAGTATGTTGGGACATCACAATTCACACAAAGTATAGTTTCTTATCCTAATGATTTACATTTGCGAAAGCAGCACAACTTAGTCCTGCTGCCTAAAAAATTGTACTTCCTCCACGGTCTGTTAAGAGTTCTTTCTAATAACTTGTTGAAAATGTAAAGTAAATTTTCACTCAGAAAATTCATTATCACATAATAGATAGCTAATAGTTACAACTTACAACCACTAAATTATCTACGGCAGATCTGTTTGCAGGTCAAACATAACTATTCCATTTTTGATGGAGAAACACACATTACATTACGCATTGAATATAATGCATCTTGCATTTCTGGCACTATACGCATTGACTACATGCAATATTTGTGCCGAAAATCTGTCTACAATTTAATTATTGGGAAAAGCGGTTAAGACGTGGAGAGCATGAAAGTCTAGTGAAGCTGCCATGGCAAACAACAGGTTTATTGCATAGGAAGATAAACCCATCTTGGATGTTCATATTTTAGACGTCATTACTACAAGCAAAATACAACAATTTGATGATTGTTCATAAAACCACATGTACTGTACATTGAAACAAGGAGCTTTCACCATTATCGAAGATGACATGTTGAAGGGTGAAAGATTATCTGGATGAATCACACTACTTTCTACTGTAATTTCACGATTTCAACTGCATATCTAATGCGATAGTAATTCTTCTCCTTGGTGATAAAACTTGGACAAAATCTGATCATTTCTGACATGTGCTCTTCAATAATTCAGAAGCAGTTTTCGGATCACACAGACCATATATTCAGTCACCCTGCTGTATAGTTAAATGTTGTCGAATTGCCCTCCAATGATGGGGCTTGAGGCTTGAGCACAGTTGCCCCCTTCTTTGCTCCGAGAAGTCCCAACACAGCATTGGATGATCAAGTATTAATCCATATCGGAAGCTTCTTCTTCTTCCTCATCTTCGTCGAGAATATAAACTAAAGCTCGTTTTCTAGAAGCAAAAACACAACCCACACCTCTGGATGCTGTTGCAAAAAGTGACGTAAAACACTTGTAGATTAGCATTCACAATATTTTATGTGACCTCATTTATTCATGTTTGCCACAGAAACAAATGAAGTATGACAGAGAAGAAAAAGAGGGAGAAAAGGGGGGAAAAGGAGATGTAAATTGCATTCCTACATGATAGTTATCGTAAAAATAACACTTTGCACCCAGATCATCAAACATCACTGCAAAAAAGGGAGGGAGGTAGGAGTGCGGGACAATACCACTGTATCCCAGGATAATGTGCCACATGTGTAAAGTTTAAGGCAGAGAGAATACTTACAACTTACTGCAAGAGGTGGAACCACGTTGTGAGGGATACTTCGAACCTTTGCACCCTCCATTTGAAAAGGCAAGATAGAGTCCTAAGATTTACAAAAGTAGCACACGTATTAGTATAAAATCCAGATCTTCTACTGACCAGAATACACATCATAGTCACTGCTCCAGTGCTGCTTATTTTGAGAAAAAGTTAAATGTGCAAGCAGATTGTCATTATCAGAAAGTTTAAAAAGCATTCAACTAGCTGGTGTACATCATCTATCAACTACATGTTCAGAACTGGTCTCAGCACTGGCATATGTTCAATGACAGCAAGTATATGAGAATTTAACTTCCTGATATTTAACAGCTATCAGTTGAGAAAGAAAAGGAAAAACATTAGGATGTATATAGGCTCCTTACTGATCATCCATTTGGAAAGACTACAATCAAGGGCCTCCAGGCCTAAGACAATAGTCATCCCAGAAAGAGTACATCTCCGTTGCAAAAAGGAGCATGAATATGCTACTTAGAGCAATAATACAAAGATTCATCGGTTCGCCTTTTCATATCGTAAGTCAGATGTTAGCAGGGATCACCCAATTTGCCCGCTTACGCTAGTAACTTTTCTCCTCCATTCATCACCCTCCCAAGATTGAATGGCGAATGCTAGTGACCTTTGTCTATGACTTTCATATTTTGAGGCCCCTGAGCGCAGCAATTCGTTCACCATTAATGTGCAAAAACTTTGAAAAGCATTAATGAATCATTTAGCCATATGCTTCAAATAGTTCTGATCATCAAAGTTATGGCTAGATCCTCTGATTTCCTAATATTTTACTTCATTATTAGTTCTTAATAATCCGTTTCCTGAATTTTTCTACAAATTCTTCAAGCATATTAAACTTTTGATGAAAAATATTACATTGTCTTGTGATCCAGAAAGCAAAAAGGACCATGAACTGCCACAGAACCAGAACTATCCTTAGTTGAAGTTCTGAATAAATTGAGGACCTGAACACTATCTACTTCTCCAAAAACATGGGTTTAGACATGTAAGTAGCACTGAACAGAAGGAGCTAATCAAGCAGAAGGGTTCTGATGACAAGAACAGTGTCACAATGATCAATAGCAAACTAAAAACTCCAAACGCATGTGAAAGACCTACCTGCAACTGTTCTAAATTCCAAATATTTTGACTGGTTGATCTTGATATAGATACAAATGGAAGGTCGCTTGTTTGAACCATCATGAGTTGAGAATTTCCACTGCTATCAGAAGAAGTTCCATTCAACAGCAAAACAATCTGACGTTCCTGTAAGTTCAGCAATCTGAAGATTCAGAAAAAGTTCCCGAACATGGCTAAAAGGAGATAGCAAGGATAAAAGGCACGAGTGTTATTGTAGAAGTACTTTATACAGAGATAGATCCACGCAATTGAAATCCTTTGACACAGACAGTAACAAGGCTTCAACTGTAGTATATCTGTTTCTAATATTGTCCGCTTCATTTATAACTCCTCGTAATATACAAATACAATTTGAAACATCTGATGAGCACCATTCAGGAACTTGGAAAGTGATGTAATCCACAAGGTTTTCTCGACTGGTTTCACGTGTTAAAACATCAGGGGCAGCGTCCTGTATAAGAGCAATGCATGAGAATAGGTAGCACCACTTTGTAAGTGCTATAGTGATACTCTTAAGAAGAACATTGTCTGCACATCTTGAAGTTTTTGGATGTTACCCACTTGCAGAACGTTCAATGCAAAAAGAAGAAAGGGGTTGAATGTCACACAAGGTCTATTAGGTTCCACCATTCTTAGTTCTTTTACAATGAACTAGACTTATATGTAGCAAACTAGCAATCATTAATTAGAATATAATTGTCGTGTAGGCACAACCACAAGGATAGGGGTGCGGAACAGGATATTCATGAAATATATTCCATTTTATATTTTGAATGTTAAATTTCTTACCTCTATTTGTATAGTTTAACTTGATATATATTTGATCAAGATATTTTGGGTATCCCGATGAAAAATGAAGTGTTGGGTAAGGCATTCATATCCTTGAAAAGTGTCAAAGTAGCATAGCATGGGATAATATGTTCCCTCATTGTCTGTTAATTGGTCAAGTCAAACCCTATAGATTTGTTTTCATATTAGATACAAGAAACTAGAGATGACTGACACATTAATGAAGACGAAGCTGTGTAGTTGCCAAATTGCATCCTTTGTTCAAGGAGAGAAGTGATCCTTCAATGCATCAGTAGCACAATACAAACCTCCAGAATATGACTAAAAAGTGAAGAAGCAGGTATCCCAAACAAAGTTGTACCAAAAGGCTAGCTATTTATGATGGATCCATTTCTCCAGAGTTTGATAAGCTATTCTCACTTCAAGGAGACAGGATTTTCAAGAAGATGCTAAGGTATCTAGCTTACTCATCATGTTAGGCTTCTTTTATTTCCGCTTATTGATTTAGACAAATTGGAACAGAATCAGCAGGCATCTAAAAGGGCATATGGAGATAAACACACACATGATGCAGACAGTTGCTGCAAAAAGTATCAATTTGCAAGAATGTCTTGTATAATAAAGCTAACTAATTTCAGTAAAAAAATTTAAGTGTTACAGAACATATACCCAGTAGAATGATATTGATGTTGGAACACTGCCAAAGGTGGATGGTGGTAAAGATTGGAAGGGATAGAGAGGCAGCATCTGCTCACAAACAATCTCCTTTGAAATGGTAATATAGGGCATATTGAAAGCCTCCTTGAAACTGGAAAACGAGATAGCTACATCAAAATACAGCAAGGAAGCAGAGGATTCAAAGATACTTCCTCTGTTTCCAAATAAATGCAACAATGTCACTTTCACGTTTGCCAACACACAACTTTGTCCATTAGTATCTCTAATTGTCAATGAGTAAAAATTAAAGGTTGATATTATGAAAATATACATTCACGCTAATCGAAGAATATTTTTACATAATAATAATTTTTTATATAAATTTGTGAGAACTATGATCGGAGGTAGTATATAGAGTGTTTTGCATTTATTTAGAAATGGAGGAAGTATATAAATTCTAGGAAAAATGCAAAATCAAAAGTACAGCCCAATTCATACAATTTAGAGAAGATTAGTGAGCAGATCTGAGAACGTTTTTCTCTAAGCACACAAGAGTAGAATACACTATGCACTGGGTACTTAAACAGAAAGACTTCTAATAGAAAAAGCACACCGAGGCTTGTAGTGGATAGCTAATTGTAGTATTTTCTAGGGTTTTTCAGCTAATTTACAAAAAGGATACAACAATAACAAAGTTTTAATCTCAAATTGATTTGGGGTCGGCTAACATGAATCGTCATGAGAAATCGTTTATGTGACAAATTTACAAAAAGGATAGAGCAAGAAAGATTGGAGATGCACAAAATATATTCCAATTAAGAAATTTAACCTTATATAAACATAACACACAAGAATACATGTCTGATATTCTGTATAAAAAACAACAGGCCATACAAAGAGATACCTGGATTCCATAAACTGGAATTCCTTAGCTAAGGTTCTGCTTAGGCAATCAGTATCAGCAAATCCTCCTAATTTAACAAGTTCTTCAACGCGTTGTTTTGTATCCCTGAGGCAATAGTAATAAGACACCATCAATTCGTAGTAATCATGATCTGTTCCTCTGGCAAGTCATAATTGATTTCATGCCTGAGCTTATCATTAGGTGCCCTTATTCACATTAAGTTTATGCTTTCTGAAGCTTATACATATTTGAAGCAAATGTAAGCAATGACCGCACATTGACAGGTAGAAAAAGAGAGAGAGCAGATCAGCAGATAGAGCAAGGTCAAGAAAGGCACATGACTTACAAATTGATGGGTACATTATGATCAACCGCAGATTGGTCCAAGAGCAGCTTTACTGGATCCCGATCATAGAGAAACTTTAGAAACATAATCACGAGTTCACTGAAAAGTGCATGCAAAGAAAATAACTACAAGAGAGACTAATGGCAATTATCTTTCCAAATAGCATTAATAAAACAAAGCACAGCTACCTGTTGTATGATGGAAGCTGATCACTTGGTTCTGACATAAGTATCTTTATACACCTTAACAGCCAGCTGGAAAAATTTGAGTACTGAAAGAGAAGTTAAGAGATAATATAACAGCTTGGGGAAACACAAGAAACATGGTATAAATATTTATCAAGAAGATGAAATGCTCAGCAACTTGATATGATAGCTGGGTTTTCTGCTTTCTGCACAAGTTGGTCGAGTTTAACTGTTTAAGACTTTAGGGCTTCAGGCTTTAGGTGGAGAGAGTAGGTCTTGAGGTGCTTGTCTTGGGCTTGTTTCTCGATGTGGTGATTGGGCGCCAAAGAACTTCAAAAACATAATAATGAGTTTATTTGATATGACAGGTTCAGTTGTGATTTTCTGGACAAGATAATGAAGTTTCATAGTTTTGGATCGAGGTGGAGAAAGTGTATTTGGGATGAAAAGTTTTTTGCAAGGTTAAAAATAACTTATAATTGTAACGAAACAATCCAGGAGCATTACTTGTTGGGAGTCAGTGGTTGGGTAGATCTCCAAGATATAACTTATTGTTCTCTAACCCCCTTTGGGGTTGATTTACCTTAATCCAGTCTCATCTGCAAGCATTCCCTTCTCTTTCCACTCCTTTTGTAGGATCTCCAGGGTATAGCCAGGAGTTCAGAGAAACTTATTAATAATTTCCTTTGGATGGGGGAACGAGAGAAGAGAAGGGACCACGAAATCAGGTAAAGTCTGTACGGGGACTGAGTGTTCTCGGAAATTCCCCTCTGAAGCAATTTCTACCACTTGAGAGATTTTCTCACAACTTGAAATCAAGTAGTGAGAGAATCTCTCAAGTGGTAAAATATGCACTGAGGGGAATCCCTTGGAGCACACCCTTGTATTGTAGGGAGATCAAGTAACTTTGGAGTTTGGACTGACAATCTACGAAGACCCTTTCGGACAATCCTCAAAATCCCCCTTTTATCTCACAGTATATTTCTGAGCAAAAAAAAACTCTTTATAATTCCCAGCTAGTTTTCCTAGATTGAGAACACCCTATAGTTTCAATATCACACCTAGAAAAAAAAACAAACACCCTCCATTCCTGTAATAATTTCGATTTCCATATTGGGATGTCTCATAGTAGACTTCACATTACTTATTTAAACATTTCAGCTTCTCTCCATCAACCCCTTTGCTGTCTCCATAGTCCATCCCAACACTTTCTTTCTCTCTCTCTCTCAAAGTCTCTATCCTACTATCAAATTTTTTATCCACAATTAACAACTATCCTTAGCTTTTGAGCCAAACTATAATGTGAAGTTCTGTTGAGGGACGAAGGGGGAGACTTCAATAGATCTAAAGGCTAATTTTGGTAAATTCACTCTTTGAGCTAATGTGAATATCTTACTAAATATATAACTTGCACATGGTCTTTGCATAGACATAACATATCAAAATGTCTCTTAAACTGTGATACTGAAAACTGGAACAACAATTGTTCACTAGTAGTACCTGATTTTCATGTGCTTTTGCGTCATAACTCATAAAAGACCATAGACAAAATAGTAATAGGCTAAGGGTGTGTTCTCTTCACCTGAATTCTCATGAACTTATTTGAACTTATTAAACCTAGAACTTATTTTTCAAAAGTGAAGAGAAAACATCCTAAATTGGACAATTGAGACAACTAATTCATACAATAATACATTCTTATCCGTACAAAAGACCTTAGCTAAATGATGTATGAAAAACAAAACCAAAGGACAAGCTAATCAAACTTCTACTTGAAAAATAAAAAGAACAAATAAAATTTACCAAGCATACCTGCTGAGAAACAGACGCAAGAATCTGCACAAAACGAACTACTTGTACAAGCAGCATTCCTACTTTTTCTGTTGCATTATCAATAAGTTTCTCATCCAGGCCAATGCCTCCATAGCGTGCCCGCCACCTTGAAAGACCTCTTAGTTCTCCCATTCTAAATCCAATAATTTCTGCTGCAGGCTGGTAAAGCAGAAGTAATCATGGTTAATTATTTCGCATTAGTTAGCGAAATAGTCATGACTGTCCATTTCCATCGAAGCCAAAGATTTGCTATTCTTTGGCTTATGGGTTATAATGGACTAAGTTAAGATGGTTTAGTAAATTGTTTGTGCTTCTTGTTTATAGTGTAGTAACAAAAAATTGTTGGACTAAATTAAGAAGGCTACATACATCCAACCCCCCCCCACAAACACCTCACCTAGTTGTGAGCCTATTAAAAGAATTGAGGTTGATGATGAGGGATGAAGCCATACTAGTTAGGGAAAAAACCATATATTCATTAGCATAACCATCATTTATTACCGCCTACCTAAAGGGCCGTAAGAGTCGTGTTTAAGTGGGTTTCTTGGTGGATCAGGGGATGTTTTACAAAGGAAGATTTTCTAAAACATCTTCATTCATTGCTAAATTGCTTCATGATATGATTCCGTTTCGGAGTGTTTTTAACCAGAGATGCATAAGACCATGACAAAATATGAGCAGGCTTGAGCAACGTGTCAACAACAGAAAGCCGCCACTACCCACCCGTCAAGCCTCCTGCAAGCTTTGCCTCTTCCATCTCAGGGGGCCTTCTCGCTCAAATGGGATTCAGCATAGTGCACGAAGTATGGTCACTTTCACATTTTTAAACACCCATTTGCTGTTTCCTCACTGGCAGCTCTTTTTGTGAAGGAGGTGGTGCCCTTCCATAGTTTTACAGAATCCATTATTTCTGATCAGGACATAATATAATGAGTGTTTTTAAAAACCTTTGAAGGCTTCACTGAACAACCCTGAAAAAGAAGCATGGCTTACCACCCACAAACTGACAGGCAATCCGAGGTGTGGTTAACAAGTATGTAGAAACATATTTTAGGTGCTTCATCAATGACAGACCTTGTTCATGAGCAGAGTGGCTTCCTTTGGCAGTATTCTGGTACAATACTTCTTGTCAACCTTCAACACGATTCACTCATTTCAAAGCTTTGTATGGTTGGGACATTCCTCACCTTGTCAGATAGGAGCGAGTGAAACCAGCATTTCCACTTTGAATGAACAGCTCAAAGAACGAGATACCATGCTTGACAAGTTGAGGTTCATTTGTACTTTGCACACAGCATAAAATGAAAGTGATAGAGGACAAATCACGCAAGGAGATGATTTATGACATTGGGGACCAAGTTTGCCTCAAACTAGAGCCCTATAAACAGACGACATTAGCAAAAAGGCCTTTTGAGAAGCTGGCCCCTCAGATTTGTCGCCATCTGGTGCTGCAACACGTTGGCAAAGTAGCCTGTAAGCTAAAGCTTCCAGAATCATCTTTTCTCCACCCAATTTTCATGTGTCACAATTCAAGTTGGCGATGGGTAATCAGGCTTGCTCCCTCGATTACACCGCAGCTCAATCATGACTTGGAGATGGAAACTGAACCAGATTTATTGTCAGAGATGTGCTCTAATGGTCAACAAGGGCATCAAGTAGATGGGTTATTGCAACGAAAAACCTCCCGGCTTCCAAGGCTACCATTCAGTACACCTTTCCTCACTTTCAACCTTAGGATAAGGTGTCTCTTTGGGGGAGGGGTAAATGGTTAATGCTACACCTCCTCCTAATCTCCACCTTTGCACTTTACAAATTGTAAAAGGGCAAATCAGGGAAATGCCTGGTAAGGATGTTGGAGGGTAAGAAGGGAATGATAGACTTACAGTCAAGAACTTAGATATGCTTTTGTTATAAATAGACAAGTATAGAGAGGAGCTGGATTATCCAGAAAAGTATGTGTTGATACATTGTATCGGAGTACCTAGCCTCTTGAATGCTAGTAGTTACATTGAACACTTATCTATACAACTTAGCTCTTTTCTCTATTTCTTCTACTCTATTCTTCTGCAAATATCTTCCATCTCTCTCTACTGATCTTCTCATTTTCCCTTTTCTCTCCTTGATTTACCCTCTGGAAGATTCTAGTTCTTAGCACCTATATTCCTTTAAATAGAAAGTCAACTCCGTTTTACCTCCCAATTCGCTACCAATTTTTGGTAAATTGGCCCAAGAGTATACCACTTGCATGTACCAATTTGCCTTCTACGGATCGCAGTTTTTTTTGTTGGGGGGGGGGTATAGCAAACTTCGTAAAGTCAACCATATAACACTAACATATTCCTTCCAACAAAGCGCCTAGTTCTGAGGCTCTCTTTCAAACTCCAAATGACCATGCTGTTTCAGACTTACTATTCACGATCTGAACAAGGTCGAAATCAATCCCATACAGTTCAAATTTCTGGTTCCTACTTCCTACACTTGCCTTCTCCCCTTTTTAATCCTTTCCAGTACCCCCCCCCAAGGGGCCAAAAAACAATTTCCAGCTCCACTAAATAGACGCCCTCTATTTGTGCTTGGTGCTGACTCTCCTAGTAAATGATTATCTATTTTACATATAGATATGTACTTGAGTTTACCCCAAGAGTGGAGAGAGGGGAGAGTTAGCTTTGCGCCCTTGCCTAATTTACTTGACGACATTACCTCTAATCGAGTTGAAAGGTTAAAGCAGGTGATGAAAAGTATATAATGCATGAAATGAGTGTCAAGGAAGTCGAAAAAAGGTACCTGGATATGATCAAGGAGAATAAGCTGAAGTTCATTTCCTGCGTTAGATACAGCCTTCATCACACGCTTGAGTCCCTATTCAGAATAAAACAAGAATAAGTATCTTTACTCTGTCCCCCCCCACTCGCACAACATATGAAGCTGAACTTACCGATTCACCAAGAGAATTGACCAGAAATTGATGAACAGGTGGACTAGTTCGAGCGCCTCCTAAAAGGCTCAGGAACTCTTCCTGAGGAGACGAGTCCAGTCCTATAGATGAAACAGATGGAGTTTTAAATCGGCACAAAATGTGGATGCTGCTGTAGTGCGGTCTTCATTTGACATTACCGTTGCTAGCAATTAATGTAGATAGAGAATGGAATTTGTCATGGAATATCTGCATGGCATCACACCATTGCTTATACATGATTGAAAGTGATGCTCGAATGACCTCAGTTAAATCTTCGATGCTGGAAGCCTGTTGAGCTACTTGATGAAGCTCTTGTTTCCTACAAAAGTAAAGTCGCCAGCAATATATTGTAATTTTCCAGATCAACTAACAGATTTAGCTAGAAACTTTTACTATCACATTGCTGTCTATGTCAAATTCGAGTTCATTTAACCATATAATACAATAATAGCTATAATGGATCATTCATTCAGTGATAAAGATGCAGCTATTTATATAAGGTGTTCCCGTCCTGACGTTTCTCTTATTCAACCACAAGCAACTAATATTGGAGCTAGAAATGATTTCAAGACTACCCATCTGCAAGATAGAGTCATAGAGATACCAGCTCGGCTAGTTGCCAGCTAATGAAAACTCCATCATCCAATTTACATGAGTAGAACTGTTAAAATCAGAGCCCTCCCAATCCCCTAATCCACACACAAAGGGAATAAGAAATTCACTTCAAGATTGCCAGCAGGTATGTCAATCCACAATTTGAGGTATCATGAAAAAAAAGTAATAAGGCCTCAGCAATTCAGTTTAGCATACACTATATACAGTGCAAGGATGAAACACCACTATGCCAAGCATCAAGCTAAGAAGATAAAGATACTGTTATCTGCCTAGTGTCACCTGAAACATGCATATTCTGGTACTCGGAAGTTAATATTGGTAAAGGAGAGCAACTCATTACTCACTACAATAAACAAGTCCACAGGTATAGAACATACAATGTAGAAATTTGCACGTTGCAGAATATGGTTCACAGGGTAACAGAAAATGAGCAGAACAGGCCGGGTTAAGCTTACTCAAGAAGCTTGTAAGCGACTCAGTTTTTAAGAAATATATTTTTGGGTTTCATTGGACATTGAACTATTAGAAATATGTTTCATTAGCATTCAGTTGGGAATTTATGACAAGATCACATATTGTTCAGTATTCTACATTTGGCATTTCCCTATATCATACTCCATATCATAAGAACAATATCTATTGATACACAACTGAGGAAACTTGACTTAATTAAGATATAGAAACAATTGACATTGTAAATCTGACGATTGGGGTATCTTCCGATAATAATCCAAATTTTTATTTAATTTTTAATAATTCCAAGTTTGAAAGAATCCTTCCCATATTGGTCATAAGAGACCTATTACCTATTTCACAGGTCAATACTGCTCCCCTTTTGGATCCAAATTCTCAACTTTCTCTCTCCATTCTCTCATTCCCTCCGATCAAGCTACCATGGCCAATTAGAGCATGACAAGTGTATTCTTTTACTTGTTTAATCGGTCCACTTTTAAATGGGACAAAGGGTGTCCCTAAATTTGAGATCATTCAATAGAACAAGTTTGGGTTTAGTATGGGAAGATACCAAACCTTGGGATCATGGTGTCAATTGTTCCTGACAGATATACATATTACATTGTTTACTATCAAGTAGTTCCCATGAAATCTCCGATATCTTCACAGTGATAGAATTACCTCTTCTGGAAAATACAGGTGTCCAGCACCAAGCAATGCATACCCTGGGTTTTATGTCCAGACAATCCGTGAGTGGTTTCACTACTACTGCTAGAATATTCTCCAGAGCATAAGATGATCAAGCGACAAAAATCCTTTGACAAAGCAACCTAATGCCAGAAGAAGGAAAGAACAACATCCAAATATTAAATAATCTATATAGAAGAAAGGCTAAATAAATATTTGCTAGTTTATGTAAAACAGAATTAGATGCTGTAACCAAATAACACTTGCTACAATATTCAATCCAAGATTGAAATATAAATACTACAAACTTTATACCTACAAAAAAGGTTCCTTCCATGATAATCTTTCAGTTGTCAAAATATACCTCCTTTAGAAGTCCTTTTATGAACTTTACATGCATAGGCATACCAATCATGCTTTGACTAAATGTGTTAAATTATGAACTTTCAAGCTGATTCATATGGCACAGAAAATAGACAACAAATCACTTATACAAATTAGAAAATGTAACTAACTTCAATTTGGAATAAGAAACACCTCATTGATAGTAGAAGGATGGATTACTGTTGTATCTAGGATACTCACTTTATAAATGGCAGCATGAAGGATCTGGCAAGCTACTTGATCGCCCATTACAGGAAGAGACAAAGTGTGTATATTCTGCCAGAAATCAATTGAGGTCAAGATTTGTAGATAATAGCAAAAATGACAGAACCGAGAACAAAATCACTGCCACAAAGCAAGATTTACAAAATGAGATAGCAGATGCCGCATACCTTCCGAAGACAAGTACACAGTTCATATAAAATCCCAGAAATGGCCTTTAGAACACAGTAAGGCAATTTATCCTATTGCTGACACTACAAGCAGATATAGTCACTTTCCTTTATGAAAGATTGTCAACAGGCGAGTCTCTTCCCCAAGTGACCAGGCTCAGACTATAACTATGACTCCATAACTCCATTCTCATTCAATATGGCTAAGGGCATATCATAAACTAATTCCAGGAGCATTCAGTCACTAATTAAGAAAGAAAAATCGGCACTGATCCTCATACAAAGATCTTCAAACTCAATTCCTGATATAATAGTTTGTCAAACACAAATATTCTAACAAACAATAGTCCCTTTGTTGCCAAAAATCATATGCCTTGTGACTCTAGACCTGTAATTTGTCTTTCTATCTTCAGAAATAGTTCAAATCTTTATACTCCCTCCAATTCTTATTGTTGTTCCACTTCATGTTTTACCTCCGTTTCACAAATTATGATACATCCAACATTTTCCTTTTCCAGGATACTTCATAATACTTGTAGCATTTCTTTTATTGGTAACTTTTTTCTGACAAAACACCCATCACATGGGCAACAAAGAAAACTTCACTCTATCTCTCTTCGCTTCCTTGGTTTATTTGCCATATCACAATCATGTATTGCGAGATGGAGGTAGTATATTTCAAAAAAGTTATATCATGTGGGATCTTGTTAGATTGTTTCGATGTGTTTCATTATACAATGGTTTTTAATACGTAACTAAAATATTACTCGTCAAAGGTGTGCATTGCATATCTTGAAAAAATAAGTGGAAGAGTGAACGACTTTGAAAAGACGGGGGAAGTATATATTAACAACTCAAAAAAAGAGTACAAAAAATGAATCTCCTCAAGCAAGAAACAAAACTACAGTTAAGAGGTTCTCTGATTGACATAAAAATACATGGGAAGTGGAACTTCCTAGGAAGTAAAAGAAGGTGAGGTTGTTCAGTTCATAGCAAGTTCTACTTCCCACAAAATGGAGGAAGTTACTTAACGAGGGAGACCTAGGTAAGTAGAATTTCCTGCGGGAAGTTTTCTACCCATGACCAACCAAACAACTTTTGCCAATTCCTAGGAAACAGAACTTCAAGGGAGAAAAACTTCCTAGGATATACTTCTTCCTACATCCAACCAAACGAGCACTTAGCCCACTTTTCAGAATTTCCCCAAATCATATAACTCTTCAAAGTTCAACGTTCCAGCTCCTTAGCCCATAATGATGCTAGCAAAGTCAAATTAACCCACAACAAATTACATGTTAAGGAAACTCCTCAAAGGTCACGGGAGTGCGTCCCAACCACACACTCCCAACAAAACCAAAAGACGTTTGTCCAACAGCAACCTCTTCTCCTTTACCCCTTTGAATGCCACAAAACCGATCTGCAGCCAATCCCAGATTACTAACGGACAAACTCAAGACTCCTCATGCAAATCCTCCCAAAGGGCATAAACAAAAGGGGTTATCATTTACAAAAACAATGTTGGGCTTTGACCACGTCAGCATAGAAGTTGAATAGGCCCCTTTTTTTGGAGCGAAGGACATAAATTTCTACGAGTCATATGATTTTATTTTAGAACAATAAGCCAGGAATGATGTTTGTCATTATTAGAGCAAAATAAAGTAGAGGCTTTAAACTGTGTAAAGTTCTGCAACTAATAGTGGTGGAAGATGGTGAGCCAGATCTTAAGAGCATAAAGATTATCTGAAAAAATGTTCTGAAAGTTCAATATTCATATTCCAGCGAGCATGCAACAATAAATGCAAAGTCAAGAGAGCACACATAGCACCACAACTAGATCTGTCAAATAATGAACTCGTTAATAGTCAATTTCAAGTTCAGGTAACTTGCAATTTGAGCTATTTCAGTTTCCAGTTCAACAACGCTTGCTTAGAACACAATTTGTTGGGTTGAATCAAGTCAAACCCACAGGTCAGAAATCCTCTTTTACTCCGTCTGTAACTAAAGCTGGGTAAAATAATAAAAAAAAAGTCAAACTCTTGCTCAAAATTATAAAAAATAACTCAGCTCTCATATGCTTTTGTCCTATTCTTACCCGTTGTCAACTACTTTTAGGTAATGTAAGTTATATTCGTTGGTTCCACTTATAAAAGTGTACAGTGAAGTATTTGCCCCGATGCATCAGCCCAGAAAATTTACAATTGACCTGCTAATTTCCAGGGCCATCCAGGTTTGCACAGTTTCTGGTTGCAGCTCATAAAACTGGTCAAATCCAATCGCTTCAAGCTCCTTTTCAGTCAGATGAGCTCTTGCCAGCATCAAAGATACTTTGCAAAAATACATGAAATTACCATATGCTTCCCCTATACTGAGGGTTAAGATAAATTCGGAATAAATTGTGTTCAGAACCAATATATTATAAGAAGTTAATTTACTCACTATTTTTCCAATGGGAAATATACCGAATATGCTAAAACAAATGTCTCCATCTTTATCTGCACTGCATAGAATGTTAAAACGTTGATGCGAAGTATTTAGCGAGTCCTGAAATGATTCTTCAGAGTTATCCATAAGAGTGGAATCTCCGGATACTACTCCAGGCATCCGTGGGACTCTTGGAGCAGGAGCGAAGAAACGCAATGTGCGGTCTTCATAAGACACGGTATTGTCTTCATTATCCTGAAGAATAATAAATTAAGATGTTGCTATAATACAGCCAGGAAATATCTGAAGTAATGACTACAAAGAATTTCAAAATGAACAGACAAAGACATCAAGTATTCCTGCGACATAAAATCACACAATTGGCACAAACCCATTCCATTCTTTTCCATCCCCAACCTCCTCTCTGCTTCAGAGGTGAGTGAGTTTTTCATCTTTCAAAAGAAGGGTTGAGAAGGAACTGGTAACAAGAAAGAGAAAGAAACTTTTCTAATCATAAAAAAGATAAAAACTTTTCTAATCACCTCTCCACGTCCATCATCCTCCTCCCAGTTAAGACAAACTATAGCGACTCTGTGGGACTTCACGCTTCTCAGCAATTTCCCATTCTGCGTTAATAGAAACACAACCAAAAATAGTTGTCAATACTTTAAAATACATTCTCATCTGGTTAGGGTACAGGTTACTCACATCTAGGCTCCTGCACAATGATTCAGCATTAAATTCTCATTCGGTATATTCAAAGCAAACATTGATGCACATGATATGGTTATTAACATCAGGCATAAAAAATGGCTAGAATGCTGGATAAAGAATTGAAAATCAGAAAACTGAGAGGACGAAGTACACAAATTCATGATAAAAACATTCCCTTACATTTTATACTTAGACGCTAACTACGAGTCCAACTCCGCCTGTGAGTGTCTGTGTGACATTCACTGCCGGTCTCAAGCCCGGATAAAGGAGGAGAGTTGCGGTAGGTTTGGGGCGGCCAGCATAAAACATAGTCCTATATCATGACATGAATCGACAAATGAAAAACGTGGGGGCGTCCCCTACTCAGCGACGCGGTGCACTTCATAGACCCGGGTGTAGTGATAAGTATGCAAGGGTTGCTAGGTCGTCGCCCGGAAGCGGCGCGCCATCCCGGCGCCCGGGGGTGGTGTCAAATATGCAAGGGTTCCCGCATCAGGGACGGGTGCGGGTAAAGAAGCTAGTCCAGGGTAGTGGTAGGGGTAGTAGGTTGCGCTTTGGAACATGGAACATAGGCTCTTTGACGGGAAGATCGGCGGAGGTGGTGGAGGTTATGAGGAGGCGAAAGATTCACATAATGTGCCTTCAAGAGACTAAGTGGGTTGGTGAAAAAGCAAGAGAACTAGCCCCATGGGGTTATAAGCTTTGGTACTCCAGGAAAGGATAAGTGTAGGAATGGAGTAGGCATCATTATTGATAAGGAATATATTGATGATGTGGTGGAAGTTTCGAGGAAGAGTGACCGCATTATGAGTATCAGGCTAGTATTAGGGAGTAAGGCGGTGACTATCATAAGCGCATATGCGCCGCAAGTAGGATTAGAAGCATTAATTAAACAACAATTTTGGGAGGATTTGGAGGAGGTTGTGCAACGAGTGCCTATTAATGAAAAATTGATCATTGGTGGGGATCTCAACGGACATGTGGGCACTAGTCGAGTTGGCTTTGAGAGCATTCATGGAGGTTTTGGGTATGGGGAGAGAAATGAAGTTGGAAGTGGTATCTTGGATTTCGCATTAGCTTATGGTCTTAGTATTATGAATACTTGGTTTGAGAAAAGAGAATCTCACCTTGTGACGTATAGGAGTGGAAGTAACGCGAGTCAGATTGACCTCTTTTTAGTAAGGAATGATTGGCGGAAGAGTTATACAAACTGCAAGGTGATACCGGGTGAGAGCGCGACCACCCAACATAGACTAGTCGTGCTTGATTTTCGGGGTAGGGAGTCTTTAAGAAAGCGAAAACCCAATGTGGAGCCGCGAATCAAGTGGTGGAAGCTCCAAGGGGAGCACAAAGAGAACTTCTTAGCTAAGATGACTAGTAAAGATATTTGGTCTTGTAACACGGACATGGATGTAGATTCGACATGGACAAAGCTAGAACTTGGTATAAAGGAAGTGGCGAAAGAGGCCCTTGGAGAATCTAAAGGAACTGTACCATCAAGTAAGGACACATCTTGGTGGAACGAGGAGGTGAGACAAGCGATAAAAAACAAACGAGAAAGTTATAAACTTTTGGGAAAAGATAGCAGCGATGTGAACTATGAGAAGTACAAAGAGGCTAGAAAAGAAGCCAGAAGGCAAGACGGGAAGCTAAAGCACGGGTAAACAAAGAGCTTTATGCAAGATTGGATACGACGTAAGGTGAAAAAGACATTTATAGAATTGCGCGTATGAGGGACAAGAAGACAAGAGACATAAGAAAGGTAAAATGTGTCAGGGTGTGGACCAAAGAGTGCTTGTGGAGGATGAGGAGATAAAGGATAGATGGAGGTCGTACTTTGATACCTTGTTCAACGGTGATAAGGCACAAGACATTGGGGATGTACACATTACGCCAAGTATGTTAAATCGAGAGTTTATGAGGAGGATTCAAAAGGGAGAAGTCGTTGCAGCATTAAAAAAGATGGGATTGAAGAAAGCTACGGGGCCAGATGGCATACCTATCGAAGTTTGGAGGTGTTTAGGGGGGAGAGGAATCGAATGGGCGACAACATTCTTCAACATGATTTGGAGACACAACAAAATGCCATTAGAATGGAGGAAGAGTACTTTGATTCCTTTGTATAAGAACAAAGGCGATGTACAAGATTGTACCAACTACCGAGGAATCAAACTAATGAGTCATACGATGAAACTCTGGGAAAGGGTGATTGAGCAAAGACTTAGGAAACATGTGAAGATATCGAGAACCAATTTGGATTTATGCCTGGAAGATCGACTATAGAGGCCATCCACCTCTTAAGACAAACAATGGAACATTACCGTGATAGGAAGAAGGATCTACATATGGTTTTCATTGATTTGGAGAAGGCATATGATAGAGTACCAAGAGAAATACTTTGGTGGGCGTTGGCAAGGAAAGGTGTTCCACAAAAATATATAGATATCATCAAGGATATGTATGAGGGGGCAACTACGAGTGTGCGGACTACGGTGGAGAGGACGAAGAGTTTCCTATTACGATCGGAGTGCATCAAGGTTCCCGCACTTAGTCCCTTTCTCTTTGCCCTAGTCATGGACGAACTAACGAGGTCAATTCAAGATGATATACCATGGTGTATGATGTTTGCGGATGATATTGTGTTGATTGATGAGACAAAGGAAGGTATTGAGAGAAAGTTGGAATTGTGGAGGCATACATTAGAAGCCCGGGGTTTTAGATTGAGCGTAAGTAAGACGGAGTATATGGAGTGCGGGGTTCGGTGGGGTTACAAGCGGCGAGGTGAGGGCGGTCACTTTGGATAGCAAAGTGGTTCAAGGATCGAACGTCTTCCGTTACCTAGGATCCATTCTCCAAAAGGATGGAGAACTGGATGGAGACGTGGCTCATAGAATTAACGCGGGTTGGTTAAAGTGGAAAAGCGCCACCGGATTCCTTTGTGATTCCGGCATTCCCCAAAGCTTGAAGGGAAAGTTCTACCGTACGGCAATTAGGCCTGCTTTGTTATATGGCACCGAATGTTGGGCGGTGAAACAATGCCACGTTCATAAGATGAACGTGGCGGAGATGCGTATGTTGCGGTGGATGTGTGGCCACACAAGGAAGGACCGATTAAGAAATGAAGTGATCCGGGAAAAAGTTGGAGTTGCATCCATTGAAGAAAAGATGAGGGAGAATCGGTTAAGATGGTTTGGTCATGTGAAAAGGAGATCGGGTGATGCAGGTGAGAAGAATTGAAGAGTGGAGGAGTAACCAAATTGTAAGGGGTAGGGGAAGACCTAAGATGACTTGGATGAAGGTAATTGAAAGTGATATGAGGTTACTTGGGATTGAGGAGAACATGACGTTGGATGAAGTGGGTGGAGGGCGAGTATCCATGTGGAGGAAGGGGTGTGATTACTCGCATTTATTTGTTTAAAACCTTTTGTTGAAAACCTCTTTTAAAACTTGTTGGTGCAAACCTTGTTTTCAAAAAAAAAAAAAAAAAAAATTTAAAAATTCTTAAAAAAAAACCTTTTTATCACTATTGTCGATGCCATCTCCTCTGGTAACGGTTTCAGTTGACGATTCATGTTAGCCGACCCCAAATCACTTTGGGAATAAGGCTTAGTTGTTGTTGTTGTACGCTAACTACGAGTCCATAAGAGGATTTGTCCCATGAAAACACAAAAATGAATAAGATTAACTCCTCCATTCTCATCTACAAGACTGCAAAGCACAAAAGTGGTGACTTGTCCTAAGATAGCCAGTCAAGTTGGAAAACCAAGTCTCTCAGAAGAAGTTAACTTGGCAAGACTTTCTTCTCCAAAAAAAAGAAAAAGAAAAAGAAAAAAGACGAAGAAAACTTGGCAAGACTGTGCAATTCTATTTCTCTTCAATATTAGACTATAAAAGTAACTTCATTTTCTGTGTTGATTTTCTACTACACCTGCCGCCAACGGAAGATGAGGCTCCTTACAGGGAGAAGTAATTGCACCAATGCTCCGTCCTATTAAGGTAGTTACCATCTTTTTAGAAGCAATTGGCAACCATCCCTCTGTATTTTTCATCTAGCTCATTTGGAATATACTAGTCAAAGTTAGAAAACTTCGACGATTTTTAGTGATTATTATATATGAAAAAATATAGTCATATGTGGGATCTTGTTAGATTTGTTTAGATGTATAGTTTAATAATATCAACTCTTCATAATTTTTTGGTAATGCCTATCTAGAGATATTAACGGTCAAAGATGTGCATTAGCGATTGTGCAAAAGTAAGTAGGCAAGATAAAGAAAAATACAAAGGGAGTACCACATTGTGGCATGTGGGAGTATTAGTTTAGTCCAAAAACATGTAATAATATTTCCCGTAAAGGGGCATCAACATGTCTTCCATGATCATCTATGCAGATAATCTGTATACACAACAAAGCCCTAATACTTCTTAAGAGGCTCTACTATGGGCAGGTAAAGCATATAGAAAGTCTGCGATAAAATAATAACAGAGGCAAATTCTTATTGACCCTTATCCAATATGCAATTACTCTGTTACTTCACAATAAATGCAGACAGTTTCATACTTTCATAAACCATCTTTATTTAGTATATTGTAAATCAGAAGTTAAAGAATTGTAGATCTTTCACTGTATTGGAAAACCATAAACAACAGTTAATCCTTCTTATTAGTAAATATTAGGGTCATCTGGGTCCACAAACTTATAGTCAACGTGGTGATCTCCTAATAATATGCCTTCCAGCAAATCTCAAATTTTAGGTTTATATGAAACAAAGGAAGGTATTGAGAGAAAGTTGGAATTGTGGAGACATACATTAGAAGCCCGGGGTTTTAGATTGAGCAGAAGTAAGACGGAGTATATGGAGTGCAAGTTCAGTGGGGTTACAAGCAGCGAGGCGAGGGCGGTCACTTTGGATAGCAAAGTGGTTCAAGGATCGAACGTCTTCCGTTACCTAGGATCCATTCTCCAAAAGGATGGAGAACTGGATGGAGACGTGGCTCATAGAATTAACGCGGGTTGGTTAAAGTGGAAAAGCGCCACCGGATTCCTTTGTGATTCCGGCATTCCCCAAAGCTTGAAGGGAAAGTTCTACCGTACGGCAATTAGGCCTGCTTTGTTATATGGCACCGAATGTTGGGCGGTGAAACAATGCCACGTCCATAAGATGAACGTGGCGGAGATGCGTATGTTGCGGTGGATGTGTGGCCACACAAGGAAAGACCGATTAAGAAATGAAGTGATCCGGGAAAAAGTTGGAGTTGCATCCATTGAAGAAAAGATGAGGGAGAATCGGTTAAGATGGTTTGGTCATGTGAAAAGGAGATCAGGTGATGCACCGGTGAGAAGAATTGAAGAGTGGAGGAGTAACCAAGTTGTAAGGGGTAGGGGAAGACCTAAGATGACTTGGATGAAGGTAATTGAAAGTGATATGAGGTTACTTGGGATTGAGGAGAGCATGACGTTGGATAGAAGTGAGTGGAGGGGCAGTATCCATGTGGAGGAAGGGGTGTGATTTCTGCATTTATTTGTTTTCTCAATTGTGTTGGTATTAAAACCTTTTGTTGAAAACCTCTTTTAAAACTTGTTGGTGTAAACCTTGCTTTAAAAAAAAAAAAAAACCTTTTTATCACTCTTGGCGATGCCATCTCCTTTGGTGACGGTTTCAGTTGACGATTCATGTTAGCCGACCCCAAATCACTTTGGGAATAAGGCTTAGTTGTTGTTGTATAATTCCTGCCTCTTCTCTATACTTAAAGAAGATCAAATCTTCCCTTACACATACTTGTCATTGTAGTCTGTAGATTAATAAGGCTTCTCTCCTTGTGATATACTGGGCAGATCAGGCCAGAATGCAAAATTGCACAGCTTACAGATTATTTTATGAGTCACGACTGAAGAGAACCGAAGATCCTGATTTAAAGCTTGCTGCCTACTTTGTGAACCCTCCACCCCCAAAACAAGAAAAATGAAAGCCTAGCAACCACTATCACCATTCCTGGTCATATTAATCTTCTGGTTCCAGGAGTTGCCCAAACGATAAAGTCAGTAAGTCATATATATCAAGTAATATTGATCTATTTCCATAGCCTCTACTCTTCCAAAATAAGTTTTGAGGTCCAACACACTAAATTGGTTGGGCGTCTATGGAAAAGACTGAGACTTGTCCTATCTTTTAGAAGAGAATAGATCTCCTATTGCCTATTTGTCAACACAAAGAAGAATGGGAGAATACGAAATTCTGCGTTACGATCAGGGATATACATGAAACTTCAGTGCTAATGGAAAGAAAATCAACCCAATAATTGGATTGCACCCATTACAGGGATAGAGGCAGCTATTTACCTTGATAAACTATAGGCAGTTGGTAACGACTAATGAGGACCTCTGAGATTTTGAGCATGCAATTGCATTTGCAACATGCAAAAAAGTCCCAAAAGGTTTCTTTTTCAAAATGCATCTCTGTTTCTTTTTGCTTGTTAAAATTGGGTTAGGATAGACATAGAGAAGAAACCGTCTTCTAAGGAAAGGAGAAGTTAAGTAGCCAACTTTGTCAAAGCAAAACCTGTTGTTCCTTGTCAACGGTAGATCATATAATATACCCATTTCATCCTCGCCCCTCCCCTTCCCCAACAAAAAGAGACAGAAGAAAAAATGAAAGGCAAAGAGAGAGATCCAAATACTGACACTATAACATGTTTACAGGAGGATCCTCGTAAAACTTGTAATCAAAGAATACCATTAGGAAAAACAAGAAGATGACTAAGAAAGCAATGGAAAAGGAAAGCAACATTATGCATCAATAGACAGCTCAAATATTCGGCACAGACCTCAAAAGGAAACGCTATAGCACAAATAAGAATAAAAAACTTTAAAATTAGGAAAAATCAACACCATAGCTGAATTTTGGAGTCTTCCATATTAATCCCATGTTTGATTTATTTATGAATAAACCCAAGTATGGAACTTCCTTCCCATATTGGAGCCAATTTACATTATGACCAATTTGGCAGGTTAAAAAAAAAAAAGTTATGTGTCGTCCTCTAACTATTATGGTGGCTTAGAATTGGGAAAGAGAAAGAGGAGGAGAGAGAAGAATGAGAATCTGGACCTGGAAAAACAAAATTAACATTTAGGTCACCTAGACCAATAAAGGATACACTTAGGATTATTAAAAGAATAATTCAAACCTGAGATTAATATGGAAGATACCCCAAACTCTAGATTTATGATGTCAATTTTTCCTTAGAGATAAACATACTATGGTAGAACAGAAAGATGACAAAGTGCAGAGTAATAATTAGAAACTGTGTTATACTTCAACATCATAAGGTACTAACTTCAACATCATGCAATGAAATGGTTCCATCTTCAAGGCCAACTGCTACTGCTTTACCATCCGGACGCCAACATAACGATGTTATACACTTTCCTAAAAAAGAGTTTGCAAAAAGCCAATCAGCAAGTTAAAATTGCAAGACCCTTCTTACAGTATGATCTACAAACAATTTTCTCTACCTATTACTACTAATATCAATGTCTCTGGGTAGTAATAGGTAGTGAACCAAATGTATGAAGAATCTTGATTGCTTCTAGAGATAAATGTCCAAAATCATGCATATGACGTTCCATGTAAAATCAAAGACATAAGTTTCAATGTTTCATTACCATTCCTTCACTTTATTTATTTTACCATGTAAAAATAGTGAATATCATTCTATTTTTTCAGTTTCAGTCTGATTTCCTGTGGTCCAAGTCATATTCATATACTAGAGAATTGGTATTCATGGGTATTCTATTTTCATCTACACCATATATTCACTCTGATTCAGTCCATACTGCAAGCCCTATTCGATAATTCTCAACATGACTGACACAGCATAATCTAGTAAATCTACTATTTTCCACTCCCAATCTTATCTTCACTTAGTAAGGTGGGTGTCGCAGCATCCATAACGAGAGGGGTTGGATCACTTATAAGCCGTTTCATCAAAAACCAATTGGCCATGGGTTGAGTAACTCTCTAGACTTATAAGGCAGTCGTTATTATCTCTCCTCCTTTGCAGCGTGATATCATATAACTCACATGCGCAATTCACACACATATGTGGTCTCAAGTCTCAACATCTTAGCTCCCACAACATACACTCCAACAAAGGTCGATTCAGAGCCAACAAAGTAGTAGCTAATGCCCCAGCCAAAAGCAATACCCTCCTTTTTTTTGCAGGAGAGATATCGATGCCCTGGATTCTATAAAAGCGAAATAACAGAATAATACACACACATACCAGGTGAAATAGTCCACAACCGCTGCCAATTGAAGCGGTGCAGTATAATTTTAGAGTCCTCCGTAACCATTGCCAATAAATCTTTTTCCGGATTCCACTCCGCCATTTTTATCTAATCAAAACGCATAGCTCATCAAATTCACACACAACATTGTGCTGATTTTCTTCATAAATGATCCAATTCAAGAAACACATTGTCAATTGTGTTAATTTGTTTACAACTAATCAAAATGCACAAATAATCAAATTCAAGAACAATATTACGTTAAATTTTACTAGTAGTAGTAGGGAAAGGGGGTGAAAACCTGGGAAGGCGCTGGTTTGTCAAATTGAAGCTGAAAAGGAATGACTCGCTCCGATTCATCGGTTTCCATTGATAAATTCTGCAAAATACATAAAAAATTATACAATTTCACAAAGATAAATCCCATAAACCAAAAAAAAGTGTATCTTAAAACCCTAGTTAGGATTGAGTAAGTTCAGTAGAGTATATAGCTTGGGGAATTTATATCATCTGCCTATGAAATTCGTTCATTCTACTGGTGAAAAAAAAGTGCATGAGAAATGAATGAATTAAAACAGACGAAAATGGAGGAAATTTTATGGAGAAATTGTCACTTACCTAAAGGAATGAACAGTGGGGAAAAAAAAATAGAAGCAGCAGAAATTGGAAGTGAACTGAAACTAGAAGGCGGGATTTTGAGGGGTTTTATGAGCAATCAAACGTTGCGTTTGCTTCGGTTCTCATAGTTTAAACTTTAAAGAAGAGCGATAGAGGTGGGCATGGGTCGGGTCGGAATGCGGCTCAGCCCGGACCGAGCCCTCTTGAGGCCCAGCTTGTTGTCTGCTTCGTGAGCCGTGGACCTGTCACGGTCAAGAAATTTTATTTCAGGGTCGGCGCAGCGCGACCACGAATGCCTCCATCTCTTTATTTTTTAGACTAAAACCTTAAGAATTCAAAAAAATAACATAAAACAAGGGCGGGCTGCGGGAGGCACGAGCTCGGCCCATGGGCAAAACTGGAAATTCGAGGACCGGTCGGCCGTTGCCCCAAGCCAACCACTGATTATTGTGTCTATTGTAAAGGTCCTCGAGACAAGTGCATGTACGTAGTTTGTTCGTCCTTTAAAGCCTATATTTGTTTACATAAGTGCATGTCATTTTTACAAGTATGTAACTAAAAACACTAATGGTAAGTTAAAGGTATGCTTTAGAGATCGTAAAAAAAGAAAATGTCGGAATTGTACTAGGATAAAGGTTAGAGGGAGTAAGAAATTTACATTTCAGTCAATCACTTTGGAAAGTAAAAGTATATCATTAATGAAAGAGTCATACGATATATAGAACAAAAGTTGAAACTAGCGAATGTGAAGCAACTTTGATCAAATAAAATACTAAATTGGCAAAATTAAAATCATTACAAATGAGATTTGACAATATTATTGCATATCCTTTTTCACAAAACTATTTGATATAGCCTTCCACGAGAGCTAGTAGGGTATTTCAATTTGTTGTAATTTTAAAATAGAAATATAAAATGCAATTGATTGTAGACATAGTATTGATATTTTCACCAACAATTCAAAATTCCCTTGGAATTTAGAAAACATAGTCATAAGCTCTCACAAGAAGAGAGATCACCCAATATAGAGGTATACTTGGCCTAATAATTAGATAGAAAAACACTAATAAAGATGAAATAGAGTTTTATTGTGAATTAGTAACAAAATACTACTATAGCAATAAACAGGAGCTTTTTTTGTGGTTTAAGAAGCAATATCTATTCTGTTATAGCAAGAGAAAGAAAGGAAAAAACGGAGAAGCAAATAGGAAAGAAAGGAAAAAACGGAGAAGCAAATAGGTACAGTGAAGTGGTGAAATGAGTCAATGACTGAACTCACCAAAAAAACAAAAATAATATTGAAAGACAAAACTTAACGCCGTTGCCGGGGATCGAACCCGGGTCACCCGCGTGACAGGCGGGAATACTTACCACTATACTACAACGACTTTGTTGAGGATAATCTCGTCAACTATTTTGTTAAATTAGCGTAGCCCTTGGGTTCTCCATCTTGGGATGATAAACTTGCTTCGATCCACTAATTTTCCAAAAAAATAAAAATTTGTGACGATTAAGGCATTAAAGGTGCATTCTCTGTTATTGAAAATATATATTAAAAGTATATAAAAACATAGTAGGTATTAAGAACTGACTCATTGATCACCTTGATATGTTAATAGTAACATATCAAGTGACATTTTCGAAATAAACTAAAAATAATATACTAACGTCATTCGCACTCAGTACATACACTATTTATGATTTAGTGTTTTGCTTTTATGAAAAAAATTGATCTTTGAAAGTGCGATAGTATATAAGAAGTGTGAGTGTGTCACAATATATGTAATGAGTGAGGTAGGATATTACGTTAGCCGTTAGGGTTATTATGAAGATGTCACTTAATATGTTACTATTATCAAATAGATGAGCGAGTCATGGCATATAGCTCCGATCCATTTGTAATTCTTCATCTATTTTTTTTTATTTTATCACTATAATTAATTTGGCTTTTGCTTGTCAACCCTTCCTTCCTTATTGATGTTCCCAATTTGACTTTCAGACATCCGTCAAAAGACATCTTGACTATAAATATATTGTAATTACGTATTTGTAAAAATTATAAAAAATTGATATTATTGATAAACTAATTAATTAAGACTAATCAAACAAGAACTAACCCACATGACTATGTTTTTTTCTTATATATTGGAAAAATTTAAAAGCTTTTATGTTATTCCAAATAGTGCCAAAATTTCAACTAGAAAGATCAATATTAAAAGAACGCAGGGAGTAATAAATATTATAAAAAATTAATATTGTGAAGATATATATTGACATGAACCCAACTCAATGGTACTACATATATAGTACAAAAGTCAAATTATAGCGATTAAATGGAGCAACTGAGCAAGTATGCATCTTTTTCCTAAATTAAACCATGCAAATTTTAGGGTTTTTGGGTACTTAATCCCTCATATTCCTATTGTCCCTTATGCTCCTAACTATCCCCCTACTCCACAAAAGATTTCTTTATCTCATCAGTGAAACTCTATGAAAAAAATAACCTTCTTAGGGCCTGTTCTCCCCAGCTTATTTTCAGTTCAGTTTAGTTCAGTTCGGTTCAGTTCCTAAATGATAATCATTACTATTAATTAGTTATAATTTAATTCAGTTCAGTTCAGTTCAGTTCAGTTGTTTTATGCCGAAGAGAACAAACCCTTACTCTTGCCCTAAACTCTATAACTCCTATCTTCACGTTTTGGTGGAGGTATCTTATTAGGGTTCCTAGGTACTCCTATTATATCCCCTCAAAATAAAAAAAGGTACTCCTATTATATATTGTGCCTCCTTGAAAAAAGATTATATTACAATGGCGTCCTCAACCTCCAAGGCCTTAAAAATGGAAGATTCTAGGCAAGTTTCAACGTGTGATCGACTTAGCAAATTACCAGACTCAGTTGTTATCCACATTCTTAGTTTTCTTCCAACATTCGACGCTGTGTATCGTGCCGGCTTCGTCTCTAAACGTTTTGCTTCTCTCAGACTCTCTCTTCCCTCCCTTGTTTTCCGAAAGAATGACATCTCATCATCTGGCCCTCATCATAATAATGTTGATGATAAGTTTCGTCATTTTATTAATGATTTGTTGATTTTCCAAGATCGTGATAATCTCCGCAGGTGTTGCTTCCATTTTCCTTATAGTGGTTGCCATAATAATCACGAACTTGATACATGGATACAATTAGCACTTCATCGTAATAGAAGTTGGTTTGTTAATATGCTAATAATATATATTGTATTTATGGCATGTATATTTTTAGGAGTTTTAGGTTTCCTTGTATTGTGGTATATATTTGGTTGTTTGATCAATACAAAGGCGAAGCCGTTTTCTCCACAATTTCTCTGAGTTTAACATGGCCCTCATTATAATACTCTTGATGCTAGCATTCGTTCTACTGTTATTATTCCTGATGATGCTAAAGTATTGTGGGATGATTTGCGGGATCGTTATTCTCTTGGTAACGGTCCTCGTATTCTCGAAATTAAGCATGCTATTGCTGATTGTAAACAACGAGGTCGTTCTGTTGCAGTTTATTATGGTGAATTGAATAAATTGCACAACTTGTTGTCTAGTTATTTAAAATTGCCTGCTTGTACTTGTTCCGCTGCTGCTGAATATGCTAGAATGCATGAAACGGGGATGTTGCATCAATTTTGTATTGGTTTGGATCAAGACAAGTTTGGTCCTGTTGTGTCTACTTTGTTGATGAGTGATCCTTTGCCTACTATGAATGCTGCTTATGCTAAAATTGTTGCTGATGAGCGTAGGGGCCTCAGTGTTCACGGCACATGAAGCCTCTTCATTACGTCCGTTGGTTTCAATGCTACGGGTTCCGCTTCCCGGTCGTTCTACGGAACGGTTGGAATGTAGTTATTGTAAGAAGGTTGGTCATGATAGAGACCATTGTTATGCTCTCCATGGTTTTCCCGACGGAGGTCGGGGAGGTCGGGGTGGTCGTGGCGGTAGAGGAGGTCGTGGTGGTCGGTTGTTTGGCAAGGGCAAGGGTGATTTTGCTGGTTCGGTTGGGAGTACTGCTCGTGGAGGCAATGAGCAGGTTTCTGATTCTGATCGTGGGAGTGTGCCTACGCTTTCTGACACTCAATGGAAGGAACTTTTGGCTGCCTTGAAGAGTTCCAAATCCGGATCAACTGCGGATCATACTAAACTTGGTACGTATAATTCTGTTGAGTGGCTCATTGACACTGGAGCTTCGAATCACATGTCTGGTAATATTGATTTATTTACTAGTTTATCTGACATTTCTTCGCCTGTTGGTTTGCCTAATGGGAAAAGCACGACTGTTACTAAAGAAGGACGAGTTCGTTTGTCTGATGGATTAACTCTTGATAATGTCCTTTATGTCCCTGCTCTTAAATGCAATTTATTGTCTGTGTCTCAATTATTAGCAAAACAATGCTATTTTATTATGTTCACTGACAAGCTATGCGTTATTCAGGACCGCAGTTTGAAGAACCTGATTGGAGCGGGGGAGCAGTGTGATGGGGTCTATATCTTTCGTCCGATTCGTGCTCGGATTCTACAGGCAAATAAAGTGGTTATTTCAGATGCAAGTTTGTTGTGGCATAGGTGGCTCGGGCATCCGTCAATGCAAGTTGTTGGTTCTTTACCGGGTGTTACTAGTAGTCATCATAGTAATACTTCCAGTTCTAGTTGTTTGTTTGATTGTGACATTTGTTTTATGGGGAAGCAACCCCGGAACTCTTTTCCATTAAGTTCCAATAAAGCATCTGATATTTTTGAATTGATACATTGTGATATTTGGGGTCCGAATAAAATTGCGTCTAGTTGCGATGCTCATTACTTTTTGACCATTGTTGATGATTTTTCTCGTGCTACTTGGGTTTTCTTGATGGTTGGAATATTTGAAGCAGCTAAGTTAATTCGTGAATTTTGTGCTATGGTTACGACGCATTTTCAACGGATGGTGAAAGTGGTCCGGAGTGATAATGGACAAGAGTTTCTCAGTTTGGGGTCTTTCTTTGCAGAGAATGGCATTTTGCATCAAACGTCGTGTGTTGACACGGCTCAGCAAAATGGACGGGTTGAGCGCAAGCATCGTCATATTTTAAATGTGGCTCGTGCTCTTCGATTTCAAGCCAAGCTTCCCAAGTATTTTTGGGGTGAGTGTGTTCTCTCTGCTGTTTATTTAATTAATAAGACTCCTACTCCAGTTCTTCATGGCAAAACTCCTTACGAGTATTTATTTGGACAAGCTCCGATGTATGATAACATTAGAGTTTTTGGTTGTCTTTGTTATGCTGCTAATCGTCCTCGTGTTAAGGACAAATTTGATTCGAGATCTCGGAAGTGTATTTTTGTTGGTTACCCAAACGGTAAGAAGGGGTGGCGGCTTTATGATTTGGAAACACATGATTTTTTTGTAAGTAGGGATGTACAATTTTTTGAAGACAAGTTTCCGTATCTTGAATCACTTCCGGAAGAGCGTCGAATTTTATGGCAAAAATATTTTGAGTCTCCTCCGTTGTGGGTTGATGATGTGTATGATGCGGAGTGGCAAGGTGAGGAGGTTGTTCCAGATGTGTCCGTTGCAGCGGACTCCGCAACCCCCCTGCGGCGGCCCACACTCCGCAACGAAGTTGATGACAAGGTCCCCCAGCAGCACGTGGTGCAGCCTGCAGCAGCACCGGTTGCAGGGAGGCTGCGGCAGCACACCCCAGGCAGCAGGGAGGCTGCGGACGGTCCTGTCCAGCCACGAGACGCTGCCTCCACTGTTGGGCAGCTCGGTTTGGACGGTTTTGTGGGCTCTCCGTCAGCTCAGTGTCTTGATTCAAGTGCTGCGTCTTCCCCGGCCAATGATCCAAGTATTGTTGTTGAAGAACAAATTGTTGATGAGACTCTTCGTACCACGCCATTGAATTTGCGGGGGAGTTTGACAGAGGATCGACGTCATGGTGATCGTGAAAGGCGTCCTCCTGCGTGGCATCGTGACTATGTCACCAACACAGTTATTACGGGAAATATAGACCCCTCTCCATCAACTATTGCTCCCACTCCATCTCGTTCTTCAGGTAAACCTTTCCCAATAGCTTGTCATGTTGAATATAATAATTTTTCTATGAGACACAGGTGTTTTTTGATGGCGATTACAAAGGGCAAGGAACCATCTTCTTTCAAAGAGGCCATTAAACACGAGGGTTGGCGTAAGGCGATGCAATCTGAAATTGATGCCCTGGAGCGTAATGGTACTTGGATTGTTGTTGACCTTCCTCCTGGTAAGAAGGCGATTGGTAGTGGCTGGGTATATAAAATCAAATATACTGACAAGTCCAAGGTGGAGCGTCTCAAGGCACGCTTGGTTGTACATGACAATCGTCAGGTTGCCGGTGTTGATTATAATGAGACTTTTGCTCCCGTAGCCAAGATGGGTACGGTACGTCTTTTTCTTTCCGTTGCTGTTTCTTTGAATTGGGAATTGCATCAGATGGATGTCCATAATGCGTTTCTTCATGGTGATTTGGATGAAGAAGTTTATATGCATTTTCCTCCGGGGTATGGTACTCCTTCTCCTGGTAAGGTTTGCCGGTTGAGGAAGTCTCTATATGGTTTGAAACAGGCACCCAGACAATGGTTCTCAAAGTTGTCTACTGCTTTGCGGCACTTTGGATTTAAGAATTCATATGCTGATTACTCTCTATTTAGCTATATACAGGGCAGTGTTGCCTTGCATGTTCTTGTTTATGTCGATGATCTAATTATTGCAGGATCTTCTCACGATGCAATTGTTAGATTTAAGACATATTTGTGTCAATGTTTTTACATGAAAGATTTGGGAGTGCTTAAGTATTTCTTAGGCATTGAGATTGCTCGTAGTCCGGAGGGTATTTTTCTTTCTCAACGAAAGTACTCTTTGGATATTTTGACAGAGGCCGGTATGTTAGGTTGCAAACCGATTGAAACACCGATGGAACAGAATCATCGATTGGCTCTTGCTTCTGGTGACCCGTTTGCCCATCCGGATCAATACCGTCGGTTGGTTGGTCGGTTGGTTTATTTGTCTGTTACTCGCCCCGAGTTGAGTTATTCAGTGCATGTTTTGGCACAATTTTTGAGTGATCCACAGGTTTCACATTGGGATGCAGCTCTTCGTGTCCTGCGCTATCTTAAGGGTAGTCCGGGACAAGGCATTTTATTACGACCTATGACAGATTTACGGCTGACCGCTTTTTGTGATAGTGATTGGGCGGCATGTCCATTGACTCGCCGTTCTTTGACAGGTTATCTTGTATTCCTGGGTCGTTCTCCTGTTTCTTGGAAGACTAAGAAACAGCCTACTGTTTCTCGTTCTTCGACTGAGGCCGAGTACCGTTCAATGGCGGTAACTACTTGTGAGTTGAAGTGGTTGAAGGCTTTATTGTGTTCTCTTGGCATTGGTCATTCTAAACCTATGCAGCTATTTTGTGACAGTCAGTCGGCACATCACATTGCCAAAAATCCGGTGTTTCATGATCGTACGAAACATATTGAGGTGGATTGTCATTTTGTTCGGGATGAGTTGTTAAAGGGTAATGTTTCTACCTCGTATGTTCCGACGACTCATCAATTGGCCGACATTCTTACGAAGGCTCTCGGTCGTCAACAGTTTGGTTTTCTCTTATGCAAGTTGGGCATTCGTGATTTACATGCTCCAACTTGAGGGGGAGTAATAGAAGTTGGTTTGTTAATATGCTAATAATATATATTGTATTTATGGCATGTATATTTTTAGGAGTTTTAGGTTTCCTTGTATTGTGGTATATATTTGGTTGTTTGATCAATACAAAGGCGAAGCCGTTTTCTCCACAATTTCTCTGAGTTTAACACATCGCAAAGTGAACTTTCATTTGTCGGAGGTTTTCGTAATTATTATTGTTTACCCAGATTATTGTTTAGGAACGAGATTTTAACAAGTTTGAGTTTAAGTTATGTTAAGTTAAAGGTTTGTAAGGAGATGAAAATTAATTGGAAGTCGTTGAAGAGTTTGTCGATGAAACATATAACAAATTTAGATGATGATATGCTTGGAAAAATATTGATAGGTTGTCCTATATTAGAGTTGTTGGAATTGAATTCTTGTAAGGGAATAAACAAGTTAGATGTTGTCTCTCAAACTTTGAAGGAATTGGTACTTCATGATTGTGTATATAGTGATAATAAGAATCAACGTGGGGAGATATTGAGAGTTTCAGCTCCTTCACTTCGAGTTTTGGTTATTTCTGGCTCTAATCGCTATAATAAGTGTACACTTGAGAATTTGTCGTCGTTGGTTGAGGCAACTCTGTTTTTTGAAAGCTTTTGCCATGATGCTCCTGCTTTGGCTGCTAATCATGATAGTGATAGTGATAGTGATAGTGATAGTGATAGTGATAGCGATAGTGGTAGCGATGATGATGATGATGATGGTGGTAAGTATGAGGATGATGATGGTGGTAAGGATGATGGGATAGATTTCTTTGGAAGTGTTCAACATGTCAAGAAACTCACACTATTAGGAGCTTGGAATCTCCATGTGAGTATTTACTTTATGATTTTTGTCCCAAACTACCTTTAAATTTCAAGTTATCATAAATTACCTTAAAAAAAAATTGTTGTCGTAAACTACCTTACTTTACCATTTTGTTGTTGACAACTACCTTATACTGGTTTCCGACGTTAACTTTTGTTTTTTTAGTTCAAAATTGTGGGAAAAACAAAATTACCCTTGTGGAAATTGAGGAGGGTGATTGTTTCAATTTTAGTTTAAGTAGAAGAGGAAGTTAATGGTGGATTGGTGGTACAAAGTGTCACATAGATACGAGAAAGAGAGCGCGCGCACACAGGAAAATGGGAAAATTAGGGTGGGGAAAATTTAAAAAGGGTTTGAAGAGGTCAAGTGACATAACGTGACATTAAAAAACCGGGAAAAACAAAAATCAACGCCGAAAACCGGCATAAGGTAGCTGTCAACAACAAAATGGTAAAAGTAAGGTAGTTTGAGACAATAATTTTTTTATAAGGTAGTTTCTCGCAAAAACATGAAAATTAAAGGTAGTTTGGGACAAAAAATCCTTTACTTTATGTGAATTTTCATTTGTTTTTTCACTTTGTTTTCCTTGTTACTTGTATCTTTTTTTTAAAAAATTTCCTTGTTACTTATATCTAATAGGCAAAATTGGCCATTTTAAAATACTCAACACCACTTAGCTAGACTTGGCTGTACTCAAACCTTTTGAATTAAAACGGTCTATTTTTCATAATAAATGAATTAAAACAGTTCCAAAAAAATGACCAAAAATGAAGTTGATTTGTCAATTTTATTGTTTAGAATACCTTTTGCTAGGCTCTTCTACCTGCTATTTTTTTTTTTTCAAATTTAATCTTCTGCTGACATTTTTTGTCCCTTTGTATATCTAGCAATTTGTTTGCCGTTGGGAAAATAATAATCACAGCTACATTATTTCTTATTGATGAACAACAGGTTCAATCTACGAAACCTTGGGCTTATTCATTCTCAAATTGTAAGAGTTTAACGTTGTATATCAATCTTATGAAATGGGAACTTCCTGGACTAGCAATCATGCTTCAGAATTGCCCTGAGTTGGAGAGCTTGACAATGGATATGACGACGCGGCGGTCGACTAAGGTATCAGCATAATTCATAGCCATTGATGGCTATAGTTTTTTGGAAAAATGGCCCGTAATACTCCCACCTTTTACCCATCCGCTAAAAATAGTCCCAACTTTCGTTTATTCTATAGTGGTCCAAACTTTGGGGGGTCTTCACTTTTATTGGACCTTTACTTGGATGGTAACTTGCTTCTGACGGAGTTTCCTTAATTAATTTTTCATTTTCCTTTTTTTACTGTTTTCACAACACCCTTATTTCTTTTTTTTTTTTAGGAAACACAACACCCTTATTTCACCCTTATTACTTCCTTCATTTTTCTCTCTTCATTCCCACTGGCCACTGCACCACTCCCTCAGTTCTTCCTTAATATCTCATTATTTTTTAACTGATTTCACTAATTAAGAGAAATACGTATTCTCACTAATCAACCACTACCACGCCACACCCACTGATTTCTTTTCTCAAAACTAATCAACCACTAACGTCTAACTACACCACCACCATTGCTAACCCATCACTATGCCCCACAACACCTCTCCATAACCCAGCCCACACTACTGCCAATCAATGCCTCCCCACTGCCAACCACCCCTGCAAACTCGGCAATCACCACCAACCCCCACCATTACAACCCTATCCCACACGGCCACAATGCAACCACCAACAGCTACTCCTGATCGAAATCCCCCAAGGCCCCACCCACATCGCTACTCAAAAACCCCACTGGCCACAACCACCCTAACAACGACAACAACTCCACCCAACCACGACCACACAACAACCACAACCACCACGACCCACCCAACATTCGCAACCGTTTCTCATATGCAATTGAGCCAAATCGCCGTTTCTTAGATGAAGATGAAGAGAAGGGAAGCAGACGAAAAGAGAGAGGAGAGAGAGAGAAGTGGGTTAATTTTGGCTACTGGAAGTTTTGATGTTTGTGGAGAGATCGTGATCGTGTCTGGTGGTGGAAGTGAAGAGAGGAGATCGTGGTGGTGGTTTTTTTTTTCTATTGAGGGTGGTGGTAATTTCAACTTGCAATGTTCATCTTCCAGCTACAATTTCTCCCAATCCAGCTTAAAGAGTCTAACTAATTTCAACTGAAATGAAAAAAAGAAAGTAGAAGACGAAGAGATGAAGAGAGGAAGGGAAGAGAGTCATCAATAGAGGTTAGAGAAGAACAAGAGAGAGAGAGAGAAATCAGTAATGTGAGTTAGGTTGGGGTTTGGGAGGAAATTAAAACGCACGTGAGTTTCACGTGGTTCAGGTTAACCTGCTTCTCAGGTTGCCCATGGGTATGGTCCACCAAAAGTTAATACCCCCAAAGTACGGACTGTTATAGAATAAACGAAAGTTGGGACCATTTTGAGCGGACGGGCAAAAGGTTGGATTATTACGGGCCATTTTTCCTAGTTTTTTCAGCTATATATGATTGAACAATAAAGTCTAAATTGCTGAGAATTACGTACCTTGCATGTGTTACTTCCCATGCATGGTTTGTGATGTACTTTCTCATAACTTATTACTTCTACTAATCTATTTTTTTTGGTGCAAAATCAGGTCGAGAGGAGAATATGAAAATAAATTAATAAGCCAAAGAACACTGAAAAGAATAATAGTAACGAGCTAACAGATTCATTTTTTTTGTTGAAAGACAGGGGTAAGCTTGTAAGATAGCAAGAAACTACTTCTTCCGTAACAAAATAGATGTTACACTTTGACTTTCACGCTTATCGATGCAGTACTTTGACCATTAATTACTTTAATTGTGTAATAGTAAAAATTATAAGAAGTTATTATTATAAAAGTATACATTGAGACGAATCCAACAACATATCATATAGTAATGATTGAATTTATCTAAAACTAAAAAAATGCATGGTCAAATGTAGTAGGTGAATATTGCAATTTTTAAAGTGTAACATCTATTTTGTTACGAAGGAAGTATAATTCTTGAGCCTTGAGGTACTATGTAGATCTCTCTAAGACGAAGTTGAAAATGTTAAAAAAAAAACACATGGATACAACATAGAAAACCCTAAGAATGCGTCAATTCAACTAGTTTTGACTTATTTGAATTAACTGGAATTGATTTCATGCGCGCTTATTCTAGGTGTTACCACTTATTGGAAATTTTCTGAACTTATTTTTTTACTGAAATAAGTATAATGAGTTGAAATATCCTCCTATATGTCACAATCTACATTGAAATTATAACTCTCAATAGAAAATGTTCTCACAAGATATTGATTTTTTGTATGTGAACATCTTCCCAGTAACTTTGTGTTAGACAATTTATAATATTATTAATTTAAATTGGGAAGCCTCATGATTAGTAGATTATTTTCTACTAAATTTAATGTGAAATGGGTGTGTATACAGAGGTTTGATAAATATCTAACAGGTAGATCGATGTGTTAGATACAAGTTTTTGTGTAACAAATGTTGTTTGTGTATATAACAAATGTTGTTTGTGTATGTAAAATATTGTTTGTTTTTGTATAACAAATAAGAGGAAAAAAACACAAACAATATATGCCAAATACAAAAACAACATTTGTTACACGAAAACTTATATCTAACACATCTACCTGTTAGATGTTTATCATTCCTCATAAATATATATTATCTATAGGCAAACATGTGAAATGGGTGTGTATATATTATCTATACAGTATATATAAATGGAACTCATTTTGATCTCTTGCATGGTAGTTGTTGGACTGCGAAAACCACAAATTTGATTTCGAAGGGAAGAACTTCTGGCTGTCAGATCCCAGCTATGTACACTTGAACTGCCTATTAGGACATCTGAAGACGGTGAAGATAGTCGGCGCGCTACCGCTTGGAGGAGGCGAACTAGTGGTTGAGTTTATGCAGTTTATCCTGAAACATGCAAAGGTTTTGGAAAGATTATCCATATGCATTGATGATCAAAAGGCTGGGAAAGAGCAGGAAGAGGAAAGTTTATTTCAATTGTCTGTATTTCATATGTTGTTAAGCTGTGATTGAAGTCATCTCTAGTCACAGTAATAAGAGGCGCTCTTCACAAACATCTACCTAGTAATTAGAGGGCTCATAGAGTTTAATCTACGGTGACAAGATTATTAATTATATTTTATTTAACTTATCTTAACTTTAGACAATATATATGAATTATGAGGTCTCTGACTCCTTTCTTCCATTCTATTTTCCTCTTCATGCAATACTGACCATTGGTATAAGAAATGATCCATCAAAGATCAAATGGAGAGGATTGAGACTATTTTTTTTGGGTTTTTCTTTTCAAATAAATTTAATTGAAAAGTCTATTGTATGGACATGTGTAACCAACGGTGGTGAACTTATATAACACTAGCCTTATATATATGCACGCGATGCGTGCGTTAATTTCAAAACTTGTTATTCCATTATACATTCCATTCGTACTATAGTTATAATTACACTTAAAATGTGAAAGATTAATACTCCCTCCGTCCCATAATATAGTGCTTATTTCTCATTTTTTACGAGAATTAAGGAAAGTGGAACATGAATGATAAACAATTAATGTTGTGGGAAAAAAAACTGATTTTAGGAGAGAGAATGGTGTATAATGGGTGAAAGAGCATTAAATATATGACTAATTAAACCCTTTGGTTCATTAAACAAAGAAAAAAACTATTTCCAAGGAGCAAATAAATTATGGTTGCATGGTTTTTTAGGCAAATCAATGGGAATTGTGGAATTAAAATATAGAAACAAGAACAACATTTTGGGACACCCAAAATGGAATGCAAGCACTATATTATGGGACGGAGGGAGTAGTTAGATGATTTTTTTTTTGAAAGGTAGTTAGATGAATTTAGATATATTAATTCGCTAATGTAAAAAACTAACAAAGGTTGTGAGTGATTTTTAATATTAATTCTTTGTGAATGAATTTTGAACGAAAGGAATAGACATAATGAGTTGGTTTAACTGAATTATCAAAAGTAGTGAGTGTTTCAGTCTTTTCAAGTGGACGTCATGTATACCGTTTTCTCTGATAATAAAAAAATCAAGATATTTTGTCCATTTAATTTTTTGATTGAAATATTTGATGCATATACTATTTTTTACTTGTTTTACGGAATGACATGTTGAAATGAGATAAGGTTCTTAAATTATTTTCTTTTGTATACTTCCTCCTTTTTTTTAACTCGCAACACTTTTTTTCATCAAATCCAATGCAATTTTTGGGTATGAGAGAGGTAGAGAGGAAAAAAAGAAAGGAAAAGCAAAAATAAAAAGTGTTGCAAGTAATTAATTATTTCCTTTTAGGAAAGTATTGCGGGTAAAAAAAGGAGGAAATATATAGTAATATTGCTTGCTTAACTTTCTCCCCATCTCTCCCTCTCTTCTCTTTCAAACCCTAGCCTCCCCTACCCTTTCTTTCATCGGTTAGGCGCCATGGATGTTTTCTTCCATGGTAAGCCCCTTTTCCTCTTTTTATTTTCTATTTTTAATTCATTTTCTTGTTTTGTTGAATAAATTAGTATTTCTTTATGAGATTTTTTCAAACCCTTTTATGGGGATTTTAGTCTCGTTGTGGAGATCTCCTTCCCCTATGGGAGTTGTAAGTATGGTTTTTTTTTTTTAATCTTTAGGTATGATAAATTGTTTTTATTGGTTGAAGTTCGATACTCAACATGAAGGTATTGGAATCTCGGATGCGGTCAACCGGGCTTGATCAAGTATGCTCTTCCCAAACTATGTCAGAATGATAAACTTCCTCATCAATAGCTGCTTGATTCAGTAAATACAAGGGGGCTGCGCTGTATTGTTCGATCTGGTTTCATTGTAGTTTATTCGAAAACGAATTTGATTTAACCTTATTTGATTGTATCTTGTATTTCTTTAATTTGGCCTTCAATTAATGAAATTTATATTTCAAAAAAAAAATATTTTCTTTTGTAATTTTTTTTTCCATTAGATCATCAAGGTAATTTAGTATTTTCAGAGGGCACCATCTTCCTCCCCCTTTCCTTAAAAATTTATGAACAAGAACATTTAAAAAATTTATGGGCTATAACATGATTTTTTCAGAGTGCCACTAACTAATATAATCACACCCCAAAAATAATATTATACACACTTAATAACCGATAATTTCATCAGAACAATAACTAAAATTGAGATTTAACAATGACAAATGTAAACCATTTTATTTCATAAGCATTTGTTGCAATTACTTTCTCAATTTAGCATTTTTTAAATTTTTTTTTTCAAAAGAGTTGTAGATGATAAAAAAATTAAGATGGTTGCTTTTCGGGTGACACTCTCGCTATTTTTTTTTAACTTGCTACATTTTATTTTTGATATAATATTTTAGATATGGATAATTTGTCAAACAAATATTTTATATACTTCCTTTATTCCCTATCGATGTTCCTATTTGGAATCTTGACACTATTTAGAGCTACATAGAATTTTTCTAAAGTTTTCCCAATATATAATCATGTTGGGTCTGTTTTGATTCGTCTTAGTGAGTACTTTGATAGTATCATATCTTTATAACTTTTTTCATAATATGTAATTACATATATTTATAGTACAAAATATGCATTGACCAATACGCAAGTCAAACTAGGAACATCAATAGGGAACGAAGGAGGTACCACTTTTTGCGAGAACAACCTTTGCTTTAATAATTTTTCTAGCAAATTAAGACCTATAAATTTTATTTTTTTGCGAGAGACAATCTTATCCTATTTTCGGGCATTGACCTATTGATTTTTGCTTTGTTGACCCATGATTTCTCAGTATTTACATACCACTTTTTCTACCTTTCAAAAGAAAAAACCATTTTTCCTATTGATGCTGCACGTGCATCGTGTTTTTTTCCCATCCTTCCCTTCCATTTCTCCTAAGAACAAGTGTAAAAAAAAAAATACAGTGAACTAAAGGAGTGCACGTCAGTTTTTCTTTCCCTATGCCAGTTTTCTTAAAAAAAAAATTAAACTTTTTATTTGCTTTCGCACACATTGCGTGCTTATAATTAACTTATAAGGCTGATAATAATTAATTTATGACATCTATTTATGAAAATTGTAGAACCTAAAAAAAGATGAAAGGAATAATACTCCCTCCGACCCAAAATAGTTTGAACACTTTTCTTTTATGTTTGTCCAAATTAATTTGTACGCTCCTATTTTTTGCATGGTCCCGCTATTACTATATTATTTATTTTACATTCCTTCAAAGACACACTAAAGTTATCCATCTTTCTCTCTCCTCTAATAAAAGATATATATACATATACATATACATAATGAGAACCTATCTTTTAATGAGAACTCACTTTTTCAACCCTTAGATCTTAATTAACGGCCTAGATTAAAAGCTAATACTCTACTTTCTATCATTAAAACCTGTTTCCTATACCCATAAAACACTTAAATCTTTTTCTCTCTCTCCTACCCCTTTGTATTCCCCATATTCTAAGAAGCTCGGTTTTTTGTGTTCGTGTTATCACGGCCGCAAATTGATCAAATCACAAAAGTATGTTTCACACATTTTATTATTTTTATTTTTTTGTCTTATGAAGAAGTAATTTGTCTTATTATTTGCTCTGCTTCATGATTGTTGATATGAAATTCAAATGCTTACGATTTTACAATATAATTATCAAGGTTTTAGTTTACGATTTTGAAGTTTTTAATTGAAGGTTCTAATATGGATGAGATTCGACAAGAAGTAGAATATGAGCCTAGCGTATTTCGTCAAGAGGAGATGGATCACCAATTGCAATCCGAAACCGAAGAGGAAATTGAACGTCAAGGAGGGGAGAATGAGACACCTAACAAAGGCAAAAGTCCTACGGAGCATAATCAAGGAGTGGGTTCCGTATGTGAAGAAGAATTGAAGCCAAAAGAAGGGCGGGCGTTCGACAACTTGGATGAATGTGAGAAGTTCTATAAAACTTATGCTCATCATGTTGGCTTTAGTGTTCGCAAATCTTCTACCAAAAAAATAAGAAAAGCGGCTTATTGCAAAGTATAAAATCTTTGTTTGTGCAAAAGAGGGTTTTAGAGAAGCTAAATATGCAGGGAAACAAAAACTTCGAAATGTGAAGCTGAGTAGGGAAGGGTGTGAGGCTTTGGTGGGTTTTAAACGAACTTCTGAGGGTAAATATATACTATATAGTGTACAAATTTCATGAAGGTCACACACATTTACTTGCGACCCCTAGAAAACGTCACATGCTGAAATCAAATAGAGAGGTTACTAGCGTGCATAGATGCTTGTATAAGGCATTTGCTCGTGCCAATGTTGGTGCTAGTAAAGCGCATCGTTACATGAAGGAGCAAATGGGTGGGTATCGGCATGTTGGATGTAGTAAGCAAGATCCGAAAAACTTCCAAAGGGATTTGAGCCTTCATATTAAAGATTATGATGTTGACATGTTTATTGAGAATTTCAAGAGAAAACAAAAAATAAATCCTTCATTCTATTTTGCATATGAGATAAACAAAGCCACACGCCAATTAAAGCATGTATTTTGGGCAGATGGTATATCTAGAAAGAATTATGCATTGTATGGAGATGTCGTGTCATTTGATACTACATATGACACTAATAGATATAATTAAGATGATATTTGCTCCATTTACGGATGGTATTACCTTTGGAGCTGCGTTTTTAGGGGATGAGAAAAGGTGAATCTTTTACTTGGTTATTTGAAAAGTTTTTAGATGCAATGGGAGGTCATAAACCTATTTGCATAATCACCGATCAAGATCTTGCAATGAAGGTAGCCATTAAAAATGTTTTTGACACATCCACTCATAGATATTGCATATGGCATATTATGAGGAAACTTTCGAGAAGGTGGGATCCACTTTGAGTAGTAATGATGTTTTCATGGAACGATTTAAGTCTTGTGTGTATAATTCGGAGACACCCGTGGAATTTGAATTAGCATGGGAATCGGTTATCAATGAATTTGGGTTACAAACTAATGAATGGTTATCTCAAATGTTTATAATTAAAGAGTTGTGGATACCGCTTATTTTATAGAAGTGTTCTTAGGTGTCTTGTCTTTGCAGACAACCTCAAGGTCCGGAAGCGAAAATAGTTTTTTTTGTAGTTTTACAAATCCTCATTTGAGTCTAGTGGAGTTTTGGATGCGATTTGAGAGTGCTTTGTAGAATCACGGTAGACATACACAACTAATGGCGTAAAACGACAACTTTTCTTTGATTCCCGAACTTAAAACAAACGGGGATTTGGAGAGACATGCAAGTCAAGTGTACACTTTCACTAATTTTTACAAGTTTCAAGAGCAATTGTGGCTTGCTTGTATGGATTATGAAGTTGAGGACAAGAAAGAAGTAGAAGAAGGATTGTTTATAACTATTACAAATCATACTCAAAAGAGTGGCAAGACACGACATGTTGTATATAACCCTCGCAATCATGTGGCACAATGTTCATGTAAGATGTTTCAATGTGAAGGCATTCTATGTCGACATGTATTATGTATTACGAAGGGAAAGGGCTTATCTAAAGTTCCGAGACTACTATATCCCGAACGGTGGACTAAGATGGCCGCGAGCAAGTCAATTTTTGATGTGGTCGGTAACCTTTTGGAAGGTTGTTCCAAAACAGATAGTGAGGACAAGTTGGAGCAGATGCATATCTACTACATAACTACTACAAATGTTGCTGCCATTTATAAACTAGGTTGTACTACATGGTTCTACTCATGCCTACATGGTGTACCATGTGTAGTTGTTCTTTACTCAGATGTTGGCTTTAGTGCCTCTTTTGCTCTAAATACTCTGTACATGATTCTTTGGGAATGTTGACTTCTTGTAATCTTCTCTTAAGTTTTTCCTTATACCTCCTTTTTCTCTAAATACTGCTTGTGTATCTACGAAACAAGTAATCCTAATATGTTTAAGCAATTAAGGTAGTGTCATGTATCAATCATAGGAGGTTGTTGCTCAAAATGTCACACCATAAGGTTTGAAGACAACCTATGTAGGAGTCGAACCTACATCCCCTATGCATTTGCATAGTACTCTACCATTTGAGCTAATAGGTTTTAACACACCTCATAACAAAATTATATAAAACAATAACACAGTTTCTCCCATGACAATAACAGGTCATGAAAGTTAACAAATATCCAATAAAAGTAACCAATCTTCTATTATACCCTGTCACTTGCCAATGGTTTAGCATTTAAAATAATGCAGCTAATCTACAAAAATCAAATCCAACGCAACAAGATCAAGATATAAGATGTAGCGATAATAGTTATTTTGAGCATTTGAATTACATATTAACAATCATGAAGCAGAGCAAATAATGATCAATAATAAGACAAATTACTTCTTCATAAGACAAAAAAATAAAAATAATAAAATGTGTGAAACATACTTTTGTGAGAGAATTGCTTTTGATCAATTTGCGGCCGTGATAACACGAACACAAAAAACCAGAGCTTCTTAGAATATGGGGAATACAAAGGGGTAGGAGAGAGAAAAAAGATTTAAGTGTTTTATGGGTATAGGAAACGAGGTTTTAATGATAGAAAGTATTAGCTTTTAATCTAGGGTCGTTAATTAAGATCTAAGGGTTGAAAAAGTGAGTTCTCATTAAAAGATAGGTTCTCATTATAAGAAGGGTTCTCACCAGGAACTCCCCCTATATATATATATATATATATATATATATATATATATATATATATATATATATATATATATATATATATATAATATGTCTGGATGCTATTTGTGTAGAGTCGGACCTAGTACTTTCTTCAAGTCGATTCCAATTAAATTCTTAATTTCGTACTCCACCGGCTCCCCGCACATCTACTTGTTTTTAATAAAATAGCATTTGATAATCTACTACAATTTATCACTTTAAGCTACGTGTCCTAACCAGGTGTTCGGATTTTTTCGAGACGAGAGAGTAATATATAATATCTCTATTATATAAGGAAAGGGGGAGCAAATGATGTCCACCTGAAATGACCCCCTACCCTTACTCACACATTAAATCATGTAATTAATAATAAAGAATAAATTTAAAAGAAAAAAATCAACCATATTCAATAAATCAAATACTTATCTATTTGATATAATTGTCAATCAATACAAGTTTCAAAAAATATTCAATTTAACATTGATTCCAAATATTTGAATAGTGAGGAAAGTTGTTATATGGAGGAAAAAAAAGAAACCTTGAAACTATTATTCAAAAAATTATTCCATATAATATAAACACCATTATTTTTCTTAAAATCGGAATTACAATTAAATTCTTACATAACATACATACATTCATAATTCGCCATCCCTATAACAAGTTCGTTCAACTTTATGCCAATCGGGTATTTAAATCGAAATACAGTCGAAAAATAGGCAATTTATTGCTCCATATATATTGCGTTTAATCCCTCTGAACATTGTCATGTACGAAATCGCTTTTTTTTTATTACAACCTAAGAATCATGAGAAAGTATTTGTTGATCAGGAACAAATTGACATATGTATCACGTGCATAACACTTTAATATAGAGAAAAGGGGTGATATGATATATTGTAACCCCATGAAAAATTATTAACCTTTAGATTTAAAAAGTAAAGCACAAAAACTTTAAATTCACGCATGCATCGTGTGCATAAATTGCTAGTATAATATATATGATGAGTTTTTAAGAAATCAAGGCATCTATTGAAAAATAAGGAAATGAAGCATCCATGAACCCTATATAAATGATAGATGTGAGAGGGGCGGCTAGCTACTAGCTAGGGCTTTGCTGGTAAAACAACAGTCAAACTCTATAAAAGGGATTAACATTATTTAGCACTTGTTTTTAGGGTTTCACACCTAGTAGGTTAGTACTACACCCTCCTCCCAAAAAAAAAAAGGAAGATTCTAAGCAAGTTTCAATGGATGATCGACTTAGCAAATTACCAGACTCAGTTGTTATTCACATTCTTAGTTTTCTGCCAACATTCGATGCTGTGTATCGTGCCGGCTTCGTCTGTAAACGTTTTTCTTCTCTCAGACTCTCTCTTCCCTCCCTTGTTTTCCGAAATAATGATATCCCATTTAGCCAAGACTCTAACTATAAAAATAATGTTCATGATAAGTTCGGTCGTTATATTAATGATTTGTTGATTTTCCAAGATCGTGATAATCTCCGTAGGTGTTGCTTCCATCTTCCTTATTATGGTTGCCCTCTTAATCACGAACTTGATACATGGATAAAATTAGCACTCCATCGCAATAAAGTTAAAGAGCTTGAACTTTCATTTGTCTCAGGTAATCGTAATAGTTACTGTTTACCCAGATTCTTGTTTAGGAACGAGATTTTAACAAGTTTGAGTTTAAGTAATGTTGAGGTTAAGGTTGGTAAGGAGATGAAAATTAATTGGAAGTCGTTGAAGAGTTTGTCGATGAAAGATATAGCAAATTTAGATGATGATATGCTTGGAAAAATATTGATAGATTGTCCTATATTAGAGTTGTTGGAATTGAATTCTTGTAAGGGAATAAACAAGTTAGATGTTGTCTCTCAAACTTTGAAGGAATTCGTACTTCATGACTGCGTATATAGTAATGATAAGAATCAACGTGGGGAAATATTGAGAGTTTCGGCTCCTTCACTTCGAGTTTTGGTTATTTCTGGCTATAATCGCTATGATAAGTGTACACTTGAGAATTTGTCGTCGTTGGTCGAGGCAACTTTAGATCTCTCCAATGATAGCTTTCAAGTATATTTTCGCGAGGAGGAGGAGGAGGAAGAGGAAGACGAGGAGGAGGACTATTCCCGACTATGATTCTTATGACCAGTCCGAGGAGGATGAGGACGAGGACGAGGAGGAGGAGGAGAAGGGGTGGTGGTGGTGACAATTATGGTGTGAAAGATTTTTTTGGAAGTTTTCGACTAGTCAAGAAACTCACCTTATTAGGAAATTGGAATCTCCACGTGAGTATTCTTTTCTTTCAGTGAGGTTTATCTTTTAGTTGTTACTTGATCTAATGCTTGAATAAGGTTTTTTTTTTTGTTGGATCACTAGGTAAAACTAGCCTTTCCGAAATGCATGATCATACTACTTAAGATCTACATTCATTGCCTTATATTTATTGTCCTTTTGAATATATATATACTCGATTGTAAAACTAATGACTGCTACATTCTTTAATAGGCTCAATCTATCAAATATTGGCCTTTTTTATTCTCAAATTGCAAGACTTTAACGTTGGATATCAATCTTAAGCAATGGGAACTTCCCGGACTAGCAATTATGCTTAAGAATTGCCCCGAGTTGGAGAGCTTGATCATCAATATGACGACAACACGGTCCATTCGGGTATATGATCATGTCCATCTTACGCTACGTAAAGAGAGTGACCCAAAAATTATCTTAATACACTTTTGTATGAGACAACATGATTTCTTGTACAATGCACATTTATACTGTTTCATTAGAAAAGTTTTATACTACTACTTAAAGTCATGCGCTTTATATTTTGCTGGCCTCTTGTTTTGCATTGTAGATGAACTCCAAGTGCCAAAATGTTGGTTATGAAGGGAAGAATTTCTGGATGTCAAATCCCAATTATGTAACTTTTAACTGTCTACTTGAACATCTCAAGACGGTGAAGATCATTGGCCTGCAACCGCGTAATGGAGGTGAACTAGTGGTTGAGTTCTTGCAGTTCATCCTAAAACATGCTGTTGAGGTAAATACACCTCCTTGCGGAATTACTCAAGTGACAAGAACAAACACAACTAGCAAGTTCTTACTTCTAGTATGTTCAAAGTCACACCAAAATCACCATAAACATGATCTATCTCCCAAAATCAGAATTCTCCAATAATATCAATCAACAACCACAGCAAGATAAGTAATTCAACAATAACAACAATCAAGCAAAGACACATGAATTTTTTACGTGGAAAACCCCTTCAATGAGAAGAGTAAAAACCACGGGACGATTAGGAGTCCACCCAATTGCTCTTATTATGATAAAAGGAAGGTTACACAAACCCAATTCCAAGTCCTCAAATGGGTACACAAATTACCCAACAATAGACATCATAATTAGCAACTTACAAAAGAGGAAGATTGAGAGATATCACCAGAAAAACAGAGCTCAATACAGCAGTAATATCTCACGAACCAGAGCACCAAAAGACAATCCCACCGCCCAGAATATAGCCCAAGATGTCCCGGATAAGCTGTCAAAATTTCAGCCAAATCGGACCACGAACGACCTTTGATCGGAGGTGTTTTGTAAAACTGTGCCCAGAAAACCGAGAAGGGGGCTGCTCTCTTTTCTTCTGTTTTTCTCTCACTTTTCTTCTCACTCTTTTCTTGCGTGTGTTACTCAAACTTACTGACATGAAGTTTTAATGCTGCTCTACTTTGTGAAGCAAGCTAAAGACTTTTTGGCTCCCTCACATCCATGTGAGTTGTGCCCCAAAAATCAACTTCTAGAAGCTTGATAACTTTGGGCTAAATAACCCAAAATACAATGAGTTTTTCCACATAGGAAGGGACTCATAACCCAACAAATCTCCCCCTCCCGACTATGTGGAGGTGGTTGCCATTCCGGCAATCAAACGACAAGTCTCAAACTTGCCTCTTGGCAATGCTTTAGTCATCATGTCAGAACCATTGTAATCGGTGTGAATCTTCTCAAGCTCAAGGAACTTAGCATCAAGAACATCACGTATCCAATGATACCTCACATCAATATGTTTCGACTTAGCATGAAAAGTGGAATTCTTAGCAAGATGAATTGCACTTTGACTGTCACAATACAACACATACCTCTTTTGTGTAAATCCAAGTTGGCAGACAAATCTCTTCATCCAAAGCAATTCCTTACATGCCTCTGTCGCTGCAATAAACTCCGACTCAGTAGTAGACAACGCCACACATTTCTGCAACCTAGATTGCCAAGAAACTGCTCCCCCTGCAAAAGTGATCATATAACCCGAAGTGGACTTCCTGGAGTCAATATCACCCGCCATATCAGAATCCGAATAGCCGACAAGAATAGCCTTGTCACTTCCAAAACAAAGCTTCATATCTGCAGTGCCTCGTAGGTATCTCATAATCCATTTAACTGCATTCCAATGCTCTTTTCCCGGATTAGAGAGAAATCTACTTACCAAACCAACCGCATGTGCTATATCGAGCCTCGTACAAACCATTGCATACATCAAAGCGCCCCTTCTTTGAAGCATAAGGAATATGCTGCATACTTTCCTTCTCCTCGGTAGTAGAAGGACTCATTGGGCACTCAATTTAAAATGCAAAGCAAGAGGAGTACTCACTGGTTTTGCTTTCTCAATGTTGAACCTTTGAAGCACCTTTTCAACATATGCTTCTTGTGACAACCATAACCTTCGAGCCTTTCGATCACGAATGATCCGCATGCCTAAAATGTGTTTTGCTGGTCCGAGTTCCTTCATAGAGAAAGTCTTGCTCAATTGTTGCTTCAAGCCGACAATTCTAGCCACATTTTGCCCCACTGATCGGCATGTCATCGACATAAAGTAGCAAAATGATAAAGTCATTGTCAGAAAACCTTTTCAAGAAAACACAATGATCGCAAGAAGTCTTCTTGTAGCCTTGCTCCCCCATAAAGGAGTCAAACTTGCGATACCATTGTCTCGGAGCTTGTTTTAGGCCATACAAGCTCTTCTTCAATTTGCACACATGATCTTCTTTTCCCTTGACTTTGAAGCCCTCCCGGTTGTTCCATGTAGATGTCTTCTTCAAGGTCACCGTGAAGGAAGGCGGTCTTCACATCTAGGCCGCTCAATCTCCAAATCAAGGCTAGCAGCAAGACCCAAAACAACTCTAATAGATGACATCTTGACAACTGGTGCAAAAATCTCTTCAAAGTCTACTCCTTTCCTCTGATTGCAACCCTTAACAACAAGTCTAGCTTTGTATCGTGGTTTCTTTGCATTCTCATCTTGTTTTTGCTTGTATACCCACCGATTCCTCAAAACTTTCTTTCCCTTTGGTAGCTTCACAAGATCAAAAGTGTGATTATCATGCAATGATTTCATTTCATCTTCCATTGCATCCATCCAACACTGCTTGTCATCACTATCCATAGCTTCCTCAAAGGACTCAGGTTCTCCCCCGTCAGTTAGGAGAACATAATCAGAAGAAGGGTACCTCATAGAAGGGTTCCGGTCTCTGATAGACCGTCTTACAGGAACTGGTTGAACTTCAGGAGAGCCATGATGATCTATCTCAATAGCATCATCATCAACATCATCATCAATAGGATCATCTACCTCGGGAACATTTCCATCATTGCCATTACCTTGCACTTCCTCAGCCGGTGCAGGTGCAGATTTCAAAGGAGGTATATCCAAATCAACCAGATCATAGCCATTATGAGATGTAGTCTCTTGTGCCTTCTGAATATCTTCAATAGTCTGATCTTCAACAAACACTACATCCCTGCTACGAATCAATTTCTTCTCTACAGGATCATAAAACCTGTAGCCAAACTGGTCTTGACCATAACCCACAAAAATGCATTGGCGAGTCTTAGAATCCAACTTTGATCTTTCATCATTCGGAACATGCACATATGCCTTACACCCAAAGACACGCAAGTGATTGTAAGAAACCTCCTTGTTGAACCAAACCTTATCTGGAACATCACCATTCAAAGAAACACAAGGAGACATATTAATCACATGAACAGCAGTGAATAAAGCTTCACCCCAAAAGTGTCTTGGTAACTTTGCCTCAGAAAGCATGCACCTCATTCTCTCTAACAAAGTTCTGTTCATTCTCTCGGCCACGCCATTCAACTGTGGAGTTTTCTTCGGAGTTCTCTGATGTCTAATACCCAATGACTTGCAGTAGTCATCCAAAGGTCCAATGTACTCACCACCATTATCAGAACGGAGACACTTTAGCTTCTTACCGGTTTGCCTTTCAACCAAAGCTTGAAATTGCTTGAACACATCAAGTACCTGATCTTTGGTTTTCAAAGCATACACCCACAACTTTCTTGAACAATCATCAATAAAGGTTACAAAGTAAAGTGCACCACTAAAAGTTTTAACTTTCAAAGGACCACAAACATCAGAATGAACAAGGTCAAGCAAACCTGATTTCCTCGATGGAGGGTGTCTCTTAAATGAGACTCTGTTTTGTTTTCCAATAAACAATGTGAACACTTGTCAAGTTTTGCACTCTTCAAATCGGGCGGTGCATTCTTCTTGATCGTAAACCACTTAGCCCTTTTTCACTCATATGGCCAAGTCTTCTATGCCATAGCCTTCTTTGGATCATCATCTGCTACATTTACACTATCTGTGGAAATTGTGGCATGCAACAAATATAGGCTTGTGTGCTTTTTCCCACGAGCTAGCACCAAGCTACCTTTAGTGAGTTTCCACTGACCACTATAAAAGGTACTACAAAAGCCTTCATCATCGAGCTTTGCGGTGGAGATCAAGTTCAATCGAATATCGGGGACATGTCGAACATTCTTGAGCACTAACTTTGCTCCAATGTCAGTCACCAAGCAAACATCTCCAACACCTACAACTTGAGCCAAACCATCATTACCCATCTTCAATACCCCATAGTCACCTGGTGTATAAGACGTGAAGAATTCCTTCCTTGATGTCACATGAAGTGAGGCTCCACTATCAATCACCCAACTTGTCTCATAGTTAGCTAGGTTCACCAAACTCTCATCATGCACAATGATAAGATCTTCAACTGTTGCAGTTGCAGCTCGATCATCATTATCTTGATCTTTCTGATCTTGCTTCTTATCTTGTTTGCCATTGCCACCCTTGTTATCTCTTTTCATCTTGTAGCAGTACTTCTGTATATGACCCGTTTTATCACAATAATGGCACTTTAAATTCTTATATCTCCCACGAGACTTGCTCCTACCTTTATCTCTGCCACTAGGAGCCCTGCTCTTGCCTCTCCCTCTGTTATCAGCAACATATGCTTCTTCGGGTGAAGATAACACGCCATGAGATTTCTTTCTCATCTCCTCATTCAAGATACCAACCTTAGCAAAATCCAAGGTGACTTTGCCATTTGGTACCGAGTTACAAAGTGTCATTCTAAAAGTGTCCCATGAATCAGGAAGAGTACCAAGCAATAAAAGACCATGAATCTCATCATCAAACTTTATATCCATGGCAGATAATTGCTGGATAATGCCATGAAAATCATTCAAGTGATCAGACAAAGCCTTGCTTTCTTTATACTTCAATCCCATCAATTGCTTAATCAAGTACAATTTATTATTGCCCGACTTGCTAGCATAAAGGGAATCAAGTTTTTGCCAAAGAGACCTTGCATGAACTTCATCATTAATGTGGTTAAGAACGTTATCATCAACCCATTGACGAATAAACCCACAAACTTGTTCATGCTCAAATTGCCATTGCTCATCAGTTTTACCTTCTGGCTTCTCAGTACTAAACACAGGTAAATGCCAACTTTTGACATACAACAAATCTTTCATCTTTCGTTTCCAAAGATGATAGTTAGTACCATTCAAACTAACCATTCTACTACCGTTGATATTACTAGAATCCATGGAGAAATCAACAAACAATATACCGTGGCTCGATACCGTAATGTTGAGGTAAATACACCTCCTGCGGAATTACTCAAGTGACAACAAACACAACTAAGCAGTTCTTACTTCTAGTATGTTCAAAGTCACACCAAAATCACCATAAACATGATCTATCTCCCAAAATCGGAATTCTCCAATAATATCAATCAACAACCACAGCAAGATAAGTAATTCAACAATAACAACAATCAAGCAAAGACACATGAATTTTTTACGTGGAAAACCCCTTCAATGAGAAGAGTAAAAACCACGGGACGATTAGGAGTCCACCCAATTGCTCTTATTATGATAAAAGGAAGGTTACACAAACCCAATTCCAAGTCCTCAAATGGGTACACAAATTACCCAACAATAGACATCATAATTAGCAACTTACAAAAGAGGAAGATTGAGAGATATCACCAGAAAAACAGAGCTCAATACAGCAGTAATATCTCACGAACCAGAGCACCAAAAGACAATCCCACCGCCCAGAATATAGCCCAAGATGTCCCGGATAAGCTGTCAAAATTTCAGCCAAATCGGACCACGAACGACCTTTGATCGGAGGTGTTTTGTAAAACTGTGCCCAGAAAACCGAGAAGGGGGCTGCTCTCTTTTCTTCTGTTTTTCTCTCACTTTTCTTCTCACTCTTTTCTTGCGTGTGTTACTCAAACTTACTGACATGAAGTTTTAATGCTGCTCTACTTTGTGAAGCAAGCTAAAGACTTTTTGGCTCCCTCACATCCATGTGAGTTGTGCCCCAAAAATCAACTTCTAGAAGCTTGATAACTTTGGGCTAAATAACCCAAAATACAATGAGTTTTTCCACATAGGAAGGGACTCATAACCCAACAAATGCAAGGGTGTTGGAAAGGTTGTTCGTTGGCATTGATAAATTGAAGTCGGACTGTAGATGCAATAAGGTCAACGTGCAGGAAGATCTGGAGGATGAAGAGAGTATTTTTCAACTGTCTGTGTTTCATATGCTGTTAAGTTTCCCAAGGTCCTCTGAATCAGCTGTGATTGTAGTCAACTCTAGTGACTGTAACAAGAAGCGTAGTTCATAAACCTAATTGCTAAGGGGGATCATATAAATTTGTCCTTTTAGTTTTTTAAATTCTATTGCAATTGATAATATGTTCTTTTCAGATAATATGTTGTGTTCGGAAATAATAGTTATATGTACTATTTCGAGATATATGTTCTTTTTTTGAGGTAAGATGAAGATGACTCACTTAAGAGGGGATAAGGGGAAATCCTCAAACGAGATATACGTGGAAGGAACTTAAAATGGGTAAAATATCTTTGATACGGAGGTAGTAAGATTGTTGGCATTAGTTCTACCACAATCCTAGGCCCTAGCTATTAAATAACATAGGAAAACGACCTCGAAGCTCAACATAGTGTAGTGTTTGCTACTGCATGCTCTGGTAAATTCGAGAAGATCTATATGCTATGTGTTCTTTTATTTTATTTTGTAGTACGTACAGTAGTAGTAACATGTGTGTTTTGATCATCATCTAGAGATGAATTTAATCAAAATAAGTCCAATAATCCAAATCAGAGAGAGATTGCATCTAGATATATAGACCAAAGAATTAGAATTTTGTGAAATTAATATTTGGACTCCCAAGTAAATGCATTACGTTTTTTTGGATGTTAGAGATTCATTCATAATATAGGCCGAATTTGATGGGTACCACCTTTATAAAGGCTTTATTAAGCTAAGTTAGATGGCATCTACAAACGATTATGCATTATATGAAACTTCATGAGCGCATTGAAAGAAATTAGGATGAAGACCTATGTCTCAACAATTGACATGTCCATGTAGAAACTCGCAAATAGGAACATGCACTCAAGTCACATCTTTGATATTGATGTTTACTCCTTCACCCCTTTCCAGTTCCCCGTCTTTGAGCTTCACCGTGGGCTTGGGGTATATACTTATATCGATTTCCTTACAAATAAAAACTAATTAAACTTACATCATTGAACGTCGTTGTAGTATAGTGGTAAGTATTCCCGCCTGTCACGCGGGTGACCTAGGGTTCGATCCCCGGCAACGGCGCTCTTTTTTTCCCCTCCTGGTGGATCGTCACGTAGCTTTGATGACTACTGTAACTGAAGTAATTTATACTAAGTCCTAAAGTACGACATTATTTTATTTGCTAATAGGTTCTTAAATTTTGTTTAACAGAAGAAAAATTATGTTTAAAGACTTAAACTTCATAATACGTTTAATGGATTTGGGACATTGGGACCGTATGACTGATCTAAGAAAAGAAGGAAAAGAGAGCCAATCTGTTGCTGACTGCAATTATATTACAAAACTCGGATGTACCGTACATTTAATGTCTTGTTTGGTTGAGCTTTTTTGGGGGTATGGAAACGGATTCAATAATCCGAATCAATTCTTTCTTTGTTTGGTTTGGGTAGTGGGTTAACCATTACCCTTACTTGAGTAACCCAAACCCCAAAATGTTACCTTCCTAATTAGAGGAGTAACAAAATCCTTTCCATTCACTTTACAAGCGATTCTTTTCCATTTGTTGAACCAAACACCCAATAAAAGTAAAGGTGTTATGGTCTAATCACGTCGAAACGAAGCTACATGGGAAGTCGAACGAGGATATGCGAGACAAGTACCCACACTTATTTTAAGGTAAACTTTAAGTTTCGAGGACGAAACTTCTTTTAAAGAGGGGATAATGTAATAACCGGGGAAAAAAAAATATAGATTTATTATGAAGATATTAGTAAGGGATTGAAGGTTAAAGTATTATTATAAGATAAACTAGTCCCTAAGATCTTATATACGTTATTTTGTCATTTATATGATTATTTTAGATGAAGTTACGTGTTTCCTTGGCTTTGTGCATTTGCTCGGGGCAAGTTATATGTGCATACATATATCATTTATATTAACATTATAGTTTATAAAGTACTTTAATGGTCAAAGATTAAAAAAATTATCAATTACTAGTTTATGAGCTTATAAATATATCTAGTAGGATTTTTAGTAGGTCTTGCATAAACCTACAATGCTCCTAACTTATAAACGGTGAAGCTAATGACCAACGTAATTTAGTTTTAGAATCGTCACTAATGACTTTACCCTAGGACGGACAGTCGCTACCCATTTTAAGACAATACGCAACAATACAATATTGGTAGGTTTCGGATTTAGTAAATTCTTGACACTTGGCAAATTATATTTGGCTTCCAAGTTATTTGGAGATGGAAACATCAAACTATATCAGGGAAAATGCATGCGTATTGAGATAGAGTACAACCAAACCAAATTGTTCCATGTAACTAGCCATGTAAGTAGTGAAAGTTCATAAGAAATATACATATTTGCTACCTAAGTGGCTAAGTCAAATTCATGTTTGCTACATAAGACAAATTCATGTTTGCTACGTAAGACAAATTCATGTTTGCAACGATATCATGGGTTATGGTGATTGGTTTTCTTTTTGTAATTGATAAGCTTACACCTTTTTTACAAGTAGATGTTCGTCATTACATACACAACCATGTAGCCCTATAAATAGCACTCCAATTTCATCATTTTGGCAAGAGAGCAGTAAGGAAAACAAAAACAAAGAAAAAGAAAGAGAGTGGGCGCGTGTGAGAATAAAAAAAAAGTAAGTTAAAAATTAGGTATCATCAGTATTATCAGGTACATTCTTGAATACCCCTTCTTAATGTTGTTTTGCTACAATGTATTGTTATATTAACCTTTTTAGATAAATTAATAGTAATAGTTTAGCCTTAATAGTAAAGATATATTGTGGTTTGCAAATAATGTGTTTATAATGCAAATGGTATTTGTCACATTATGATTTATATACAAGGTGATTCTAAAAATACTATCATATGTGGTAATAATGATGTTATATAAAGATGTTGCTATGATAAAATAAAATGGAGGTTCATGGTATTATTATAAAATGGAGGTTCGTGGTTTGTGTTGGAGGAATGAATTATATGGAGTGACGTACGTCATTGTAGGGGTGTGCACACGGAAGTATCAGGAGAGGCTAAAGGCCTAAAAATATTATCCGGAGTGACGTACGTCATTGTAGGGGGTGTGCACACGAGATTTGTCGGGAGAAACTATAACACATGATTTTATATAATCATAAGCGATTATTTTATGTAATTATCTGCAAAGTGTTTTTACATGGTATTGGGAATGTCTTTGGACCCTTTTGGGTTGGTTGTTATAAAATATTTTGTTTTCAGGTACCAGTGATGGGAATGGGCAGGAGTGAGAAATATAAAATATTAGGATTAATATACTATATGTTGTTTTTTTTTATATATTAGTATCATGTTTTATTTTGTCCTCGCCTAGTATTTCTATTATTAGGAATACGGCAGTAATGTCCTGTAAACTTTATATTATATAATAATAAATAAAAGATGTAATGTTTGGTTCGATCCCCGGTACTATTGGGTAATGTTTCATTATTTGAATTATATTAAATTACAGGGCGTTACAAAAAAAGTACAATTCGACATCACAAACTCATCTATCAAACTCATCATACTAAAAAAAATCGCAAAAAAAAACAAATCCTAAATAAAAAAGAAATAAAAACAAAAAAAAAAAAACCGCGGCGGCGGTTAAGGGCGGCGAAGGCGAGCGAAATTCATTGGATTTTCGAGATCTTGGCAAAGGCGAGCGAAATTCACCTGGATCTTCGATCGAACGGTCGACGAAGACGACGAAGAACATAAACGAAAATTTGAGGAGCGAAGACGACGAAGGAGTTTTCGAGTCTTCAGATCTGGAGCGAAGACGACGAAGACGACGAAGGAGTTTTCGAGTCTTCAGATCTGGACAAAGATGACGAAGGAGTTTCGAGTCTTTTCTGCGAATTCACGTTCGAGCCTTCGAATTTGAGGAAGACGATTTGAGGAGAGAGGAAGAAGTTCGAGCCTTCGAATTTGAGGAAGACGATTTGAGCCTTCGAAGTGGATGAATGACGATTTGAGGAGCGAGATGAACATTTGAGGAGAGAGGAAGACGAGCGGATGGAGAGTAGGGGAGAGGAGAGAGATGGAAGGAATGAAGAGCAACCCTTGCTGGGCGTCTTGTTTTATTAAATTTAGACGTATATTGCTTGCGGTTTTTTGTAGGAACCGCAGCAATAGATTTAAATTTTATTAAAAAAATAATAATATTATTTTTGTAACACCCCGTAATTTTCACCCTTTATTTTTGGTGTTAGTTTCTTTTAAAATGATATTTTTCGTAAAAATAAATAATTTATTATTTAGATTATTTTGGACGTGTTGTGGAAATGTGTATATATATTTATATGTTGTGATATACTTATATATATTTATTTTAAGTTGTTAGTTATTTATTTTAAAGGTTATATTAGTTTCGTTATTTATTTAGGCGTTTAGAATGCAGTATTGTCGCGTAGCGTTTTTGAAACGTTGATGGACCGACTTGGGTGATGAATTGTTGCATCGCATGTGGCGTGCTAATGTGTGCATTATATTTACATTTATAATATAATTGATTAGAATTATTTTCATTATTAAGTATTTTCAAAGTTTAGGCGCGATTTAGGAATTTATCGATTTATCGCGTGACGGACTTTTGATGCGTGGACCTTTGATGACTTGGGCCGAAATCATCTTGGTGTACTTGGGCTTGGACAGCCGGCTATGGGGAGGGAGAAGGAAGAAGTTTCTCTTCTTTTATTTCATTTCTTTTAATTGATGACTCTTGGTAGTTTGTAACCCCCATAACCCCCTAATCATTTCTCCTAAACCGTTTATTTTTCCTTGCCATAAAATTCTGATTTTTATTAAAAGAAGTTCAGCATCATTCTCATTTAACCCTCACCGTTTTCAAGAAAAGAAAGAGAGAAAAGGAAGAGGAAAAGAATAGAAAGGTTCAACCCAGTTTTTCCTGTCACACCTTCACGAAAATAACCGTATATAGAGATCTAACCGTTGGATCGTCTCCAAATTTGGACAGAACGTTTACAACATCTTGTTCTTAACTTTGACCGGAGAGATTTAGAATCCGAGCTTTTGATCACCGGGAATCATGGTCAGAACAGAGCAGTGCGAAACAAGAGTTTTCAACGTTCAAGAAGAAAATGCCTAGTGACTTGTTGCTACAATTCTCGTTCGTTGTGGTTTGGGGTTAGAAGAGGAATTGGATTGTATGCGTAACTCTTAACTATCTCTTTAGACTCAGCTCTCCTCCCGACGTTCCAGGTAACTAGTAGTTATCTTAGAACCATAGCGATTAGAGTATTATTCGGTATTAGATTATTACGCTAGGAATTATTTAAAATACTTTTTGAATGAAATTACTAACGAAATTTGACATGAATATACTTGATGCATGATGTGTGAATATTTTATAAAGAAAAATAATTTTCGTCTGATTTTTAGTATTTATTTGATTTAATTGGTATTTTGTGCGTTTTTTACTTATTTGCATAATAATTATTAAACGAATGTTAAAATTACTGAAATTATTTTTCGTGGATCATGTTATATGTCTAGTATGTATTCCATGCCTTAGAATAATTTTTGCCTACTGTTTAGCTGTTTATTTAATGGATATATTTGTTTTTGCATTATCGTTTCTGTCAGTATATAAATCATGAAAATTATTTATGGAAGCTGAAAATTCATTTCTTTGTATATTATGTATTTCCATGAGTTTGTTCATGTTAGGTTAATTTTTGGTAATTTTTGGGCGTTTATTTGTATTTTTAATTATTATATTGGCTTTATTGAGTAATCTGTAAATTAACGTTTGAAAATACTTTTAGAGTCCGAAAATTATAAATAAAAATTATACCATGTCAGTAGAGCCATTAGGGTCGTATGATAATTTTTTTGTGATTTTACTGCTCGAACTTATTAGTTTAATAAATATTATTGGGTTTTTGTTGTGAAATTGAGGATACTCTTTTAAATTATTTGAGAGCTTGTTAATCTAAAATAATTTGTAATCTATTATGTTCTTGGTTGTTAATGTTCAGTAGGTTTCAGTAAGTATTATTGGGTATCCTTATGTTTATGTTTGATTTATGAAAGAAAATGATTAATTGTTACTACTCTTTTATTGAATAAGCCTTGGAGTTGATTGGTGATGTATTTTTTGATTGAACTGTTAGTGCTGTAAAAACTAATTTAATATCATTGTTGATGCTTAGAGATGTTCAAGGTGTTTATTGTTGGAGACATTTGTTGTAAGTTTGTAAGTTACTACTTTGAGGATTTTTGAATAATTATTTTTGATGAATTATGGATATAAGGCCGGTGGCATCCCTTTTGACGAATGTTTTTGAGATGAAAGATACTTTGATGATATTTATGATTTTATTTTGAGATAAGAATATCCGGTGGGATAGATGTAGTCCCCGGTGAAGAACATGTCAACCACCCGGTTTTGCGAACTAGGGGTACACACAGGTTAATTGTTGTCGTCCGAGAGGTCGGGGAGTTCGCGTGTTCTACCCCCGCATCGGGAGTTTGGCCATTCTTAGACACGGGCGGTGGGGAACGTAAGCCCATAGGCCGACTGTAGATGCGATCCGACAAACCTTAGGAAGTGAATTGCGATTCATTCGGCGTTCGGTTTCGACTCAATAACTTGTTTTACCTATACTTTTATTTTTATAAAAGTACTCTTGAGATGATTTATTTATTTTTATCCAACTCACTTGCTATTTATTATTCATTTGCGATATTTGTGAGTTATATGGAAGTGGATGCATATTGTAGTTGACTTGACTTTATTATTTCCTTTCTTATTAATCTATGTCCGAATCATGCTTTGATTTCTTTTGTTACGGGAGAATCGCTAGTTACTCCCCACCGATTGTGGATTGTTGTTATATATTTTGCGGGTTATGTTGATGGGAATCTTCTTTGGTTTTGGGTTCGGGTTGAGTTGTGAGCATTAAAAAGCTAGATGTTTTAGGCCTAGACTTTTAATTAGTTTGAGAGTCAGTTTTCTCTTTTAGTTATTAATCTAATTAATTTAATTTATTTATACTATTTACTTATGTTGGTTTATCACTTAGTTATTTAAACGCAATTCTTGTAGTAGTGGCATTCCCCGGAAGACGATGTTTCCGCCATCGTCCTATTAATACTATTATTATTTCTTTCTTTCTTTTCCGCTTTGAAATTACGGGGTGTTACAATTTTTTAATAGTATTTTCAATATATTGTTGCGGTTATTGTCAGAAACCGCAGCAATATGTCTGGTCAAATAGTCAACTTTTTTTCAAAATTTTTCCGTTGAAACCATATTCTTTGCGGTTTTCGGCCGAAACCGCAAGCAATATCGTTATTTTATATTTTACCTTTTCTTTTAGCGTGATATATTGCTGCGTATGGGTAAAACTGCAGCAATACCACCGCAGCAATAAACAATTATTCTACTAGTGAAGAATATAAATTGAACAAAAAATAGCCTTCGGTGTATGGTATAAGTTTTAACCACTCAAAGTGATACTTCAATGGAACACATACAAGAGGGGGTGAATTGTACTTTGGAACTTTTAGCAAAGTTTCTCGCGGAATTTTAAAGCTATAAAGAAACAAATGATACGAGTGGCGAGAGATATATAAAATTGAGGAAACTTCTTGAACCTTATCAAGAAGGAAAACCTCAAAAAACTATATTATTGCAATAACTCTATTACAATCACTCTCTACAACTTGAGTTCCTCTCGAACTCAAGTTCCCACAGTAATCCCATTTGATTACTGGAACTCTTCTCTTTCTTGCTTCTACTCCGAAGCCTACGCTCACTGACTTAGCTCTAAGTCTTTACAAGAGTCACTCAACCCTTGAACCCCAAATTACAACTCAATTTGTGAAAAACACTAGTAAATATATTGAACTTAGATATTTAAGGAACTTTGGAACCCTTATTGAATGCAACTAACTTTTTATGAAAACTCTTAATATTTAGACTTAGACAATGTGTTTTCAGTTAGTGGTTTGTAATGAGAAAGACTTTTCCTTTTATAGTGAAGTATTCTCATGTTAGTTCCACTCATTCCTCCACTAAGTGTGAAGCAGCAACCCACGTAGAATTATTTTTCCACGTTCACACTTCTTGAGGAACAAGCAAAGACATTTTCAAACCCACTAACAGTAAGTGTTTTAGCAGTTGAGAAAAGCAAGGAGTAAACTTAAGAAATTCATTTTTACTTGTTCAGTAATTAAGAAAGATTTTTATTTAGAAAATAAAAACTATTTTATTTATTTACAATATTTCCTATAAACTCTCAGTTAAATATTTTTCAAAACCACTTGTTGCATTTAATAAGTTCCATCTAGTTCCCTAGAAGGCTAGAACTAAGCAATATAAATTACTTACATAAATCCTAAGTACAAACTCTTGAACTTAGTCTTTATGTTTCTCTTTAAATCTTCAACTACGAAGATCCATGCGTCCGGCTCGGGAACAGTAGCCGAGTTCCTTGAGGAAGCGTGAACAGGATCTTGAATCATAAAACATCATTTTGTAGATTAAATCTTGTTGTTGTGTTTATATTACTTTGTCTTGATTATAAGTGCCACGCCATCCATGATTCTAACTCTGGAACTCGCTTGGACAACCAAGTTCCTACTCCGGAACTAAAACACTATTTATCAAAACAATCCAATATGCCGGGGAAGTTTGCAAAGCTAGTCATCATCCAAAACTAAGGGTCAACGAGATAGAGAACTTGCTTGCTTTGTTGTTAATTCTGGTTCCCGGTTTTGGAACCAAAATCTGTTTTTTGAAGGTTGGATGAATGTCATAACTGCTGTGATTGTAGTCAACTCTAGTGACTGACTGTAACAAGAAGCGTAGTTCACAAACCTAATTGCTAAGGGGGATCATATAAATTTGTCCTTTTAGTTTTTTAAATTCTATTGCTATTGATAATATGTTCTTTTCAGATAATATGTTGTGTTCGGAAATAATAGTTATATGTACTATTTCGAGATATACATTTTTTTGAGGTAAGATGAAGGCGCTTGAGAGGGGATAAGGATAAATCCTTTAACGAGATATACGTGGAAGGAACTTAAAATGGGTAACATGTCTTTGATACGAAGGTAGTAAGATTGTTGGCATTAGTTCTATATACCACAATCCTAGGCCCTAGCTATTAAATAACGACCTCGAAGCTCAATATAGTGTAGTTTTTTTACTACTGCATGCTCTGGTAAATTCGAGAAGATCAATATGCTCTCGTGTTCTTTTATTTTATTTTGTAGTAGTAACATGTATGTCTTCATCATCAACTAGAGATGAATTTAATCAAAAAAAGTCTAATAATCCAAGATCAGAAAGAGATTGCATGGCCGAGATATATAGCAAGTCAGAAAAGACCAAAGAATTAGAGTTTTATGAAATTAATATTTGGACTCCGAGCATTACCTTTTTTGGATGTGAGAGAGCGATTCATAATATAGACTGAATTCGATAAAAAACTATAGGTACCACCTTTGTAAAGCTTCATTAACTAAGTTAGATGACATTTACAAACAAATATGAAACTTCATGAGCGCATTGAAAGAAATTAGGAAGAAGACCTATGTCTCAACAAATCACATGTAGAGACTAGAGATATTGATGTTTGCTCGTTCACCCCTTTCCAATTCCCCGTCTTTGAGCTTCTCCATGGGCCTGGGATATAGTGAGATGGTTGATATGGTTTTCATGTTCAAATACCAACTAATTAAGCTCATATCATCGAATGTCGTTGTAGTATAGTGGTAAGTATTCCCGCCTGTCACGCGGGTGACCCGGGTTCGATCCCCGGCAACGGCGTTTTTTTTTTCCTCCTGGTGGATCGCCACGTAACTTTGGTGACTACTGGAGTAATTGATGCTAAGTAACCGAAGAAAAATTATGTTTGAAATTTTAACTTCATAAGAGTTAAGATGTTTCATGGAATGTTTATGGTACGTTAGAACTTAGAACCATATGATTGATCCAAGAAAAGAAGGAAAAGAGAGCCAATCTGTAAGCTGCAATTATATTACAAAACCCGGGTGTACCATACATTCTTTTCTTATTTTCCATTTGCAGAGCTCGCTCCAAATGAACAAAGAATATGAACTGAACAAAAAATAGCCTTGGGCGTATGGTACAAGTTTCAACCACTTAAAAGAAATAGAGAACTTGCTTGCTTTGTTGTTACTTGTTTCCCGGTTTTGGAACCAGCATCTGTTTTTTGAAGGTTGAATGAATGACATAACTGCTTCTGTTATGTCACACTAAAAACATAACACTATGCAGCATTTTGCTATTAAGCTACTGACCCTGTGTTGGATCTGTTGCTTTGTACACTACACCGTCTATTTTCTCAAGCTGCAAAATTAGTTTAATATCTTTTGTTTTCTCAAGAACTGAGATCGAATGTTGTCTATATCACTATCCTTTGTGACTCTCTAGACAACCTAAAAGAAAATTTTCCAATACAGCACGAATAGGATCAAACTAGGAACATTTCTCACCGTACCTCCCAATCACATTGGTAAACATACAAATAGTTGCGAAGAATTGAGTAGTCTGTGATTTGGCTGCTAGTGTAGCATGCCAAGCTATGACTTGAATTCAGTTTCAGGCTTCTGCTCTTGGTTTTGAGAAATTTCTCTATGAAATTGCTGGTAGTCAGTTAATTTGGTTTTACTTGATAGAATAGGTAGCATAGGTTGAGAAATTTTGTGATTATTAAGTACTATTGGTATGTGAAAGTCTTGAATGTTGCATCATTGAAATACAGTGACTACTAGAACATTTAAAGATTACATGATCTTAGACCCTTAAGCTGGGTCAACACGGTTAACCTGTTTGATTTAAATAAGGCAGGTTAGTTCCAGATTAGTCTCAACACTCAAGTGATTTACAACCTTTTTTGACACGAATGTGAAATTGACACGACACGGCCTATTTGCCAGCTCTATACAAATCAAAGTGTAGAAATACCATCTTGCTGCACAAGCTGCTCCGTATAGTATTTCTCCCATCTCCTTCATAGAGATTGATTATTGGTACACTTTCTACCAAGAATTCTGGATTCTTATCATCTATCTTCAATCCTTCACTTATTTTCTGATAAAACTTATTTTGTCAGTTGTCAGACCATATCCAAAGGGGAAAAGAGGATCATAGTGTGGATCTCCAACATTCATGGGAAGCTGATCAACATCTCTGAACCATGTCCTTGGTAGCTTTCCAGTAAACTCATAGTCACCAAACAGCAGATCAGCAACTCCTTGACCTTCTGAACCAGGCAACCATGCTGCGACTAAGGCATCGATTGAGGCAATGTAGGGCTCGATCACTAGAGGACGGCCAGAGACGACAACAACCACACACTTGACAGTTCCACAGATATTGTTGATCACGGTGGGGCCCGGTTCGATCATCGTGAGAGTCTGGCTATCTCCATCAAACTCTGCATAAGGGAGCTCACCTACAACGATGATGGCATGAGTGAAGTTATTGGACTTGACGAATTCTTTGTCTGGGTCCTCTTTGTATACAACTTCTGTACTCGGGTGGACACTGGATTTTATAGCATCCAGGATTGTTGTTCCTGCTCAATGATATGTAGACAGGAATCTTTCAGTTAGTTCCGACCATTCAACTTTTACACATTTTGCCTAACCTTAGAATATATTTTTCTGTAAGTTTTTAATCTCAGAGGATGTTTGCATTACATCATTATATATCACCAGAAGGCTAAGATTTTACAAAACATCTGTTACCTTTTTTTTTTTTTTTCTGACAGTCTGATCATCAGTCATTATACACAATTATTTGTGATATTAATAGAACTACCAATGAATCCTATCAGGCAAGGTGACTACTTTTTGTAGATGTTCTATTATTATATATGTGACTTTTCCTCTCGGGAGGAAGGAGTATATGCTAGTTTGATAAAAAAAAATTATAGAGAAAAGCAATTTAAGGATTTAGCTTACCTCTTGTGCCGTCATTACCCGTAAATCCCTGCCAACTAACTGTCCATCCACCACACTGATAACCTAAATTGTGAGCATGGGTACCAGCTACTAGTAATTTTGATGCTCCTTTAGGGATGGGCAGTAATGGACTATCTCCTTCTTTACCATTCTTCAGCAGTACAAGAGATTTTCTTACCGCCTCTCTTGCCAAGTCTCTGTGAGCCTGCAAAATGCACCCAAAAAAATGAAACATCAATCTGAAAGGAAACAGAGGAAAATAGAAAAACCATAATTTGAAAATAATGTTTTCCTTCAGACCAAAAAGTGTCTTGGTTATGATTACCTGGCTTCCAAGCTCATTAACCAGGCTAAAATCGGCCATAGGGTTTTCAAAGAGACCCATTATGAACTTGACTCGCAAAATTCTCTTCACAGCATCATCAATACGCTCCATATGAATACAGTTTTTCTTAACCAGACCAGTTAGAGTGTCAATGAATTCCGTAAACTTGAAAGGGACCATAATCTGTATATATAACAAACCACGACATTATCAAATGTTAAAACTGGCATCTCTGAGGTACATAGGAGTGCAAATGAAGTGCTAAGTGATTATTAACCAGAGGATGATTTTGAAGTTACTAACCATGTCTAATCCAGCTTGAACTCCTGCCAAGACGGAGTTTGTATAGTTAGCGCGAGGGGGAATAGTCATCCTATCAAGTGCCTCCCAGTCAGAGATTACAATCCCCTACATATTCAAATAACCAGAGAAAACTATACTGATGCAGTTTGGAGAAAAGGAAATATTTGTATGAGATGGTCTCAATGTCTTACGGTGATTCAAGGCGATTATTTACCTTGAATTGGAGAGTGTTCTTGAGATAATCAGTGATTAAGTTACCATGTCCATGCATCTTTTCTCCATTCAAGCTAGAATAGGCAACCATAATCGTGGACACCCCTTTTCTAATGGAGTCAAGATAGGCAGGCATGTGGATTTCATGCAATCCAGCATTATCAATAACTGTGTTACTCGCTTCAATACCTTCAGTTGTTCCTCCATCACCCACATAATGCTTAGCACAAGCTGCAACTTTGTCCCTTTATTTTTCCGAAAGCACATACATATAGTTTGAATCAACATTTATTCTAATGCAGAAGTTCTGATAGATGAGAAACATATACTACAAAATGATGCGGAGAGTGTCTTGTAGATTGTATATTCTGTTGGAAAATGATCTTCTTTTAAAATTTATATCGAAAAAATATTTGCTGTCCAGCCGAACAGAGTTGTAACTAGTTTGGTGCATACCTTCCTCCAACATAAGGAATGCCATTTTGAGATCCTTCAGGGTTTTCTCCCTGTAAACCATAGATTATCTCAGTCATCTCCTGCACTATCTTAGGATCTTCACTATAACTCTCGTAGCAACGGCCCCATCTTGGATCTCTAGAGACCTGAGAATTATAACCAACTGTTTTGTAAGACAAACCATAATGTAAGAGTATGGTTAGATATCTCAATTCTCAATGTTCTGAAATATATGAGTTTGTGGGTACAATATTGTAACCTCACTTTAAACGGGGTTCACCACTCTCCTATTTTACATTTGGGTATCTAAAAATTGAAATATTTATAGTTTTTCGCGCAACTTCAAACAATTTGTGTATTGAAAATTTGATAGAAAAAATTGTTTAGGTGCATGGACAACACGCGATGCATCAGGCTACGCAATAATTGATGCTTACCCTGACGCACAGCACGTGGTGTGCCTGCACCTGGGTGAACCTTCCTTTTGCATAGTCTTGGGCATAGGGTGGAAATTGCAAATATTCAAACGAATTGATATAGCTTAAAGAGCTGTTGTGCAGACTGAAAGATGCTTACAGCAATACAAGGAGCAAAGGCGTATGTAATCCCTGTAGCTCTGACTTCCAGGGCAGTAGCAACACCAATCCTCCTAATAAGGTCTGAATCTCTACATCCAGCAGAAGTAATTAACATTTTTTTTCAATGATCAACATCATTAAAGATAGCAGCTAGTATGTGTATGTCTTGGAGAGGAGCACTATGTTAAAAACTTTAAATAGATTATTGTTTCATCTTTCAATTTGTAGAATGTCTAATTGTCTATGTCAGCAGTTATTTTAAAGGACTTTCTTGTGTTTTTTTTGTTTGCATTGCATTTACTTAGTTAGAATGCACAGATTCAAGGAAAAACTGAAACCACGAGTCCCAGGTAGGAAATAAGTAGTTCAAGTAAACAAATAAGGTCGAGCATGCAATAGATAGGAATTTTTAAAAGCAAATTGACATTATAGTAACTCAAAATTACACCAATATATACTTATTAGATCAATTCCTGAGTTGCTTTTTTCCTTTTGGGAAATAATTCCAATACTTATAACTAGCATCAAGTACTCATAGCCGGCCAGGAGGAGAGTTTAACCACAAGCTCGACAGGGTTCCATTTTGAAACCAATTGATAATAGATGAAGTAACCAACCAATCTTATATCTTAGTCATTTTGTTTCTATTTCTTCACCGCGATGGAATAACTAATCTCAGCTCACAATAGTCTTAACGTTGGTTCACTTTTCATTCTTTTCTATCTAGATCTTCCCTACCAAACAATGTAAAACAGGCAAACAGCCACCTATCTTTCATCCTTATGGGCACTGCTCTCAATTGATTCTTTTTGAACGACTAAATCTTCACAGGCTCCACCAACTATATTTAAATTAAACTATCACTATATGCTATGCACCTTTTCGAGATTATCTTATATTCATTGATATGGCTAGCAGAGATGATGACAAACTACAACTACCGCCTTGATAATGACAATTGACAAGATTAAAGCAAAAAAAATATGAAAATCTACAACAGCAACCTTGATAATGACAGAATCATCAATCATGCATGTATGTTGTATCAAAACTGGCTGGAAATATGAATGGGTTGGTAGTAACTAGTTATGTCCCACCAAGTACTTGTTTGATTGACATAAAATAACATAAAATAACATAAAATGCGGTAATAAGCAACTTACTATAATAAGCCAACTAAAATTTTCTACTCCCTAGGAAATGGATTCATAAAATCACTAAGCTAGATCAATAAGTAGAACTTCACATGATCAACCGACGAAAAGTTTAAGACTTGTAAGAAAATGTTGCCATGAAGAATTAATTTCGTAGAAAATATGAGCACCTAAAGTAAGAAGTAAGAAGTGTGATAGCAGCAACTTTACCTAGCAGCGCCAAGACCAATGTTATGAGGGAATACTGTGGCATTATACACAATGGCATTGCCATGAACTGCATCAATTCCATATATAATTGGTATCCCCAAACGTGTAGCCAAGGCTCCTTTTTGTAATCCATTGACTGTGTTTATCCAATCTTCAGCTGTAGCTCTCTTAAAAGGCGCACTGTCTCCCCCACTCAACACACTTCCTGCACATACATTTTGCATATAATGATTTTAGTGATTTTTCTAACTAAGGTTGATAACGAGTCTAGCCGGCTTGCGAGTTATTTAAACTCAACTCGAAATGCTCATTAGCCAATCAGAGAATTAAGCTCGGCTCAAGAAACTCGTCAAAGTGTTTGTATACTTCCAATTTTACTCGAGTAGGGTGTTGGGGCATCATTTTTTTTTAAACCACTCGACAAATATTCTACTAATCAGTAATATTCTCTTTTACTTCCTCCGTTGAAACACTTACTATTTTAGTACGTTTCAAAATAAGTGAAACATACCTTGAATGGAAAAAAAAAAGTGACAAAATGACAAGAGTACCCATCACAAACTTAGCTTGTGTGGTTTGCCTTTTGAAAGTGATGTTTATTAAATTTTGTGCCCAATCCATATGTTTCACTTATTATGGAACGGAGGAAGTATATACTTCCTCCTTTCTTTTTTAACTGCAACGTTTGAGTTTTCACACTGTTTTTCTAATATCTCTAATTAAAAACCCGAATATCCTTTTAATGTATTGTTTTTCTAACAATTCTGATATCTCTAATAAGTACAAAATATCAACAAAATCTTGAGTTTTGATAATGTTATAGCTTAAAAGATTGTTTATTTACCTATTGAGTGAGTCTTGATGGCATCAAAAGAGGCAACAGAGAGATCAATTTGAGTCATCTGACCAATCTTTTCTTCCAAAGTCATTCTTTTAAGAAGGTCTTCAACTCGATCTTCAACGGATTGATTCTCATCTTTGTATTTTGTGTATGTTTCATCCATTGAATTTGCCATTGACCTTTGTATTCGAATTCAAATGAACACTGCATTAATGGAGGAACAATCAATAATGTTGCATTTCAAAAGTGAAAAGTAGGAAAGATATGAGTCAAATGTTACCTGAAGATTTAGTCTTGACTCAAAAAAACATGGACTCCAACTGAACCACCTATATATGGCTATATGTGATTTAAGGGAGCTTGAAAAATACTGGGTTGAAAGGGTAGTTGAAACTCTCCATATAAAATGATTGACTTGCAACCAAAAACAAGGATTTATAAATTTATTAAAATATGAATCTTGTATAGTTCACAACTTCACATCTAACTTTGTTAAAACTTAAAAGGAGTAAAAACTAACCATATGAACTGATCCTGGAGTATTCCCCGCCTCTCCATTTGTTTAGTTGGTATTAGAGGTGGCTAACGGTGCGGGCCAATCCAATCCATCCAGCCCATCCCGTCTCGTGGGCCGTGCGGCCCAGTCTCATGAACATCTCGCTCCAGAACTGTGAAATTGTTGGATGGGCTACGGGCTGATTTTTTTAGCCCAATCCATGAAAGCCCGCTGGCAAAACTGCCCAGTCCAGCGCACGGACCAACCTAACCTAGTCCAACCCGCAACACCGTAAATATTTCTATTCGTTTTTATTTAAATTTCTATAAAAGTGTAGATCGTAATGAGGAAGATGTACTCCGTTTTGCCAAATTGTATCATTTTTTAAGTTTGATGGTATCAATTGGAAAATATATTGGTTTTATTTTTCCAACTTCCAACCTATCTAATGAATACCAGGTTGACTTTTAGGACGAGGGTGAAGGATAACTCAGATGTTAGAAAGATCTTTTCAATTTCAAATTCGTCAAGTCTCTCTCTTTAAAAAAAAAAAAGATGGTAAGAACTGACCCTATTCTTTGAACCGAAAGCGAGGTGAGTTGAATTGAACTCAAGTGAAACTATCCCCAAAAGAACAGAGCCTTAGAGATATCAGATAAACGCCTATAAAGGCTCACTTAGATAGCATGTGTGCGAGTGAGGCTCAATAACGAACTGTTCGGTGGTGAACAAACCTTAAGAGCGAGTTTGTAAAAGACAAAAAAGAAAGTTGAACCTCGGTCAAGCTTTGGGTAAATTTTTTTTTTTAAAAATTAACTTTATTACCTTCCTCCATACTACATTTTGTACATCCAAAATCTATTTTGTACACCCATATGATTTCTTTGTACATCAAGAAACTATATATGCGCATCCATAAAGATTTTTGTATCTGACATGAATTATATTCAAAAAATTATGTTAGTACATCTTATTATATTTTGTACATCCAAAAACTATATTTTCACATCCGTAATGGTTTTTGCTTTTTACATCCATTAGTATATCTATATCATGTTATGTACATCCAAAATCTATTTTGTACATCCATGATTTCTCTTGTAAATCCAAAAACTACATTTTCACATCGATATTGGTTTTCGCAACTTACATCCATTAGTTTTTCTATACATCCAAAAAATATGTTTGCACATCCATAATATTGTTGTTGAACATCCAAAACCATACGTGTGTAAATCTAAAGATGTCAAAAACATAATTAAGGAAATTTTTAGTAAAAAAAATATATGAGTAACTATGGTTTCTTTTCTTTTAGACATGTGGGTCACTTTCTTTTGTTCACCAATCACCAGCAAACGGTTTACTATTCAGTGTTTTTGCATGAGTGCAGAAAAAGAGTAAAATAATCAGCATAAACTATGATACATAAAAATTTATAATTTTTGTTACGAGAACAATAATGTTTTCTGAAAGCATGAATCATGATAGTATTTCTTTTTGTCTGACAGCATTTTTCTTTTAGTCATGACTCATGATTCATGAATGCTGACCCATTTTCTAACTAATCTATATTCTATGCTATTCAATTTTTAACTTATCCTATTTTTAACTTATTTTGTGTTGATCCACTTACTTTCATGACGAATTCTTTTGTGGATATGAGGAGATTTTTTATTAAAGTATCGTTTGGTTGATTATAAAAAGTAACTTTTTCCAAAAAGTAGAAATTTCTCATATAACCCTGACATATAGGCTTTTTTCCCAAATAACTTCGACATATTTTTTTTTCTCAGATGACCCTAAACTTGTATTTTGTCATTAAACATAACGAAATTAGTAACGGCGTTAATTCTATTTTAAAACAAACATAATTACTGCTTTTTTTAATTTAAAAAAAAAACCCAAAATCATATCTTTCTTCTCTAATGTTCTTTCTTCCTCACCCTTGTCAAGCACCCATTAATGGTGCCCACCACTTTCTCTCTCCTCCATCCAACCCCCCATCTCTCTCCTCCAATTCCTCATCCCTGCCTTTGTTAATTCTAGCATCACAACCATAACTACCCCCCATTTCCCCACACTCAACATCAACAACGCCATTATTGACACACATCAGTTCAAGCGAATCCAGACTGGTCGCTGTTAGCCGTCGTCGTTTCATAGGAAGAGAAAACGACCAGTCGAGCTGGGTAGGAAGGGCTAGAATTGGGTTTGTTATTCTTCTTCTTATCTCCACCCTACCCACTGCCATCTTTCCTCCCAGCTACGGCCCGCAAATTTTCAAAAATCCTTCTTGCTCTTTGCCCCCAATAAGCAACGTTAAGAACGACACCCACCAAACCTGAATCAAGCAAGCTAGAGAGTGCCCTGCGCTCAATCGGAACGAAGAGGCAAAAACCGTATCCTCTTCTTACTGTTGTCGTCGAACGAAGAGAGTGAGAAGGAGAGAGAACTTGATCGGAGGAAGTAGGAGGGAGAACGCGAGCGGAGTAACAGAACGAGTGTCCTAGGGTTTCGTCGAGAGGTTGTTCCGCCGTAAAAACCACTGAGTCTTGGTCATGGTTGCTGGTGTTGTTGGCGTCATTGTTGGTTATGGGGGCTTGGGTTAGGTTTCAGTAGTTTGAGGCTGGGTGGGGTGTAGGAGAAAGAGGATAGATGATTTAGGTTTTTTTAATTTTAAAAAAGCACTAATTATTTTCTGATTTAAAAAAGTTAACACCGTTAGTCATTCTGTTAGGTTTAATGACAAAATACAAGTTCAGGGTCATCTGAGAAAAAAATAATATGTCGGAGTTATTTGGGAAAAAGGCCTATATGTCAGGGTTATCTGAGATATAATATCCCTTGATTATAAGAAGTAACTTTTTCCAGAAAGTAGAAATTTCTAGAAAGAAGTATTTCCTATTATAAGATTTTTAATGTTAGAGTCTAATGTTTTTCTTTTAATTGAGTTCCATATATTGTTGGGTAAGCTTAATATCTTAAATTACCAACTTTTATGGAGATCACAAGAAAAAACAACTTTTTTATTTTGCATAAGCATTAATTTAACCTAATCTCCAAGACTCTAACACTGAATGACTCTTAAGGTCTTAAATTAACCTTTTATTTTACATAAAGACTCAATTAAAACTTAAAAAAAAACTAGACAATAAATTAGAGGCCACAACACACTACATATCTCCGATCTCTCTTTTTGTCCTTCTCCACAATATATATATAAGCAGATGAGGACAAAAACAGTTCACAGTACTCCCTACTAGGGTAATTTAATTACAGTAAGGAGCACACTGAAAATAAAGGACGAGGAACATATCTACATGTTAAACCAAAGCAAGTAAGCAACAATCAGTATTCTGATCGCAAGGAAACCCAAGTAAACTGCATTTGTTGAGTTTTCCATCTTCCACAACTTCTTTTAAGTGAAGCTTGTTTCTTGTTTTTGACATTTCTTGCTGCTTGTAATAAGCTCTTCTTTTGCCAGTTCTTGTGCTACTGCTTCCATAACCTCAGATCGCCTCTCTGTAATTGATCGCATGCTCCCCAGTACAGTAGGAGCTGTGCACAGGAGACAATATATAGACTTTTTAAACATGATTTATTTGGATTAACCATACATTGTTATGTTTGAGTTTTATGATATAATACAAACACAATACTTCATAAAATATCACTTTATAAATGTAGATGTAATTACTAGAGTATATGTATAAGGACAAAATGGACTTTTGCACTTTTCATTGTTTTAAGTCTGCTGTATATGACTCCCTTTATGAGAGTGAGGGATAGCCTAGTGGTTAGAGCTTCCCTCTCGGTTCCAAGAGGTCTTGGGATCGATTCTCATCCTAGGCAAGTTGGGATCCCCTTTATTCCCCCCAACTTGTCAAGGTTTCTCCTTACCTTATTAAAAAAAAATATGACTCCCTTTATGTGGTGAGGTACAATTATTCTCAATACTCGTACGGTAATATTAGTTGGCTAGTTGCATTGCAAGACCTATCTATATCTGCCTGAGCAGTAGGTGATGACCTAGTGGTGTTTGTATTACCTCCGATAATCTCAAAGGTCTCGGATCGAATCTCACCCGTGCTAAAGGGATCCCTAAATTCCCTCCCACTTATAAGGGACTTCAACTTGCCTTAAAATAAGAAAGACCTATATCAGCCTCCAAGCTAAGGCGAACAACCTTATTATCCCTTTTTTTAAAATACTTCATAAAACTAAAATAATGACCCGTTCATAAAATAAAAGAGCATAGCATTATATTACGTGAGGTTTCTTGATTTGCCATGTATTTCTTATCACTGATATATGAAAAGAAAAAATATTACTTTACATTTTATTAGATTTATTTGAATATATTTTTTCATAGTATGAACATTTTAAATTTTTATTAATACTTAACTAATTAAAGATAGTAATGGTAGAAGGTATGTATTGACAACTAATTAACTATTGCATATTTTAAATATTGCAGCTAAATAAAGGACATGAATTTATAAAAATGCACATTTAATTATTGGTAACTACTAGCAAAGCCAATTGGGTTAGGTTGCAAACAATAGATGATCATGCGACTGTGTACAAAAGCCTATTGAGGTTTAAGTTAGAGAAGGTTCTTGTGGCCATATTACATATTAAGAAGATGTTCAAGTCGATCAATAGCCAAATGCAACAAGGATGTTGTGATTCTAAAGTAAGGGTGTATGTAACATATCAGGATGCTTCATTTCCTTTCATCCAATTCCTATCTTAAAATGATGACATTTAATTAAGCTCGTAAGAAAATGAATTTCTAAAACCCCCTACATTCCCCCTTTTCGTGAATCCGCAACCATTAGTTTAGGAAATATACCATCCATTTTATTCTATGGAATGAAGAGGATCTCGACTCATTTATATATATATAACAACGGACAACTCCTATTGTTTAAAATGTCTTGATGCAGCACACAGTAGTGGATCATGATGTTACATTGTACAAAGTATAATTGAGTAGGTTTCAACTAGTTATATATGTTTTTTTTGGGCCCCATTTCAGGAACCCGTGGTAAGATGAATTTCTTCTGGGCTACCCTCGCACAAGGCCACTCACCTAGAGGCCCAACAAGCCCCAACCTCCCCCTCTCCCCCCAACAATATTGAAATTTTACTTCCACCAAGATTTGAACCTTGGTCTCCCATGTGGGAGATAGGAAGCCATACTATTGGACCCAAGGGTCCTTGGTGTTTCAACTAGTTATATGGTCCTTAAAAAAACTAGTTAATTATATACTTCCTCCGTTTCACAATACATGCACCATTTACTTTTTCACGCACTCTAAACTCTTCTTTGAACATTAATATCTTTAAATGTGTATAAGTGAAAATTATAAAAAGTTGATATTCGGAATCCTCGCATTGAGACGAATTTAACAAGATCCCACTTGACTATGTTTTTTCTTATGTAATGGTGAGAGAAAAATTGTCAAAGTTACTTGATGAATAGTGCCTAAATGAGAAATGGTGCATGTATTGTGAAACGGAGGTAGTAAATGGTAAGTATTTCTCTTAAAACCTACATGATATTTGGAATCAATAATAGAACATCACCAATATATTATCTTATAATCTTTAAAGAACAAAGAATGTACCATACACATCTTTAGTTAGGCAACTAAAGCAGATCTTCAATTTTTTTAAAGAAATCTTACATAAATGCTTCATGCATTTTGACCAAAACTTTTTTTTTTAATTAGACACCATCGTATATACGACAATCATGCACACATTGACTTATGTTTTACTTCCTGTGTTTTTTGTTCTAGTACTTTAACGAGCTTGGATAGGCGTTTTGTTGTTGGAGTTCAAAATGAACTCCTACAGGGGTATTTTGGTAATTTTATAAGCTGCAGGTACCAAAGTAATACTTCCTCCGTTCTAAAATAAATGAAACACTTATCATTTTAAGCCATTTCAAAATAAATGAAACATTATTTTATTTGGTATTCACTCCTTTCTATCTCTCTCCTCATCACATGGGTCCATATTTTTCTTTCTTTCTCTCTATCTTTCTCCTCTCATAAATCCTCGTGCCAATGCCCTACGTTTCATTTAAAACAGAACGGAGGAAGTATGTAAGTTAGTACCAAAGCGCGGTCAAATTGGTAATAAGTATGTGTCACTTTCGTATTGGTATCAAAATCAAAGTGACTATTTTGGTCTCAATTTTACTGCAAAGTATTAAATTACTTTGGTACCCTTGTTGAAGTCCAAATGAACTCGACAATGAGACACCTAAGCTTTTAAACAACTTTAATTATTAATACAATTTTTCACTAGGTACCCCTGTGGTATTTCAAAATTCATGAGGTACCCATGTTGTTTAAAAAATGCACCAGGTACCCTTACTTTGGGGGGAAAATGTACGAAATGCCCTTAATAACTAGCGGTGTCAAGTTTACGTTAGTCATTAGGGTTAATTAACTCCTCTAATCCTAATTAAACCCTCTAACCCTAATCCCTAACCCCCCCTAACCCTCTAACACCTCACCTCACCCCACCCTACACCCTAACCCTAACTACCCACCACCACCCCACCCCCCCTGCGCCCTCCCCCACCCACGCAGCCCTCCCCTCCCACCCCGCAAGCACCCCCACACCCGGTTTTCTCTTTCCCCTCGTTTCTTCTCGTCGGCGCCCGACGCTCGCCGGAAGCTTCGCCTACCCCTTTTGCCTCGGCGTCCCATCTCCCTAATGTTCTTTGCTCTTTTCTCCCTCTTCTTCCGGCGGTTGTCGCCGGAGCCGCACTCTTTTCTTTCATCTCCCCGTCTTGGTCTTGTTCTCCTTATGTTCGTGCTTGTCGTCGGTGGGGTTGTGGTTGCCGCTCTCTCCTCTCTCTCTTCTTCTTGCGGTTGTCGGTGTTGTCTTGTCGTCGGTGGGGTCGTGGCTTCCCTTGTTGTTGTCGGTGTTTTTGATGTTGTGCTTAGGTGGGGGAGGGGGGTCTTGCGGGGGAGGGCATGGGGGGTCTTTGCAGGGGGGGGGGGAGGGAATGTTACGGGGCTACGGGGTGGGGGAGGGGGAGGGGGAGGTGGTGGTGGTTGGGTGGTGGTGGGGGTGGGTGGTGGTGGGGGTGGGGGGTGGGTGGTGGGGTGGTGGTGGTTGGGTGGTGGTGGGGTTAGGGTTTGAAGTTAAGGGGTAAGGTTAGGTTAGAGTTTGAAGTTAGGGAGTTAGGGTTAGGGTAGGGTTAGAAGTTAGAGTTTAGTTAGTTAATTAAGGCTAATTAGGGTTTAATTAAGGTTAGAGGGGTTAATTAACTATAATGACTAACGGAGACTTGACACCGTTAGTTATTAAGGACATTTCGTACATTTTACCCATACGGTCCGTTTGGTAGTTGGTTATAAATGGTGGTAATGAGAATGAATTTGTATGTAATTTTGTGAAGAAAATCATGGTTCATTCCCATGGTAATGCTAATTTATCCTATAGTGTCTATTTTTCTTCTTGAATTTTCATTCTCATCCAATACCACCTTGTTAGGTGGTAATGAGTGGTAATGAAAATTAGGTGTGGTTTGCTTTCCCATTCGTGGAGAAAAAACATAAACTGGGGATTGAAATCGCTTCCCATGAAGATTTTAAAGGTCGTTTCCCTGTAGTTTATACTTAAAATTCATTCCCATTACCGCAATTTATTAACGACTACCAAAAGCCACTAGAGTAAAGTGATTTGTGCGTTTTTGAAATAAAGGCACTTGAATTTTCAAAACCATAAAGGTACTTCGGTGAAAAAACCGTTATTAATATTTTTTTTTTTTTAAAAGAACGTTATTAATATTTTTTTTTTTAAAGAACGTTATGAATATCTTTAATTGGCTATTGATAGAAGTTTTAGTGCCTTTTTGTTTTCCAAAAACCCGACATTTGATCTTGACAAATGACAAGTGACACCTCCAAACAAAAACCAAAACCTCTCATGGCAGTCGACGAACCAAAACCTTACGATCAACTTTCCGGCGAATCAGCCGGCGATCATGAACTCGCGCAAGGTAAGCGCCCGAAATTCGCTCCTGATCGACTCACTGAGTTACCCGATTTAGCCCTCGCTCACATCCTCTCTCACCTCTACGTCGAAGAAGCAGTGAGAACCATCGTTTTGTCGAAACGATTCAACTCAGTCTGGAACTCGGTCTCCACACTCAACTTCTCCGACGAAAACTACCGCAAATATGGCAACTCCTTCATCAAGTTTGTCGACTCTGCGTTAGGGTTTCACAATGGCCAGAAAATCGAGAAATTCTCCGTCAAATTTAGGTATGATACAAATTATACGAATTCCGTTGATGAGTGGATTAAATTCGCTGTTCAAAAGCAGGTCAAATCTTTGTGTTTAGATTTTACTCAGAAATGTAGTAATCGTTATCAGATTGCAGGTGTTGAGTATGATTTGCCTGAATTTCTGTACGATAATGCGAATTTGGTGGAATTGGTTACTTGTTTATGTAGATTTTCCCCTGAAGGATTATTTAATTGGAGTTGTTTGAAGTTACTGAGCATAACGAAAATTAAATTGGATGAGGAGATGATTTCTAGGGTTTTGTGTGGGTGTCCTGTGTTGGAGACGTTGGAGCTGATAGAATGGAGTGGGTTTGATAAGCTGAAGATTGAGTCAGTTAGTTTGAGGGTGTTGAGGATTGTTGGGGAGCAACCTCCCAAATATCATATACAACTACATGATGAGTGCTTGTTGGAGATTTCGGGTCCGAATCTGATGTCTTTGCAAGTTTCGGGTCCTTTATACAGAACGAAAGTTCGGGTGAGCGATGTAGGGAGTTTGATGAATGCTACCATGGATTTCGATATTAGACCTCAGCATCGTTACGCGTCTACTTGGTGTGTTGTGAGGAATCAAGATATTGTAAGGGATGTTCTTGAGAGTCTTTGTTTTGTAAAGACACTTACGCTTGGTGGATGGTTCATTAAGGTATATTATTCTTTCTATCATGTTTTTTCTTAGATTTCGCAGATTTTTAGATATAACTATAGGTTGAAGTCTTTATCGATGATGTAGTGCTTCCTATAGATTAAATTTCTATGACAATTGTAGAAAGCAACCAACCACTTTGCCAATAGTTTGATGTAATGACTCTGAGAAAAAGGAAAGGGGTTGCTGATAATTGAAATTGATGATATTTACTTTAGTGTCATTTTCAATTAAGAATCTTCTTCATTATATTCTTAGTCTTTTTCTGTTTTAATTTTGGTTCTTTGTTGTCAGTGTGATACGTTTGAACCTGATTATAGAAAATTGAGGATGAGTTAGCAATATATGATACTTGAAGTTGTATAATGTGGACCTGTATGATATCATGACGAGCAGACCCTACGATTAGTTTATTATATACATACTGTTGTGGGGAGTTTGTGTGGTTTTGAAAGATATCCTACTGTTTCGTTTTGGACAAGTGATGTAATTTACAATATGTGGAAGATAGTTTGTTGGCTCTTCTCCTTTTTCAATTTTTTTCCTCTCCTGTATACTGGAGTCTGAAACAATTGGCGTGGTTCTAAATTTCTAATTGTCGCCTGAGAAATTAAGATATAGCTCTTCTTGAAATCCAGAAAGTAAGTACTTGGGAATGCCTATTCTTGATGTTATAGAGGAGCATCTGATGGGGAGACTCTTTAGAATGACTCTACACGTGTGTTCATACCTTCACTTTTATTAACTGCTTCATGTGCTTAAAAGCATAACCATGTCCAGTTCTCCCCCCTCTTTTCGTAGACAAGAAATGTTTCCTCTCAGGTCTCAAGAAATGTTTCCTCTGGGCTGCCCTTGCACAAGGCCACTCACCCAGAGGCCCAACAAACCCCAACCTCCCCTCCTCCCCCAACAATATTGAAATTTTGCTTCCACCAAGATTTGAACATTGGTCTCCCATGTGGGAGATAGAAAGCCATACTATTGGACCCAAGGGTCCTTGGTGTTTCAACTAGTTATATGGTCCTTAAAAAAACTAGTTAATTATATACTTCCTCCGTTTCACAATACATGCACCATTTACTTTTTCACGCACTCCAAACTCTTCTTTGGACATTAATATCTTTAAATGTGTATAAGTGAAAATTATAAAAAGTTGATATTCGGAATCCTCACATTGAGACGAATTTAACAAGATCCCACTTGACTATGTTTTTTCTTATGTAATGGTGAGAGAAAAATTGTCAAAGTTACTTGATGAATAGTGCCTAAATGAGAAATGGTGCATGTATTGTCAAACGAAGGTAGTAAATGGTAAGTATTTCTCTTAAAACCTACATGATATTTGGAATCAATAATAGAACATCACCAATATATTATCTTATCCATTCCATACCCATTAAAAAGTGAGAAGTTGATCTACTGTAGCTTAGGAACAGTAAAATATCTATTTCGCCCCTCCTTCTCCACCCAAAGTTACAGTGAAATGGCTTTTTTGCCCTTGCTTTGCTTACGTTGCCTTCCGCTGTTCTTCCTTATCATCTATTTCCTCCCGTTTTTCCTCTCCATCGTTTGTTCATCTCATCTGACCTAATTTCTTCCCTCTTCTTTTCACCTATATCCATACCACATCGTTCAACATTTTCGAGCAACGCCTCTTTTTCTTTTTCTTCCTACACCCGTAATTTCTCTCAGGTAAACTCTGCCCTCTTTATCTTTTTTTAGATCTTTTTGTTTTCTTTTCTAGATTGATTATGACTTATTATTGGTTGATTTAGTGCAAAATCCATTGTGGGTTTTGCTGAATTTCTTAATTTATATTGTCTAATATAATTACCTATTACAATCTAAAAGTCAAAGAGTGTGTCAAGTGGAGGAAGCTTCCTCGTCTCCCAAATTGGATTCTCCCAAAAATCTACTCCCACCTTACTTACCAGATTAAATTTTCACTTATATTTATTTTTGATCATGCAGAAAATCAGCCCATGGTTGAGCAAGTATATCGCAGAGAAGACAAGTATGAGATACATCTCATGGTGAGGATCTAAAAGAAAAGTTGTAAGTGTGAATTCTCTATTTTCAAATTAATAGTTATGGTTATATAATTTGTTCTATTGATTAAATATAGACACCGCCTCTACAATTGAGATCATCACTAAAGAGAGGAAGAGATGGCGGAAATGAGAAGTCGCCAAGTCGGTGCCACCTCTATTTTTGTCGATCACCTGATTAGGTAATTAATCTATCGAAGTAGTATTAATGACTGATAGTAATTGGATACCAAATAATTGGTTGTAGAATTACTTTGTGGTTGTTTACCAGGTAATTATAGTATTGTTAGTGAGCAATAGTAACGGTTTACTTTTCAAGTATAAATGTATAACCATGGTTAAGCTTTACATTTACCGTCCTCCTTTGTGTTGCATGTGAGCTGCGTTTTTGAGGTACGAGTGTAATCATGATAATTTGTTATAAAACTTGGTACTCCGCGTATTCATCTAATCAATTTTACATCCAAATTTTTGATTAACTTGAATATTAAAAAGGCTTTTTGCCTCTTAGATATACTATATTTCCTAAAGGAGTGTAGAATTGGAGAAATATAGTTCTTTTAGATGTTGAGGATTTGATTATTGAAGATTTCGTGTTGAAATTTACTAAATACTGAAGTACTAATTTGTTTTGCTGGTGGGATATTTTGTTATTAGCCTTAGAAATACTCATGGCTGCTGCTTTTTTTTGAAATGCTGAATATATGTTATAGTTTGTAAATCTATACTATTATGGATGCTTAAAAGGAGATATGTTTCCAATAACTTTCAGAGACACATATTGATGGTGGGATTGAAGCCTTTTGTGCAAAAGGAAGAAACAAGAGGAACAGAAATAGATGAGGGAAAGTTGGAGGAATGCAAGAGATGAAGGGAGCAAGTGGAGAAAGAAGAGCTACAAGAGATATAGAGGTTGTGACGACAATTTCACTGGTGGCAGATCAAGAGTTAAAAAGAGCAAGGGTCGGGTCATTTCTCATCCTAATCTTTTTTACATGTCCGATCATTCCCATGCAATGGGATCACGCAAAAGAATGTCTTCGAGTATGATATATAATCGAGTGGATTAATGGCCGATAAGGTTCATGGTAAGGCCCAATTAGTGAATTATATGCTTGGAGAATCTTACACCAACTCATCTAAGTATCTTGGATCCGATCCTTTGTTTCCTAAATAATTTTATATAGTGGATGCTATATGAATGGTTTACTCAACTCAATTACATTACATACTTGGGAAGGACATGTTGCATAATGCATGCTTAAATTTCTATTGGTTTGATTGGAGTGGAATTTTTTTACACTTTTAGGGATATATAGCCTAGATGTGCACGATCGATTTCTTGAGAATATGGATTGACTTCCCTGTGCCCTGGTTTCTTTTAATCCTTACTTCCCCTTCCTTTTAAATTTATTTGTTGTTATGTTTAGTAGTATGTATATGTAATCATTCTATGCAACTATACTTCTGAACTTTTAGATTAATACAAGATCACAACTTGGCAAGATCTTTATGTATGGATTTTTCTTCTTTGTATATAATATTGCTTGAGAGTAAGGATCTTAATCATAATGGAAGTGGGAGAAAAAAGTGTTATAAGAAGGAAAAAGATCATAAAAAGAAAAAAGGCAAACAAAATCCTTGTTTTAATTTACACTTTTAGATATACTAACTTTCTGAATAATTGTTAAGACTCAATTATGAAATGCACTTATTCGTATATACCAATATACTATCATCTTATCTAATGTAGAGAGCTGTTCTTGTTTATTAAAATTAGGTGACCTGCAAGCTACAAAAACTAAGCACAACAAGCTTATTGAGCTTTAATATTCACTTTGTTTCACAAAGTTACTTGCTTTCCTTCTTGGGTTGCTAATAGACAATAGACTTGCTCACTTTGAAATATGGAACCCATCACATTGGCAACCTCTTTGATCTTTGTAAATTTTCTTGATTTAATGTCAGTGGTGTTTATGTAATGACAGGTAAAGCAGCCCTGCACATTTTTTGAATCTCTTCTAGGATGCTCAGAAGTCAGAAATCTCCAAGCTATGACGAGCATGGGTTTGATTCAACGACCTAACTGAATAGCTGAAATGTCATGTCTCTTACTTGGAAGGTAACTGAGTTGTGTCAGTTCTATTTCGTCTTGTCTGTAAATTTTCTTGAAATTTCATGTCCAAACAAAGGCATGGCAGGCTAAACTTACTTGTACCAACAATTTCACAAGGGAAAGAAACCCACGTTCAATTTGGTATCCTGACCCCCCATTTAGAATCAACTATTGTGCTAACTGCTAAGCGTGATATTGAAGTTGAGTGGGAGAATGATAATGGTACTGATGGTGAACTACCCTTGAAACTAATCCTGACATACCAACAAGATGGGGTTATGATTATGGTACTGGGTGAGGTAAACCGTGGAAGGGTCTTCTTTGAGTTTCTATGAATTGTATGATCTTTTCTATTGGCATAACACAATGTTGGTGTAGTTTTACAAGCTTTTCTTTTGGTTTCTAGGTCTTTCTTTTATTGCTTTCCTTACTTTTCTTCATAACACTAAAATTTGTTCTATGGAAAATATTGTTGTTATACATCGTTCTACTAATATATTGACAATTAAGTGCTTGAGTTTTAGTTTTGGAATAGATAATAAAGTCCTTTTGTATCTCATTCATTGTTCTTTGTCCTTTACGTTTCCCGTCTGATAACCGTCAATTTAGGTTTGGGCCGGGTTTGGGTTGGGTGGCTTCTTGTCCATACTCCTTAAGAATATGATGGTGCGAGTGATGGTCTAAGTTTGCTCGGGTTGTCGGGATTTGAGCTCAATTGGCTTCTTTTTTCTAGATGATCTATCCGTGTCAGTCCCATCTTTCATCCCCTCCAATTCGTGATCTTTTGTTTAGTTATTTGTTGCAGACAGTGAGTGCCTTAGTACATTATCTTACACAATTGGCCATCGGTTGTGTTTTTTATTTATTAATGTGAATATTTTGTTTAGATGCGAGAAAGGGATTAGAGAAAATAAATGGAAAGAACACATTTAGAGTAGAGAGAGGGAGGATTAATACTTGTGATATTTCTTTGGATTTGAGTGAGAATAGAGTAATTATTGTAATTGCCTTAGTCTAAGTTTAAGTGCACAAAGAAGCAGGAAGCTTAAGCAGTGGTTGTTATTTTTGAACTACGAGATGTATTTTATACTATTTTTATTTGAAATCAAGAGTAGCTTACTTTGGGGCCATTGATGGGGGCGTATATAACATGTGATCTCCCTCTATTTCAAACAAAATTGTGAATCATAGCACTGTGAGATGCACATTCCTGAAGTAGGCATATATTTTGGATGAGACAGGACCAGATCACCATGATATGCTTGATACTAAATGATCTCATTTCAAAAGACGACCTTTAAGAGTATTATTTTTGTCAATCTTATGTTTTCATCTAGAATTCTCTCATCCAAAGTTGTAAAGGAGATGGTATGATTGTTGATTCCGCGACGAACCACTGTAAAGAAAATGATCGACTGTTGGGGCTATTTGCTTGAGCATCATAATTTTACCTTGATGATGTATGCAGATTTATGTGGAAAATCTGTTTTCAGATTTATGTGGAGGGGCATACAATTTTCAAATCTCCCTTGTGAACACCTAACTATAACTACCTAATTATACAAGGTCGGATGAACATGTAAATACAGTTAGAAAGATATATACTGGTTGTTTCTTAGTTGTTCGGGAGAGAAATGGTTTGGAGCAATTTTATGCTGATTTGGACTTTATATGTATTATTATTTGAAAAGTGCTATCTCGTAAAATTTAGAGCGAAAATTGATTTTGTGCTCCTAATGATTTACAATTTTGATTATCTCTTAACTTTTCCAGGGGATCTCATGCCTTTTGCTTCTTTTTGTTTGTGATGTTCTACCCTATGCTTTACAATAGGGCTTATATAATAATAAAATTCGAGATTCAAGTAATGACTCATGTTAATGGACTATGGGAAACATTTTCTTTGGAATGTAGCAACTTTCTTTTTAAAATTCTGCCTTTTTACGCTTGACAATGTTCGTTTTGTGAAGGCACTTTAGCAGTTCCATGATTAAGAGTGACATTAATACTCTGATCAATCAGTCAATAAATATTGAATGTGAATCAGGGAATTGTGGGGTTCAATATGTACTTGTGTGTTAGGATAGCAACCCTGTAATATTTTTCTTACTTCTTATGTTAGTTTTCAATATGTACTTGTGTGTTAGGATAGCAACCCTGTATTATTTTTCTTACTTATGTTAGTTTTGATTTGCTTCAATGCTTTTGACTTTAATCACGTAAGAGAAGATCAGCTTAGTTATTGCTCTACCAGTTAATTTATAGACAGCAAGAGGTGGGAGTGAGAATGGCAGTGGACGACATACTAACTTATCTCCAAGTATGTATTTCAATATGTATTTATTAGTAACTATATTTTCTTTTTTGTGTCACTCTAGATTATATATACTCAAATGTAGGATTCAGAATAGACAAAATTATTATTTAAGATGGTGAGCACATGATGGGGAACTCAAAAGAGTTCTATTAAAAGCATAGCCGTGTCATTCTTCTTTTTCAGGATGACCATAACCACGCATGGGGTTTTTGAGTTTTTGCTAGCTTATCTTGATTCTCTTTGCATGATCCATAATAGTATAAAAGTTTGTTAGATTTGTTGCTTTGGGTCGTTGAGTGTCTGTGTATTCTAAATCTATGCTTGTGTTAATTTTTTAATATGTATGTTTTAAATGTGCTAGGTATATGTGCATTAAACCACGACCAAAACCTAGAAGAGCGCTTGAAGTTTTTGATTATTTTAATTTGGAATAGAGGGGACAAAGCCACATACTAAAATGGGTTTATTCACAAGGTTTGTAGATTAACTTCATTACTTCATGGTGTATCATATTCTTTATTTATGAGACAACTTGTACTTGAGCCGGGAAACTTATTACTGAGTTTATGTATTTATGAATGTTTTCATACTTGATTTTTGTATCTCAAGAAAAAGAACAAACTTAATATATTGATGTAGTTTGGGGAAATCCAAGCTCCTCCCCTCTTAATTTAGGGGTTTAATTTCAGCAGATTTGAATTTGAGGTCGATTGACATCTGGAGCGGAGCTGGAAGAGAAGTTTGTTAGGGTTAGGGTTCGTAGAGAAGTTTGTTAGAGAGAGGAGTTTCGGGGATTTTGTCTTATTTTTTCGGCCACAAGTTTTTCATTGGAGTAAATTGAAAGCTTGTATAATGCCTCATTAGCTTACGATTTTTTTTAATCAGAACTAGATTTCATGACTTTATAATATCAAACTTAGCATTTCTCATATTGTTCAGTTCTTACTTCAAATTGGTATTTAGAGATAATAATCATGATACATTTAAGTGTAATTAAGAAAGAGATAAAGAACACTTAAAAATCATTTCCTAAAACTTGCAAAACTATAAAATATTGGTTGGAATGGAGGGAGGAAGTAGGACAAGAATTTTGAAATGCTCAAAGCCATATAAATTAAATAAGCGTGATACATAAAAATTGAGAGAGGGACAAAAAGATGGAAAGCCTAAATACAAGAATGCAGACTATTTTTTAAACCTGGAATTGAGGATGAGATAAAGAACACTTCTAAGAGATTTCTAAAATTTAAAAAAGCATAAAAGACGAGATAAAAGGAAAGAAAGGGAAAGGAAAAGAGAGGGGGAGCAATTAGTAATTGACTATCAAATTAACAAAAGCATAACAATTGGGAGAGAGGGTAGGACATTTAAAAGATATTATATATTCGCAAAACCACAAAAGGAGTGAGAGATAGACAAATAGGAAAAAGGATAGAGATTGAGGGGTAGGATGTAGGTTTTGATCTGGAGTTAGGTTTGGGACTTCATTAGCATAATGTATGCATCAATTAACAGTCTAATAAGAAAGTATACCTTTTTGGTCATGAAGCTATGTTATGTGATGTATGATGTACTACTTCTGATCTTATAGTAATAGGACAATTTCATTTTTTTGGACACCTACTTGTGTAGGAAATATTCTAAATGAAAACAATAATCAGTCAGTTGAGTTATAGTTTATTGTCTTAACTTCTTTAAGTCTTTAATAATCAATGCATCCTACTGACGTTCTTGCCTTTTATGCTCATAAAGTCAAAAGACATCATTCAAATTATTAGTTGTGACTGAATTGATCAATTAAGCTATTGATGATGCATTGAGTGAATTAATATTGGTGGAAGCTATCTTACTACATACAGGATGGTCAGTTCAGAAATGGAATAAGCTTTACGGAGATCTTCCCAGCAGTCAACTTAAGCTTTGTCACTTCGTTGTATTCTTCATATAAAAGTAAAATACAACCATTCTCGTAATTGGATTCTCATAGCCGGATGGAGAGACTGACACTCACGACCGACCTAGCATCTGTTGCTACTAATGCGTTTTGCTACTAGGCATGGTGAAGTTCTTGTAATATACAGTATATTAACAATGAGCCAAGGTCGTTTTAGAGGAATATAAAGGTTCGCATGATTGCCGTAGTTTAAACGCAAAGTATAATACTTTTTTTGATATGACGGTGAAATTTAAAATAGTAGAAATCAGGAAGGAGATGAATAAAAGGGAGGGGGAGGGCCTGAGCCCTTTCTTTCTTAAAGTCGAATTTTTTTACAGCGCTGCTTGATGCTTCTAATCAATAGAAAAGGAAGCGGAGGAAAGAGAATAAGGAACTCGGAACGCCATAAATGGAACAGGAACTCATTCATTTCGTTTAAGAGTTTGTGGCACTAGCCATTCACTAACCCTCCTGAGAGTCTACGAATTAGAAAGAAATCATTAGATTAGGTGGAATATTTAGTCATGAGACAGGAAAGCCCTCTTGCTATTCAATCACGTACTTATCCATTTCATTAGTAGGAGATCGAGCTAATTCGTCTATCATTGTAGTGAGGCAAAGCGCTTGAAAGCAAGTATCCGGATCCGTTCCAGTTGTCCAAGGCTGGTTAACTCAACAATAGCCAAAACTTACAAGGCTATATGAATACTATATGTTATACAATCTAATGAGCCTATGTTCTTATCTACCAAGTATAGATGTCTTTGGTTTGCCTAACTTGATTATGCTAATGCTTAACATTTAGTTGTCGGCAATCATTGTTGCTACATTCCAACAACTATAAGACCAAATTTGCGAGTATAAGCATCAAACATCTTAGCGCAATAGCTTCACATTCAATATACTAATTACATTTGTCTCAATTCTAATATCGTATGTATACTTAAATTAAATGATAACAATAATGAACTGGCTCAAATAGCTACATCATTGATTTTATTTATTGAATTTTTCTACCTTGGGGGACGGCGCGCATCGCGCGCCGACCAACAACTAGTAATCTTTAAAGAACAAAGAATGTACCATACACATCTTTAGTTAGGCAACTAAAGCAGATCTTCAATTTTTTTAAAGAAATCTTACATAAATGCTTCATGCATTTTGACCAAAACTTTTTTTTTTTAATTAGACACCATCGTATATACGACAATCATGCACACATTGACTTATGTTTTACTTCCTGTGTTTTTTGTTCTAGTACTTTAACGAGCTTGGATAGGCGTTTTATTGTTGGAGTTCAAAATGAACTCCTACAGGGGTATTTTGGTAATTTTATAAGCTGCAGGTACCAAAGTAATACTTCCTCCGTTCTAAAATAAATGAAACACTTACCATTTTAAGCCATTTCAAAATAAATGAAACATTACTTTATTTGGTATTCACTCCTCTCTATCTCTCTCCTCATCACATGGGTCCATATTTTTCTTTCTTTCTCTCTATCTTTCTCCTCTCATAAATCCTCGTGCCAAGGCCCTACGTTTCATTTAAAACAAAACGGAGGAAGTATGTAAGTTAGTACCAAAGCGCGGTCAAATTGGTAATAAGTATGTGTCACTTTCGTATTGGTATCAAAATCAAAGTGACTATTTTGGTCTCAGTTTTACTGCAAAGTATTAAATTACTTTGGTACCCTTGTTGAAGTCCAAATGAACTCGACAATGAGACACCTAAGCTTTTAAACAACTTTAATTATTAATACGATTTTTCACTAGGTACCACTTGTGGTATTTCAAAATTCATGAGAGTACCGTCTTTGTTTAAAAAATGCACAAGTGTACCCTTACTTTGGGGGGAAACTGTACAAAATGCCCTTAATAACTAGCGGTGTCACGTTTACGTTAGTCATTAGGGTTAATTAACTCCTCTAACCCTAATTAAACCCTCTAACCCTAACCCCTAACCCCTAACCCCTAACCCTCTAACACCTCACCTCACCCCACCCTACACCCTAACCCTAACTACCCAACCACCACAACCCCCCCTGCGCCCTCCCCCACCCACGCAGCCCTCCCCCCACCCCGCAACACCCCCCTCCCCCCCCGCCGCAGCACCCCCACACCCAGTTTTCTCTTTCCCCTCGTTTCTTCTCGTCGGCGCCGACGCTCGCCGGAGCTTCGCCTACCCCTTTTGTCTCGGCGTCCCATCTCCCTAATGTTCTTCGCTCTTTTCTCCCTCTTCTTCCAGCGGTTGTCGCCGGAGCCGCACTCTTTTCTTTCATCTCCCCTGCTGCTTGGTCTTGTTCTCCTTATGTTCGTGCTTGTCGTTCGGTGGGGTTGTGGTTGCCGCTCTCTCTCTCTCTCTTCTTCTCGCGGTTGTCGGTGTTGTCTTGTCGTCGGTGGGGTCGTTTGCTCTCCCGTTGTTGTCGGTGTTTTTGATGTCGTGCTTAGGTGGGGGGAGGGGGTCTTTGCGGGGAGGGCATAGGGGGGGTCTTAGGGGGTGGGAGGAGGGAATGTTACGGGGCTAAGGGGGTGGGGGGGGGGAGGAGGAGGGGGGGGGAGGTGGTGGTGGTTGGGTGGTGGTGGGGTGGTGGTGGTGGGGTTAGGGTTTGAAGTTTAGGGGTAAGGTTAGGTTAGAGTTTGAAGTTAGGGGGTTAGGGTTAGGGTAGGGTTAGAAGTTAGAGTTTAGTTAGTTAATTAAGGCTAATTAGGGTTTAATTAAGGTTAGAGGGGTTAATTAACTATAATGACTATGTAAACTCGACACGTTAGTTATTAAGGGCATTTCGTACATTTTACCCTGTAGAGTAAAGTGCGTTTTTTGAAATAGCGAGTGCCGTGAATTTTAAAAACCATAGAATGCACCGGTGAAAAAACCGTTATTAATAATATTATTTTTTTTAAAGAACGTTATGAATATCTTTAATTGGCTATTGATAGAAGTTTTAGTGCCTTTTTGTTTTCCAAAAACCCGACATTTGATCTTGACAAATGACAAGTGACACCTCCAAACAAAAACCAAAACCTCTCATGGCAGTCGACGAACCAAAACCTTACGATCAACTTTCCGGCGAATCAGCCGGCGAATCAGCCGGCGATCATGAACTCGCGCAAGGTAAGCGCCCGAAATTCGCTCCTGATCGACTCACTGAGTTACCCGATTTAGCCCTCGCTCACATCCTCTCTCACCTCTACGTCGAAGAAGCAGTGAGAACCATCGTTTTGTCGAAACGATTCAACTCAGTCTGGAACTCGGTCTCCACACTCAACTTCTCCGACGAAAACTACCGCAAATATGGCAACTCCTTCATCAAGTTTGTCGACTCTGCGTTAGGGTTTCACAATGGCCAGAAAATCGAGAAATTCTCCGTCAAATTTAGGTATGATACAAATTATACGAATTCCGTTGATGAGTGGATTAAATTCGCTGTTCAAAAGCAGGTCAAATCTTTGTGTTTGGATTTTACTCAGAAATGTAGTAATCGTTATCAGATTGCAGGTGTTGAGTATGATTTGCCTGAATATCTGTACGATAATGCGAATTTGGTGGAATTGGTTACTTGTTTATGTAGATTTTCCCCTGAAGGATTATTTAATTGGAATTGTTTGAAGTTACTGAGCATAACGAAAATTAAATTGGATGAGGAGATGATTTCTAGGGTTTTGTGTGGGTGTCCTGTGTTGGAGACGTTGGAGCTGATAGAATGGAGTGGGTTTGATAAGCTGAAGATTGAGTCAGTTAGTTTGAGGGTGTTGAGGATTGTTGGGGAGCAACCTCCCAAATATCATATACAACTACATGATGAGTGCTTGTTGGAGATTTCGGGTCCGAATCTGATGTCTTTGCAAGTTTCGGGTCCTTTATACAGAACGAAAGTTCGGGTGAGCGATGTAGGGAGTTTGATGAATGCTACCATGGATTTCGATATTAGACCTCAGCATCGTTACGCGTCTACTTGGTGTGTTGTGAGGAATCAAGATATTGTAAGGGATGTTCTTGAGAGTCTTTGTTTTGTAAAGACACTTACGCTTGGTGGATGGTTCATTAAGGTATATTATTCTTTCTATCATGTTTTTTCTTAGATTTCGCAGATTTTTAGATATAACTATAGGTTGAAGTCTTTATCGATGATGTAGTGCTTCCTATAGATTAAATTTCTATGACAATTGTAGAAAGCAACCAACCACTTTGCCAATAGTTTGATGTAATGACTCTGAGAAAAAGGAAAGGGGTTGCTGATAATTGAAATTGATGATATTTACTTTAGTGTCATTTTCAATTAAGAATCTTCTTCATTATATTCTTAGTCTTTTTCTGTTTTAATTTTGGTTCTTTGTTGTCAGTGTGATACGTTTGAACCTGATTATAGTAAATTGAGGATGAGTTAGCAATATATGATACTTGAAGTTGTATAATGTGGACCTGTATGATATCATGACGAGCAGACCCTACGATTAGTTTATTATATACATACTGTTGTGGGGAGTTTGTGTGGTTTTGAAAGATATCCTACTGTTTCGTTTTGGACAAGTGATGTAATTTACAATATGTGGAAGATAGTTTGTTGGCTCTTCTCCTTTTTCAATTTTTTTCCTCTCCTGTATACTGGAGTCTGAAACAATTGGCGTGGTTCTAAATTTCTAATTGTCGCCTGAGAAATTAAGATATAGCTCTTCTTGAAATCCAGAAAGTAAGTACTTGGGAATGCCTATTCTTGATGTTATAGAGGAGCATCTGATGGGGAGACTCTTTAGAATGACTCTACACGTGTGTTCATACCTTCACTTTTATTAACTGCTTCATGTGCTTAAAAGCATAACCATGTCCAGTTCTCCCCCTCTTTTCCTAGACAAGAAATGTTTCCTCTCAGGTCTCAATATGAGGAAATGAATTGTCACTAAAATTAATGTTATATAAGGAAGAAATTCCCATTAAAACCCAAATCATTGTCCTGTGTTTTCAGTGCGTTATCCCCTCTTTTTAATCCAACTTGGCATGGATAGCTTAGCTTTCAACTTCACTGTGTTAGATGCACGCATATAATGTTTTCCGTTTTGTGTTTTTGGTGGTCTGCGTTTGCTAAGACAAAAGTTGATTGATTTAAGTTGTTGCTGTGTTGCTGAATGTGCTTAGGCTGTATCTATGTGTGAGGCTTACAACCTGTCATCTCCTTGGTCGGAACGGCGGAGTTTAACTCTGTGCATACCTGTAATCCAATGGGATCATGCTGGGATAGCAAGCCTACTGCACAGTTCACCTTATCTGGAGAATTTAGAAATAAAACTCTCCTATTGTTCTGACATGGTAAAATTCTTGTACCTTTTGTTCTGTCTTCATCTATATACTTCTATGTTTTATTATTCCTAAGATAAGTGTTCTCACCTGGCTAGTGTGTACTTAGGTCGCCATCCAAATTCCAAAGCCTGGTCAAGGAATTTGGCATAGTCTGCCGCTACTTAATCTAAGAGCTCGGTGAAATGTTATGTTCATTATATGCCCAATTATTTCTTTCTTTTGAAGAGGGGGAATTCGATGTTTTAATTTTATATGAGCAGAATGGGTTTACAAAATACCAAATAAACCAATTACCCCACACAAAGCTTAGCCATTAATTTTATCACGGTCTTTCAAGCCTTTAAGCAATCCACCTTCAGAAAGGGTAGGCTGAGGCACATAAAATGCTGAAACTCTCAAGGGTGTGAAAGATTACACAGATGACAGACCTAGTTAAGCTGAACTGACTAATTTGACCTGACCTGAGTTACTGACCCGAACGCAAACTGTACTAAAATATTTTACGAAAACCGAACTGTAATTGATAGAGTACTTCAGGTTGGTCTGTGGTAAGTTGATGTACAAGTACTGCTACTACAGCTTAATTTGGGAACTCTTGTGAATCATTGTGCTGACTTCTGCTGAGTCAGTCTAAGCTGTAGTCTTGTGGATTGAAGGAACATGCACATTTTCCAGAACAAGTAATCTACATAAAACGATGTATGATCCATAGTGAAGAAGATTGCAGCTAGTGCTGATGGGGGGCATGCAATGTATTAAGCTGAGACAACTTTGTAACGAGTTAACGACTCTAGAGTTAATAAGCAAGTCCCCCGAATTGCTTTCATTTTGGTTCATATTCAGGTGATGATTCACTTAGCTTGAGGTCCGATAATGCTCCAGTCCTTTTGCAATTAGTTGGCTATTCACATATCCGTAGTTGAGTCTTTCAAGCATGGCAAAGGTTTATTTTGTCGAAGTTACTTGTGTTATACAGCAATAGAGCTGCATTACTGGGTTAATTGTGACTGCAGGGTGCCAAGATGGTTGTGCTAAGATTGTTTTATGCAGGAGTCAGGACTGATAAATTTACTCGTGAGATTAACTCTCATGATCTCATCACATTCATGTCCCAGTTGCAACTAATCCAGTTTATCTTGAAGACTTGAATCATCTAATTAAGATCAAAATGTCCGCTTTAACACCTATAATTTCTGGTTTGGTTAAGTGCCTGATGCTAGGTATGTGGTGTTGATTGCAGTGCGCTTTGGAGCATGCGTCTCGCAATAATTCTGAAGTGGACTACTATTGGAAGTTGTGGAATACGATTTCCAAATGTCCCCTTCTGCATCTCAAGGCAGTCAAGGTTGTTAATTTCCGTGAATCTTGCAGATCAATGAAGCCCCTGTTTCAATTTCTGGAGTTTTTGCTCCGGAACTCAAGGGTTCTTGAAGAGATTGCTATACAAAGGTCAAGATATGTGACACGGGGGACATTAGATGAGGCTCTGAAGCTGCTTGCTGTTCCTACAGCCTCTCCTGATGCTGTAGTGCTGTTTGAACCTCCTCATCTGTGGGTTGATCCCCTCTGTATGTACCAAAATTCTGGTCCTATGAATCATCTTTGGGTGTATAGAGACTCAAAGAGTATTGTAGACAGTATTTTATCTCATTTCTCAGGACCAGGACCAGCTAACGACGTCACCGACTAGAGTACGAGACTAGTTATATTCGTATAGTGAGCCGAAACTACTTGTAAAATGTAAATATATCAATATTTGCTGCTCGCTGTTATGCTGCAGGAAACAACTTATCCAAAAACTCCGACTTCCATAACTATAAGTGATGTCGACGTATGCTGCAGCCTTCTTTCGCACAAACGTATCTGCCTTCCCTTGAAAGGTTGATAATCCGATCGTTCAGTAGTATCAATTTTCCAGCAAACTCTAATTCTTAAATTTCGCAATGTCTCTCGAAACACCTTCATCCACAAGGAGATTAAAGTCTCAAAATGTGTCTGCTTCAGCTAATAACGCCATTAACAACACCACCAATTTGAAAAGCCGGGAAAAGAAATAAACATCGAGAAATTAATCATCCAATTGTTGTTTTTATTTGCTGCTTGAATTAGGGTTCAAGCTCGTCTTTGTTAGCTTTAAACTCTAATTGAATTACTTTATTTCCATCTTGTTTAATTTAGGGTTTTTTTGTCAGAAAGGACCTAATAAAATACAAGTTTTGTAGGGAAGGACCTAATAATTTTTTTTTTGTCTAAAAGGACCTATTAAAATACTTCCGATTGTTAATAAGAACCAGTTTATGAATTTCAGGCCAAAACTCGAAGTTTTTTCCAGAAATCGAAGGAAAATGTCTGCGAAATCATCTTCAAGCAATAAAATTTCTGTCAAATGTAGTTGTGGCGTCCCAATTGCAAAAAGTCAACGCCGGAATATGGTAATTTTGGTCTGAAATTCATAAACTGGTTCTTATTAACAATCGGAAGTATTTTAATAGGTCCTTTTAGACAAAAAAAAAATTATTAGGTCCTTCCCTACAAAACTTGTATTTTATTAGGTCCTTTCTGACAAAAAATCCTTTAATTTAAGTCTTCTGAAAATCTCCATAAATTCTCCAATTTGTCATTGTCTATCTCTCTCTCTTTCCCTTGTTTTGCGTTAATAATTGATCAAAATTTTGCAATAAAATTGTATTCTAGTAAAGGGAAATCCAATAATCGCAATTCTTAAATTCTATAATAAATTTGATGAAATCCAAAAAAAGTTTACTTAAAAGCCAAGGATTTCTAGAGAGAGAGGCTCTGACTTCTCTCTAGAAAATCCCTTTAGTTTTCTCCAAAAATAAACCCTAAAAACCCTAGCCCCAAATCAATTTCTTTAGAAATTGAAACCCTAGCCTCCCCTCTCTTCATCTCTTCCTAGATCTAGCCATTGTTATGGCTTAGTTCTTATCATTTTAGTCAAATTTCTCCTGTCCTCAGTCGGACTTTGTTCTCTCTAGCCCCTTCTCTCCTTTTTCAGTTCGTTCTCGTGATGGTTCGTCGCGATGGTGGCCTGGTCTTTCGGTTGTTGATCTTGGCCGAATCTGCTTTGTTTCGGTGGGTGCTGATGGTTTCGAGCCATCTTCCTTCTCCCGTTTTAATTTGGCGGGTCTCGGGCTGGGCGTTTCCAATTCGCCATCCATTCGGGCTTCTTGTCTCTAGTTTCAGTTAGTCTTTGTCGCCGGATTTTCGTTCGTGGTGGGTCGTGCTCGTGTCTCTCTGTGTAGATCGTGCCTCAGCTCCGATGAAGGGGATGCATAAATTTCTTGCGTAGCCTATGTCGTTCCAGAAGAATTGTTTGGTTTATTGTATTTATTTTTTTGCTTTTCATTCTTTTTGTTTATTGTTTCTAATTGTAGTTGATTAGTTTTCTGTTTGTTTTGTTTAGATTAGTTTGATTAGGTTTGTTTTTAAGTTTTGTTTTTTGCAGTTGTTTGTTAGCTTGTGTTGGTGATTCTATTGTGCTGGCTCTGAGTTCTCAATTTGGGTGGGATTCGGGGGTTTTGATCTTTTACAGCTTTCGGCTAGTCGTTCTCCTTAAAAGTCTATTCACCAAGTGTTCTTGGAACTGGGGCTGGGGAGTTTTGAGACCAGAGCATGCGTTTATCTGTACTTTGTAATCCTTCTTTAATTGTTTTAGAGTCTGTATTAGAGTCATGTGGCCATCTCTTTTGAGATGCCTCAGGTTGTCCACCTGGTTTCCTTTCCTTATCCAAAAAAAAAAGTTTACTTAGCATGGATTTCGAAGATGAAAGCTTCAAGATTTTGACCTCGAAATTGCCGATAGTATGAGAAGGAGATGAAAAAAAGGGAGAGGCAGGGAAGGGAGAAAGTTCAAAGGGAAATGGTAGTTTGGTCCATCTTTAGTTAATGGATAGTTGGAACTATTTAAAGAAGATCACCCTAAAGTGGAAGCTTGTGGGACGTGTTATATCGATAGTATGACGGTGTATGATGATTTATACACAAAGATAAACATAGTCATATGAGATTTTATTTGATTCGTATTAATGTGTAGTTTTCTAATATTTCATTTGCATAATTTTTTAATAGGATAATTGTTTGAAATTGGAGGGAATATATACTCTATTTCTATATTTTTATCTTAATTAACCTTCTTATTTTACACGAAAGTAATATGAATTAGTATCAAAATACTGACTATCTTATAATAATGCATATAAAATGAAACTAGGTTAGAACTTAGAAGCTTAGGTGAACATAGTATCAGCATCCTGAGGGAAGGTCAAAATAATGACGAAGAGGCATGATTAAACAAAAGTACTGATCTTGTCTTCTTATATGAAAACAACACCCATCGACTGAACTTGTATAAATCATGAAAATTTAGTATTTACTTTAGGGTTTTGTTACAGGTTGCCCTTATGTTGTGTAATGAAAAATATACTTATCATGTAAGAAATTTGTGATAATGTCACACACTCACACTGACTTATCCTTGAATATCATTATTTGTTGATATTGCTTTAACTTGTAGATGTAACAATTCACCTAATATATCCATATGGCTTTGATCCTCATTTCCCATATTATTTATGAGAAAGACATAGGTAGATCGATGTTTTCTTTTGACGCAGGTCGCGGGGTGGTAGATCGATGTTATATTATTATTGTTATTAATGCTTAATGTTCCTCTTTTATATAATATTTTCACCCATTAGAATATAGCATGAAAATGAGTAACTTATTACTCAATACGAATAGAATTTATTATATGATTGAATTCAACTCAACATTAACAAATATTTTTTAGATTTGTCTGTTTAAATTGGTTAGATGTAAATATATCGAATTGCATTTATCATATAATCCACATATTTTAGTATGTAACAAACATAACAATTGGATAAAGAAGCAACGCAAAGTTATTAGGCACACACTGTCTTTATTATTTCATACTCATAATAATAGGTTTACAATAACAGCTTTAATTTTATTCGCTTACTCCACTTTATTATATATATATATATAACTTTATTACATGGAGTGGAGTATATATACACACATTTTTCACATTGCAAGAGTCTTGAACAGAATAGTTGGATGATATGAAGTCGTTAACCTCAGTTGCAAGGACCATAGTAACAATAGCATGTTATGCGTGAGCAACGACCATATCTGCCATTGTCCATAGTAGCTCCCAAAAAAGTCCGGTTCCGACAAAGGCGGTTGCACCTAGTGTTGCAGCTGATTAGTATTCTAGAAAGTCTATGGTATCCACACCTCTGTTGTGCTTCTGCTGTTGGGATCTCTATAAGAAAACAAAATTTGTACATTTAATCAAATTAGTTCATAGCGGAAACCATCGACTTACATACTTGGGAAGGAGTTGTCTTTCGATCAAGTTAGCAATTACTATAATTGTTATAGGATCATTTGTGAAGAGAAATTTATTTGGATATATATTAGGTGAGGGGCCCTATGCTAAAATTCTACTGCAACCAAGGTCGTCTTAAATAGGTTGGGGGTCTGTGCTAATTATTGATATAAGTATCTAAAACTAAAATAACTACATATAATTATAAAATGTAAATATTTATTATCTATAAAATTGCTATATATTTAATACAAATTTTTAACTAAAAGAAGTACCTAAAGCATGAGTATAAGAATAAAGTGACTAAAACAAACAATAAATTTCAAATTTTGGGATCCTCTTAAATGGGAAAAACTTTGTCTACCCATCGGGTAATCTACCCACTAGAGATAGACATTAATAATTAGTGGAGTCCAACTCAGCATAATCAATTATAATTTAATTCTCTATTTCTAATGGGTAGTCTACCCAGTGAGTAGATGTAGCAATCTCCCTCTTAAATGAGGACCCCTATGCTCTAGGTCTCTTTGCACGCTTTCAAAGACAGCCTTCACTGCGATATGTGAGTCCAAGTACGATTAATAATTACCTTTTATATAGCATCAAATCCCTATAATTCTCACCTGTCTTCTTTTTACTTCCTATATTCCATTTTGACACAAGACTTTAAAGTAAAGACGCATGTGTGTGGATGTTGGAAATCATGACTTCATTAGTAGTTCACAAGAAAGCGGCTCAAAACATAAAACACTCAACAATTAAGAAAACAAAGTATTCCCTTTATTTAAAAAAAAAAATTAGATTCCAAGAGGAAACAATATAACATGGTGAGAAATGCAGATATGAAGGGATGGAATAATTGCTCACCAGTGTTTGCAACAAGAAGGACAATGAGGCATATCGCAATAAGGCCAAAATGAGTGGTTTTGGCCATCTTTGTTTCACACTTCGTTTTGCGTATGTACTTGTGAGTTTTTAATTTATCTTTTTTGAAAGGAGTGTGTACTTATTACTTGTGAATATTGTATTAAGAATCTTAGTATTTATAGAATAAGTTAACTAATAGTATATTTACCACTTGCAATTTTTTTTTTTTTGATTTGGTGGCCTAAGCAGGATCAGTCTCATGAGCTGGGGGATAAGAAAGGGGATCCTAACCCACAAGGAAACTTTCAGAGACTGGAAACTGGGGATTTATACCCATAAGCAAATATTTACACAAATTCCCCAAATTGGGGTTGATCATTGATGAGAGTCGAACATCCGATCATGAGGTTGGGAGGTGGGAGCTCCAACCATTGGGCTCCCACATGATTCTCTACCACTTGCAATATGAACATAAGAAGCAGTCAATTATGAATATATTAGCTAAGTTTTAAATTCTTATTTTTTTAATAAAAAATAGAGAGCAAATCTTGAATTGTTCTACTTGGTAAGAGTATATTTAATGGTTGAACTCTTTAACAAAACCTTATATTAAGTGAGTAACAGTTAGTTTGAGAGAGGTTAACTTTATTAGTGAGTAAATCTAATTAACACTTATCCTCAAAACCTTCCTAAAATCGAGGTTTAAGGTTAGTGAAGCCTAAATAAGATTTAGAATCCTTAGGCAATCAGAAGTGAATTAAACTTGTGAGAACCTAAGAGTATACCCAAACGACCGGATATACATTAATACTGCAATGGTTATCAACTATTCGTTTGTAATTGTAGTCTTCTAAGTCATTATAAGATTATTCCTCTTGAACTTTTGATGGAACGATAAATATGCTTGTAAATAGTTGTATTGATCCAACGACTCGAAAATTGTCAAAATTAAAATTTGGGTGCAGAGTTCTGTCGTTGAAGATCTTTGTTTTATTTCGTTACACATTATTTTGTTGGATATGTTTTCGTTGTTTCATGCTGAATTCCAAGATCTTTAAATTCTTTGTTTTGTTTACGAAATTGTCCAAAAGCTTCCAAAACTGATAATATAAAAACAAAATACCCACTCCGCCCGTATCTCACTCCACGTAATTATTTATCTCACACTCTCTTTTCATACTCATGTGATGTGGACCCTTTACTAACCTTTTCAATTAACTTTTTATTTTTACTTATCTACCTTACAACTTACACTCTCCTACTATTCACTTTTAGGCTCTTAACTGTTCAACTTATTTTAACTTATTTCAGAAAAAATAAGATAAGATAAGTTCAAATAAGATAAGATAAAATAAGATAAGGTCAGATAAGATAAGATAAAATAAGATAAGGTCAGATAAGATAAGATAAGATAAAATAAGATAAGTTCAGATAAGATAAAATAAGTTGAATAGAATGGACACTATATTAGGCAACACAATAAACTAGTATATATACCTAACTAATTAAAATATAATTGATAATATATTGTAATGTTATGCTTCTTGAACTTGAAAAATTGGTCATTTAACTATAATATCATTGCCTCATACACGTAGAAATGTAACATTGATCACGACTCACGAGCATAGGCACATTATCTTTTTTTTACGAATTTTATCATACACCCCGGTGTACCACGAGCATGGTACACCCAAGGCTATTTTTTTTGCTCATTGCTAATTTGAAATCATCCAAATAGCAAAATATACTAAAAAAGAGAGTTCCAAATTAAATGAGCAGATTTTAGTCTTGGGTGTACTATGCACATGGTACACTCGGAAATTTGTTCCCCCTTTATTACTTCATTTGTTCTTTTTGAATATCAACATTTTGACTTTTCTATTATTCACATTTTTCACTTTGACTGTGTATGATGATCTATACGTACACAAAGATAAATTAAACATAGTCATATGAGATCTTTTTTGATTCGTCTTAATGTGTAGTTTTTTAATATCTCATTTGAATAGTTTTATAATATCTCAAAGATAACAGGACAATTATTTGAGGATAGAGAGAATATATAGTCTATTTCTATATTTTTTTTTATCTTAATTAACCTTCTTATTTTATACGAAAGCGATGTTAATTAGTATCAAAATGCTATGGATTGAAAATGCTGCTAAATTTATATATATATACACACTATCTTATAATAATGTATATAAAACGAAACTAGGTTAGAACTTAGATTTTAGAAGATTAGGTGAACATAGTATCAGCATCCTGAGGGAAGGTCAAAATGATGATGAAGAGGCATGATTAAACAAAAGAACTGATCATGTACTCCTAATATGAAAACAACACCCATCGACTGAACTTGTATAAATCATGAAAATTTAGTTTTTACTTTAGGGTTTTGTTACAGGTTGCCCACTTGCCTTTATATAGTTATATGTTGTGTATGCAGTGGCGGATTTAGTAGTGGTCCCTATAGGTCACGTGACCAACTATTTTTGAAAAAAAAAAAAAAAAATCATTTTCCTCTCTCACACGCGAACACTAACCCTCATTCCCTCACCCAGTTTCTCTTTCTCTCTCGTTCTCCTTCGCGAACGCCTCGACGGAGATCTTCCCTCACCCAGTAGGCAGACGGCGACGGCGACGGTCGACGCCTCGACGGAGATCTTCCCTCACCCAGTAGGCAGAGGGCAGTAGCACTTCACACTTCGGGGCCTCGAGGCGCGACGTAGATCTGCGAAGTCGCGAAGTGTCGCCGATGGCCGAGACACTAAACTTCACCCTTGCGACTCGTCGCCGACTCGCCGGTGACCCGTGACTGGTGAGTTTATAATTCTTTCAGTTTTTTTATCATTTTTGTTCGCCGGTGAGATTTTGTTAGGGTTTTGTTCAATCACTTCAAAGTTCAATGTTCGACTTCGATCTATTTAGGTTGATTTAGGTTCTTTGTGGTTCTTTGTGGTCGATCTATTCGAAGGTCATTGAAGAGGAACTTGAGGTCATGGACAGATGGACTCATGGTTCGAAACTTCGAATTTAGGTTGATTTAAAGGTTCTTTGTGGTTGATTATTTAGGTTGATTATTTAGGTCGAATTTAGGTTCGAACTTGAGGAACTTGAGATCTATTTAGGTTGATTAATCTAGGCAGAGGGCTGCAGATTGGTGATGATGTTTGTGGTTGAATCTTACATCTTCACTTCTTCATGTCTGATTATAGGCGGACTACAGCGGTGGGTGGAGCGACGAGGCGGCGGCGGGAGCGGCGCCAAACTTCGAGTGACAGTATTCTTCTAATTCAACCTTCTTAATCTTCGCTTAATCGCTAGGATGTCAATTGGATTTCATTAGGATTTCATTACGATTGTGTTGTGAACTTGTGATTTGGGAATTAGATTAGGATGCCAAATTGACAAATGATTGTGTATTTATGTATTTTTGTCAATTGGATTTCATAACAATTGTGTATTTGTGTTGTGATTTGGGAGTTATATTAGGATGCGAAATTGACAAATGATTGTGTATTTGTGTATTTTTGTCAATTGGATTTCATTACAATTGTGTTGTGATTTAGGAATTAGATTAGGATGCGAAATTGACAAATGATTGTGTTGTGAATTTGTGATTTAGGAATTATGTTACTAAGGTTAGAAATTAGAATGTTTTAGAAATCATTTTTGAATGATGTATCATGTTTTATGTGCTTGATTGTATTGTGTTGACCTTTTAATCTCATTCAAATTATTAATTGATTTTATTTGAAGTAGTTTTTTTTAAATTCATGGATTATCTTATATGGATACGCGTATTCGAACCCGTACCCGTACCCGTCTCTGTGCAACCTAGTCGGTAGTGACCAACTATTCATAAATTCCTGAATCCGCCACTGTGTGTATGAAAAATATAATTGACTTGTCATGTAAGAAATTTGTGATGATGTCACACACTCACACTCACACTCACACTCTTATTATTTGTTGATATTGCTTTAACTTCTTATACATAGTCGATGTAACAACTAACAATTTACCTAATATATCCATATGGCTTTGATCCTCATTCCCCATAATATTTATGATAAAGACAATAGCAATAATGGATTCGGGGTCACTTGATCCCACTTGAATTGGTAAATTATGAAATTTCCTTTTTAAAATTAAATTTGATTTGAAAATTGTCTTTAGAAATTGACTATTTAACCCTAATAAGAATTTAATAATCATGGAGTGACCCACTAAATAATGAACAAAAAATGAGCCGTTAAAATTACTTATAAACCTAATTTCAAAACCTTTTCCTAGTAGCATCTCAAGTTCCTTTTTTTAAAAACCTCTTTTAAACGCCCTTTTGAAAACCCTTTTTAGTTTTAAGCCCATTATAATTAATAAATCAAATTACTTCTTTTTTTTGAAAGAGAAATTTCATTAATTGAAAGCCAAACGACATCTACAATAAGTAATAAAGAAAAACAGGATACAATCAAACAAGATCAGATCAACTTCAATTCGTCTCCGATGAAACTACAATGAACCAGATCGAATATGGTGGCGCAAGTCCCTTGTATTTGTTGTCCCAAGCAACTATTAATGGAACCGTCTATCATTTTGACATAGTTTGGAGAAGAACATTCTTGATCTATCCATATTGACCGCATCTGAGTTTCCAATACCTTCATGTTGATAGTTTTGAACTTCAACCAATGAGAACAATTTCTTATACCTACAAATAAAAAAACTAGACTCACAACTCCCATAGGGGAGAAGGAGACCTCCACAACAAAGAAGACTAGTCTTCCCATATCAGGGCACAAGAAACTCTCATAAAGAGAGACTAACTTATTCAACAAAATAAAAGGACAAACTAGAAAGTGAAAACAAGAGAGGAAAAGGGGCTTACCATGGATGAGATCATCCATGGCAGCCCATTACTGATGAAGGGAAAGGGGGAAAAAGGGAGGCGGCTAGAGAGAAAAACTAGGTTTAGGGTTGAAATTTTAGGTAAAATATGAAATTACAATATAATAAGCACCTATAATAAATCAAATTACTTCATTTAGTTAAATATCTCAAATATCTTCCAATATATTTTCTAAAATCTCTTATTGAAGGACTTGTTTATATACAATATACCATCTTGTATTTTGTATTCAGTAGTGCACTGGTTGGAATTTATATTCAGTGTTATAAGAGGTTTCATTTATATGTTATCTGAAATTATAATGAATTATATAGAATTTAATATGATATTTTCTGGTAGCAAATGTAAGTGAAAAACATAATTACATAAATGATTAAGAGATAACGTTCAACTCATTCTTACTCGACGGAATTTCGACAATAAAACTGGTTGAAATTCGTGATATGGCGATGTTACTTTCCATACAGAAGTTTTGGCATTGACTTTTTTGCTCTCAATTTCAATAATTTGATCACTTACTACCTTTTCCCAATCTATTATACTATATATATATTGTTTGTTTTTGTGTTTAACGTTGTACAAGTTATCAAGAACCGTCACGCCTTAAATTTGATTTAGTCGTCGCCGAAAATGAAGCAGTTGTAGTTAAAATTAAACAAATCGCCAGATAAGCTAAATACGCAGTTTGAGTCACATCAATCTTAACATTAAGATACGATGAAGGCTATGTTTGGCAACACTAGCTGAAATGGAGCTGAAATTGATAAGGCGCGATCGAAATGACAGAAGAAATCGAAAAGGTGTTGAAACCGATAAGTTTGGGCGATTGCATAACCTGTTTGGTAAAATTATTTATGACTGTAGCTGAAATTTTAAATTAATATATCATTACATTTTGCATAAATAAAAACCAAAGCATGTATGTGATATATATGCAGCAGCAACACTGATTCAAGTCATTCAACTAATGAGAAGCATCAAAATCACAAGCATTGACATGTTAAGTACAGTACACTAGATCAAAAATTACAACTCTATCCATAATAACAAATCAATGATACATACCTGCAAAACTTGAAGTTTGAATTTTTTGAGATCTCCAATATTATAAGAATGACGGCAGAATTGAGGAGAAAAGGAAAAGATAATTTTTAAGCATGTATTAGGGTTATTAAACATTTAAGAAAATATTTTTTAGGCTTAAAAAGATAAAAAGAAAATAAAAAAAATAAAAAAATTTCAGCACCTGATCTCAGACGCTATATTTTTCTCCAACCCAATTTCAGTCAAATTTTGGACTTAAATTTCATTTAAGTTCCTCCACCAAACACCACTAATCATATAAGGTGACTTAAAATTGTAGCACCTTATCATTTAAGTCACCTGAAATGCTTCCCCAAACAGAGCCGAAGTCAATGTTGATAAAAGTCATCTAGTTTTAAAAACTTATTTGGATTAATGGTTGAGCCTTAGGTATGATGAAGAGCCAATATAACTCGCCAGTTACTCGAGTACGTTTAGTTCTCTACTTTCATGAGTTGAGCTGAACTCGATCGAGAGAGTGAAGATTTGCACGATACTTATAACTTATGTTCATGTCAAAATAAAAGCATAACTGGGTGTTATTGCCTAAATACGGGAACTCAAGTCTAGCTACGTTTTAAGTTATATTGAGCTTTACTATTTAAACTCAGAAAAAGATCACACCTCGACTCAAGTTAAAACGGAGGTAGAAGTAGTGACTAGTGAGAGCTGAGCCGAGAAACACCAACCTCGCCCTCAGCTCGCGACTCGTCTCAAATTAATTTGGAGGTAGTAATATACTAATAAGGCATGTTCTTTTGGACTTATTATCAGTTCATTTTTCAGTTCAGTTCAGTTTAGTTACTTTCTACTTTCAGTTTCTCCCAGTTTAGTTTAGTTCAGTTACTCTCTGCTTTCAGTTTCTCCTAGTTTAGTTTAGTTCAATTCAGTTTCTCCCAATCCAAAAGAACGGGGCCTAATATTTTAATAGTTAAGCCAAGTTAACACCAATCTAGCCCTCAACAAACCTTGCTATCTGACACATATCGCCTCATATCAAATACTGACATAGTGCCACATCAATTTTGATATATGTGTGTGTCTCCTATAAATTTTTTTTCTTCCAAAAAAAGGTAATTTAGGTATCTTCATCAAACCCCCTCCTCTAATTTTAAACAACACCACACTATACTACTAGGCTACAACTTCACTTTATAGCAAAAATCCAATCTAATATACTATGATGGTGCTTCTACCAGCCTAATGCATGTAAATTAAAGTGGAATTTTGACCTCAACTCCAATGTGTTAAATGGAATATTACGATATGAACGATATTTTATTGATCATACTCCCTCTGTAACAACTTACTTACAACATATAACTTTTTTTTTATAATTACAACATATAACTCTTACCCTATTCATATACTCCCCTTTAGCCCATGTAGTATGATTAATAATATGTAAGGTTACACATATTCATATAGTTACTTGTTAGATTCGTCTCGATACTTTCAAAATATCAAATATTTATGATTTTTACTTAAAGATAATTGAAGATATCAATATTTTAAGTTGTGCATTGGGAGACGTTAAAGTCCATATATTGCAAGTAAATTAAAACGGAGGAAGTACACAACTAATGACGAAAGTAACTAAAGAATTTAAAGGAGAAAAATATTACTCATGCATTAATTTTAAAACTTCAATGGTTTAGGGTTTAGGGTTTAGGATTTAGGGTTTAGGGTTTAGGGTTTAGGGTTCATGGTACACCTGAGATCGATACTTACCATTAGCAAGTGGGATTCCGTTTTTACTCTCCTCGATTTGTCAAATTTTCTCCTTATACCCCAAAAAAGTGTAGCTTATCGTCTATCTTGTTATGTTTATTTATTTTGAAATGAAGACCAAATTAATCGATGTATAGTAGTACAAACTTTTCTAATTTCAGAATCTAGATCTGCAACCCCGTTAGTTCGTAGAACAATTCAAGGTATGTCATCCTTTTTGGATAAAGACATAAGAACGCAAGATATAGCCGTTTGTTCTTTATAATTAACAATCTAAGATTTTTTTTTTGAGGGGAAAAGCATGATAAAATTACTCCAAGGACAAGGTGTCCATCAAAACATAAGGAGCCACCTCCGGAGGAGAGTGGTTCTCCCAAATCTGTTCAACACCGAAAGGAAATAAACGGGCTAGATGGTGTGCAACAAAGTTCCCATCACGCTTTACATGCGACCAAATAACAGAAGAAAAACACACACTAGAGGATAAAATGTTATGGAGTACTATATCAAGATCCGAGAGGAAGATAGCATGCTTTGAGAGACGAGTAACCACGGTTTGGCAATCTGACTCGATAATGAGTTTTTGAAAACCGAACCTTCTTCCTAAACGAACAGCCATCTCAATGGCTTTTGCTTCAGCAATTTCAGCGGACCAATGGGCTCTCGTTCGACGCGTTGCAGTAAAGAGAACACCCCCACAAGAATCACGAGCAATGACCCCAAAGCCAACCCAACCATCTACTGCCAATGACGCATCAACGTTTAATTTAACAAAACCGTCCGGTGGAGGAAACCATTTGCAAGGACTACTAGCGGGAGCTGACACACGAGCCTGGTAAATGTGTTGGGCATATGTGCCTTGTTCGTCAGCATTTCTACTGACACGAGCCAATAACACATTGTGGGGAGTTTTATTGTTATTAAACACAGCATGATTCCGTTCAGCCCATAAACACCACGCAAGGTACATACCTTTGATGACAATCTTCTTATCGATAGTTTTCCAAGACACAATAGCATCGTACGTAGAAAGAGACAAAGCTCGGCGACGAAGTTCATCACATCCACTATCAATCCAGATATCACGCAAGCATGGACACTCAAAAATGGCATGACTTTGAGTTTCGGATTCCCCACAGCCCAAAGGACAAACATCATCATCAAGCATGTGGCGCTGCTTCAACAACCGACGCACCGGGAGAGAATTAGAACACATTCTCCATAGAAATTGCCGCACCTTAGGACTGACATCCATGCTCCAAAGGTCAACCCAGGCTTGATGAAAATTATCAAGGTTACCTCCCTTGCCAATCATGTAAGCAGTCTTCACCGAATAACAAGCGTCCTTTGTGAAAGCCCATGTTACTTCGTCCTTCATAGGAAGCATGCTAAGAGGGGTACTAAGAATGCATCTCACATCGCGATCATTGAAAACAGCCTTCAATTATCTCAACCTTCCGATCCATTGTCTCAAAGTCAATCAAGTCTTGCACCAACTTTAAATCATCAGATGGCACGCTAGTGATATGACGCCCTATATCATCAAGTACCCATGGGTCATCCCAAATGTGGATTTGAGAACCATTACCAACCCTCCACACCAAGCCTTCTTTGAGCAATGCTTTCGAACTCCATATACTACTCCAAGAATAGCTATATGTATGGCCCAAGGAAGCCTCCAAAAAATCACAATTTGGGTAGTACTTAGCTTTCATAACTCTAGCGAAAAGAGAGGTGGGAAAACGCACTAACCTCCACGCTTGACGCCCAAGTAAAGCGTCGTTGAAAACTTTGAGATCTTTGAACCCCATTCCACCAAGGCATTTCAAAGTACACATAGATTCCCAACTTTTCCAGTGAATCTTCCTTTTGGACTCGGAGCTACCCCACCAAAATCGTGCCATAGCTGAGTGAATCTTACGTATAATTGAAACAGGAAGTTTATAGACACCCATGAGATAAGTTGGGATGGCTTGAATAACGGACTTTAGCAAAACTTCTTTCCCTGCTCTCGAAAGTAGCTTCTCCTTCCATCCTTGGAGTTTCTTCCAAATTCTATCTAAAAGAGAATCAAAGATAGCTTTCTTCGATCTTCCAGTGATAGAGGGGATACCAAGGTATTTTCCATGCTTTTCCACCTGTCTCATGCTCAAGATATTTGTCAACTCTTCTCTTTTTTCAATGCTGACTCCTCGACTGAAAGAAACTTCCGACTTTTCATAGTTAATTTTCTGCCCGGATGCTAACTCATATTGGTTGAGAATATCAACGATAATAGTGCATTCCTGAGTGGAAGCTCTGGTGAAGAGTAAACTGTCATCTGCAAAGAAAAGGTGAGAAATATCTGGACCACTCCGACTGGCTCTAGCTCCATGGATCTGCTTCTCCTGAACTTTCCTCTGAATCATTTTAGAGAAAGCATCAGCAATCAGAATAAACAGATAAGGAGATAATGGATCGCCCTGTCTAAGGCCCCTCCCAGGGTTAACAGAGCCACGAACTCCTCCATTAATAATGACAGAGTAGGAAACAGAAGATACACAGTCCATAATCAGGTTTACCCATCTACCGTCGAAACCCATAGTGAGAAGAAGCTTGCGAAGAAAGCCCCATTCAACTCTGTCATAAGCTTTACTCATGTCAAGCTTCATAGCAATAATCCCTTTCCGACTCCTGTTTCTATATTTCATAGAATGGAAAACTTCTAAGGCAATGAGAGCATTATCAGTTATAAGACGTCCTGGCACAAAAGCACTCTGATTTTCAGTAACAATGCTGGGGAGATAAGCTTTCAAACGGATCACAATTGCCTTTGACACCAGTTTATAGATAACATTACACAGGGCAATAGGGCGGAATTCAGCAGCTTTGGTTGGATTTTTGACTTTTGGAATCAAAGCAATGTTAGTATGATTTACACAACTAGGAGACAGGGAGCCATGTAAAATACTACTAACAAACATGGTAATATCATCACCAACAATATGCCAAAAGCGCCGGTAAAAAGAGCATGCATACCATCGGGTCCGGCGCTTTACAAGGGTGCATTTGTTGCAAGAGCCGAATAAATCTCATCCTTTGTAAAAGGCTTCATTAATTCTTGATTGCACTCGTCAGTTATCACCGGATCAATGATCTTCAAAACCTCATGAACATGCGAGTCAGAAGGGCTGGCCGAGGTAAAAATCGAGGTGAAGTAACTTGTAAAGATGTTCTCAATATCATCAATATCATCACGCCATTCCCCTTGATCATTGAACAAGCCTGTGACATAATTTCTCTTCCTTCTTTGTGACGCTTTATGGTGAAAATACTTGGTATTTCTATCACCATCTCGAACCTCCGCTACTCTTGATCTCAAGTACCAATAAGCCTCGTGTTTAGCATGAAGGTCATCAAGTTTTTTCTCAATTATCACACGAGCATTACAACTTTCAGACGAGAGGCTTTGTTGTTGGGCCGAATGAAGTTCCTTCTCAGCTTCTTTAATTTGTTTGTCAAGTTTCCCAAATTTATCACCACTCCATTGAACTAATCTGTGGGCCAAACTAGTGACACGGCCCGTTAGAGTATCACCCGAAGATTCAGCCCAAGCGGACCTCACCAGCTCCTCACAGCTATCGTCCAGTAACCAGGAAGATTCAAAAAAGAATCTGCGAGCTTTCCCTTTGGGCCTGCTATACTGTTTGGGCCTGAGTATAATAGCAGCATGGTCAGACTTGTAACGAACTGAATGATCAACAACGGAGTTGGGATATAAGTCCAACCAAGAAGGAGAACTGATGAAACGGTCCAACCGCTCACGAATACAAGTAGAGATTGAGTTTCCACGTTCCCAAGTATGCCACGAACCTTCATAACCAAGATCCCGAAGAGAGAGATCATCCATAGTGTCTCGAAAATTTACCATCTCCCTACGAACTCGATCCACCCCTCCTTCTTTTTCTTCATAACTCAAGATCTCATTGAAATCCCCACCAAAAAGAATAGGAAGGGTTGATTCTTCACATAAATGCCTAATCAATGACCATGTATGATGTTTTTCTTCTTCTTTAGCCCACCCATACAAGCCAACAAATCTCCATTTTTTATTACCATCATCAATATCACCGCAAATATGATGTTGAGAAAATGAAATAAGAGAAAACAAGAACTTCCTCTTTCCAATACAAGCACAAACCACCCGCTCTACCTATACTAGCCACACCAAAAGCATTTTTAAAGCCGAGACGACCCTTCAAAGCTTCCACTTCAACTTTATTAATCATTGTTTCAGATAAAAATACAATATCCGGGCCATAGAAATTACTCCATCTACGGAGCCCGAACCGACCAAGGGTTGCCCATCCCCTGCAGGCTCCAACATAGGATATTCATAATTCTTGGCGGGATTGGGCATTCCCAACCTCCGCCGAAATATTGGAGTCTGATTCACATGACGGGCTCAACTTTAAGCGTTTCTTAGCACCATCATCCAAATCACAAACCATAGCAACACAGTTTATTTGACGTTTAGATAAAACAGTCTCAGCATCCATTTCCATAGAACAAACCTGTCCTTTGTCCTCCATATCTCCTCGAGCCAAACGCTTCCAGCCACGTGAATTTTCTACTTTTTTCTCCTTGGAACTCGTGAAAATAAAAGTATCATCACCTGTAGCTTTCAAAACCCCTGGTTCAATAGTTGTATTATGTTGTACAACTTCACTACTTACCACTTTTTGGGAGCTAATGACATTGACTTTTGGATCAAAGGTAATTTGGGCACAGGTCCCCACCTCTTTATTAATCACCATCTCCTGCATCTCTGGAAGCATGCAATGCTTTTTTGGTTCAGCATTAAATACTTCATCCGCCCTCCCTACAATAATACTATTCACCTTCTTCACCACACCACTCGAGTCAAACAGCACCTTCTTACAGTTTCTAAACTTCACCTCCTCTTCTATTTCCTTCGTACGCCCCTTCCGTGGAGTGGCTTTGAGTCCCAAGTGCCACCCCAATTTCTCACATTGATCCTCCTCAAGCACTAATTGACAGTCCTTCTCCGCGTGCCCCATAACCCCACAAGCCAAGCAGAAAAACGGAAGACGCTCGTAAGCAAAATCAATCTGAAATTCTCTCCCTTTCTTATCTTTAAGTTTCCTGAATCTTCTTAATGGCATGGTAGTATCTAACATAACTTTAACTCTTCGGTAACGTCCAAATCCTAACACATCCTCCTCTATCTCAATAATATCACCCATATTTCCAATTAAGGCCTTTACAATATCATCAGATCGCATATTGAAAGGTAGGTTTTTTAACCTAATCCAAAAAGGGGAGTGATGTAGTTTTACCTGATCAGGGGGTTCATCTCCATCCGCTTCCTTGATGAGCACAAGCATATTATCAAAGCACCAGGGACGCCCATCAAGGACCTTCCTCATATCCCGCCAGTGGAAAAATTGAAATGCGAACAAGTTTGGATGGAGAACCCTAATAACAACCCCATGGACAGGCGCCCATACCGTGGTGATAGTCCTTTTGAAGGCTTCAACGTTGAAATTGCGTTCGGTGAGCAATCTACCCACAAGTAAAAGGGATACGGGATTCTCCGAACTAGGGTTTATGGTGTCTAAATCCAGTATTTTGTCCTCTTCATCATCTATACGTAATTTTGAAACTATATCGGAAATCTCCTCAGCCATCGACTAAGGAGGACGCCCGCCGCGGCGGAGAACAACCAGATTGAAGGGCTGGTAGGGTAACTCTTCCCGGGAAGAAGAGAGAGGTTCCTTTCTTTCAAGGGAGTTTTTTATTAACAATCTAAGATACAGCTGACTTATGCAACTATTTCTTAATTATAATCTAAGATACAGCTGACTTATGCAACTATTTCTTTAAAAAAATCATTCTCTGAACGGTTCCACAATTGACTGTTTCTAATCTTCATAACTTTATATTCCAAGTGGTAAATATATTATGGAATAATTCATTCTATAAATTCTAGGTTATCTTAACCCAATTACCACAACTCACAAGTACATTTTCAAAATCCTTTAAAAAAAAAGTACATTTTCATAACTCTCGGTGAAAAAAATGGCCAAAACCACTTATTTCGGCCTTTTTGCGATATGCCTCATGGTCTTTCTTATTGTGAACACTGGTGAGCAACTGATCTTCCCATTTACGTTAAGTTTGCATTTTGTACGCTATTATGCTTCAGTAATATTATGATACTGCTTACCAACTTGCCAAGTGTTGGAATATTTTATGTTTTTTCTAAGCCTCTCAAAAGAAGTTAACCCTAACAAAAAGCTGCTCCCTCTGTTTCTTTTTGTTCTTCCTATTTTAACTTTCACGTTTGTCAATGCACGTCTTTGATCTTAAATAACTAGGAGATTGATTGAATGAATGTACCAATTTTGTTGTAGAAATCCAAATGGCAGAAGCACAGAGTTGTGGATGGCAATCGACTCGTGACTGCTGCTACAGGTGCGGCCACAAGTGCTTGAACTTATGGGGAGGATCTCGCCACAGCAATGGCAATTATTGGTCGTGCAGAAGCGGAACCTGCTTTTGTTACTATGGTCGTTGTTAAGCTTAGCTTTACAACTTCTTATCATCCAACTACACAATTAAATAGCCCTTTTAATGTGAAAAATGTGTGTACTATAATACTCCACCCCAGTCTCCATACATGTAATATATAAGTATGATATAATAAAGTGGAGTGAGCCAATAAAGCTTGTTGTTTGTAAACCTAATAATATTATGTGTGTATTAATAAAGACAGAGTGTGTTTGTAAACCTAATAATATTATGTGTGTATTAATAAAGACAGAGTGTGCAGAACTATATGTTCTTTCATTAGTTCTTTGATCCATATTTCCATTATTACTACGGCTGCAAATAGGGTATATATAAATGACCCGAGACAACTAGCGAGCTACTCGAGATCGACTCGGTTAAAACTCGGTCAAAGTTCAACTCAAATAAGCTCCACTCGAACTCGGGCTCGACTTGATAACTAACGAGTCGAGCTGAGCTACTACATACTCGACTCGAAAAGCTCGTGAGAAACTCGGAAAAAAAATACTTGTAATTTCAACAAATAATTCTCAAACTTTTTCAAAGAACTTACTCCATGAAATAAAATTGATACTAATTAATATAGAAAATATTTTCATGGTGGACTTTCATCATAGTTTGTCTTTAGGTGATGGTTAACAAGTCGAGCACACACTAGATTTTAACGATTCTTAGCCTTGACTCGACTCGAAAGCTCATGAACAAACTGAAAAATTATTAAAACGATCTTTTATGTAAATATTAAATGTCCCACATTGGTTTAGAGTGTAAACAATAGCCTTTTTTTTCTAAATAAAATGTTACTACTATAGCTATACTTATTGTTTGAATTTAAGCTGTCCCACATTGGTTGGGAAACAAAAATTTAAGTTTGTGTTCTTTTATAAATGGAACAAAAACTATTTGTTGCATTTCTTCATTGGGCGGAAATTAAACTATTGTTTTCTAAACTTTTATAAAGTCCCACATTGGTTGGACAATGAAACACTATTTTTTTTCTCTATAAAAGGCTACTTCAAGTACCTTAATCCAAGGTACATGGATTGACTCAAGTTTGAGTTGAGCCTTGATTCGAGTTCGAGCTTGATTCGAATTCGAGCTCGAGTTTAGGGTTTCGAGTTATAGTCGAGTTTGATTTTTTCAAGCTCGCGAGTTTTCGAGGCGAGCTTGACTTCGAGTTCGAGTCGAGCTTGACTTCGAGTTCGAGTCGAGCTTAGCCAAACTCGAGCTCGACTCACATCATTTACACCCGTAGCTGCAAACGAGCCAAGTCGTGTATTTGATTGTTCGAGCTAAGCTTAGCTTGATAAGAATTATAGGTGTTCGAGTATGGTCGAGCTCGAACGAGCTTTTCAATTTGGTTGTTCGAGCTTGGCTTGTTTAGCTGTAGGCTAGCTTGAGCGCATTGTTTACATGTCGAGGTTGAGCTTGAGCTAGAACGAGCTTAATTTAATAAACAAGCTATGCAAATTACATAATAGATACCCATATAAATTAAGAAAGTTACAAATATTATTATTAACCACAATGTCAACCAATTATTTTATTGAATAAAGGAGCTTATAAATGGGCTCATAAACGAGTTATAACTGAGCTGTTCTCGAGCATTAACAAGTTGAACACATAAGTTTTCGAGCTCGCCTCGTTTACTAAACGAGCTTTACCGTTTTGTTCGAGTTTGTTCGTTTAATTTTCAAACAAGCTTTGACCGAGCTTGTTCGCGAACACATTGGCTCGTTTGCACCTTACCCATTACTCCTTTAATTTTTTTCAATATTCTAAAGCATTATTAGTAAAGAATGTTTGAAGAAAAAAACACTTAATTTCAATGCAATATTACATGTCACTCCATATTATCAAGGTAAAATTATTTACAAGTTATTTATGTCACAATAGCAATGGAAAAATGATTTGTTAATTATTATTTATAAAATAGTTTATCAAAATTACTTGTTTTTGGCTAAGAAGGGATTAAATGAATTTCTAACAAATTTAGCTCGTCAATTTATTTAAAATCATTTTTATTATATTAACTACGAGGATCAAATCACCAAAGTATATATATGATTCGTGATTTTCGGGTACATCGTATCTAAGTCTTACAAGCAAGCCATGATTTGTGAGGGTTTATCAACCACTCACTTGTAGCCACGACCCTCAAAATATTAGAGACAATCGGTCTTGCTTAGTTCAACTGACCCTTATCTATGTGAGCTTATCAAGAATAACGTCGACAGACTATGTTTGAATGGAAGGTAATCCAGTGGCTACCTTAAATTTGTAGCGATTGTATGTATTTTTAATTGGAAAAATTTCAAAAAACTACCTATTATAACAAACATTTTTCAAAAACTACCTTTTAAAAATTATTTTTCAAAAAACTACCTTATACAACACATTTTTTTTCAAAATACTACCAATTGACTGCTAAATGAGGGTTTAACCACCCGTGACAGGTTCATTGCTACTTATTGCCTTGATCTCACGACCCAGCACTGCTAATAACCCACATATATAGGGTGCCAAACTACCCCTCATTTCATTTTCTTCTTAACGAGCACCCTCTCCCGCTAGCTTCTTTCTCCTCCATTTTTGTTCTTCTCTTTTTCTTTTGTTGCCCCACCGGCAACAACACCTAGGGCTGCTGCTATTTAAGAGTCAACGTCAACAAAAAAAGTCAAATGATAGTATATTGAAAACATTATGTTATATAAAGTAGTTTTTTGAAAGAAAATTTTTATAAGGTAGTTTTTTGAAAAATTTATAGTATAAAAGGTAGTTTTTTGAAATTTTCCCTTTTAAATTCGAAACGTTGATTCATTCATTTGGCCAACAATAGAACAATATAAAATCAGCCGAATTTCAATTTATCATCTTCAAGTGAACTGGAGTTTATTTAAGCACTACAATTAAATGTTCAATCTAGTCTTTAATTATTTTGAGAGATGGCTTCCACCATAAAAACACTTTAATCAACTACTCTGATCTATCTTCTGAATTTAAGAACTACTCATCTCAAAAGGGAAAAAGTAATATACGTATACTAGCTTTTAACCCGTGCAAAAATGCACGGGAGGTTGTATATAGGTATGATTTTGACCCGTGCATAATGCAGGTAAATTGTTTTATTTATTAAGTAGTTGTTTTTGTTCCAAATTTATTGAAATCATAATTATTAGAATTCATGTATTTAAGGTTGAAAGAATATAAAATGTAAAATTATATTTCATGATATATAAAAATCCTTTGTTACGACATTTTAAACTTTAAAAATCTTCTAATCGTGAATAAAACAAAAAACACATTAAAATGCGCGGGGATATTTTGTTTTATAAATTTAAGTTTTTAGGATGTATCTCCTAAAATCATGATTTGAATATTAGCTCATGATTCAAAGTTTTTATAATCATATCGTGTAATAAAAATATATTTTAAAACCGGCTTATGACATGTGCGTTCAATGACTGATGTAGCTAATGTCCTGATAAAATGCACTGGAAGTTTTTTTGTTGATTAGATATACTAAAAAATATTGATTGACTATTTTATTTATACAAATTCTTTAGTATAACACAAAAATTCAATAAACTATTGTGAGATGAGGGTAACTTTTTGCCTTAAATACGTCAATTTTTAATTTAGAAGTGACCCATTTAAGATTAAAAGTTACACTTTGCTTAAAAGTTACCTTTTTTAACTTGTAAAATGACCCAATTTGACTTAAAAGTCATACATTTTGGATAAAAGTAAGTGAATTGGTTTGACAATAAATTTATTATTCATGTAGAGCACCCAATAGTTGTTGTTTCATTTAAAAGTGGCAAAGAACATGCATAATTAGCACAATAATTTATACATATGATATTTTTTTTTTATCTATCATAAATCTTTGTATATTACTTCACTATTACTTCCTCCACTATCGGGAAAAAAAATTTATTGATAATTTTATATTTTAAGTACACCATACTAAATTATGAAATAAGATATATTATTGATAATGATTCTCGTTCACTAACTATATACAATATTTCTTATACTAATCGAAACCTCTATATAAAGTATCTACATCAGTTTATTATCATAAAATGTGAGTTTCAGGTGTAAGAGTTATGGAAAGCTTATTAGTTCTTATCCAAAAAATGAAAAAATCTTATTTGTATTACATTAATTATCAATAAATCATACAAAATAACGCATAACATATTGATTATAAAGAATATATGCAAGATAACAATATTAACGTAAAAGTGAAAACATAGAAGAATTTATCCATAAGGAATTGATTAATTCATTTCACATAATCCTTTTACATCGAAAACGACTTCTTCTCATCCAAACATCTATGGATTAGAACCTTTTTTTGTTGTTGTTGTAACTATCTCACAAAGTCTGTCAAAAGAAAAAACAGTGAAGCTCTCTCCAATCCAGCTTAAGTTCTTTTTAACTTTAAAATGGGTAAATATATTTAAAGGTTTTAAATAAAAATAATAATAGAAAAGAACAAAAACAATGAAACTAAATGTAAGAAAGAAAAATGAGAGAAAGAAATAAAATTATAAGACAATTGTAAACGTAAGAAAGAGCAAACGGCTAACCACCGTCTTACTATATAGACTATTGTGAATCTATTCTCAATTAATTGTCTTGAATACTATTTTGGTCAATCCTTAAATAATTGTCATGTCACCTTAAATATATTATTTACCAACCAAACCTCCGCTCAATCTCGTATGTTGTGAGTCCATCCACTAACTATCTTTCCCTCATCCTCTCTCATTTTCTCTTCATACTCAAATGATGTTGGCCCTCTCCTAATTCTCTCTTTATTAATTTTGCATTCTTATCGAACATCCTCGCGGACAATATTATATCAAGCCGCATCTGGATCTATTACTCGCTCCTAATAAACCATTAAAAAAAGTTGTCAATAATAATGAGTTGGATTCCACCATGCATAAATTCTATTAGTAGTGGGTAAACAGCTACCCACATTAAACCAAGTTTTATCCACAACCAACACCTTCCCTACTTTTTATTGTTAATATGAGTACTCAAACCTAGCAGGAAAATTAACTGAATGCGGGAGGAAGTTTAATGTTTTTCTGATTGAAACTAAGTTTTCGTGATCAAAATTGTATTATATTAATTACTCACTATTATATTATACTTGCTAAAGTGAATCGGATCTTACACGATGATACCAATCACCAAGATTTTAGTTTTTAAAATGTCACTAACTTGATTCTTGCCTTCGTTACATACGCACAATATATCCTGCTCTAGTCATTTGATCTTAATGGTGTTGATCAAACTTGATTGATTTCATAGTGCTATATATATCCTACTCTAAGGTAATCATGGTTTTTAAATGTGATAAAATATTATTAACGATCTTGTAATATTCACAAAGAGGTTAAATAATAGGGTTTTGAATAAGTAACTCAATTAGGTAAAACTTACCAGGATTACACTGATTATAATTGATTCACTACATTTTCAAAATCATCTAATTAAAGCAATTTACATTAATTTCCGGAATTAATGCACATTAACACACGCTCATGACAATTGTGGAGGTGACACATCAGCTTTTGGCAATTGAATTTGTACATGTGGCAGTAGTCAATCAAGGAGTTGTTAGCAAAAGACATGTGGACAGATTGTGCTAGTGAATGACACATAGGCGAAATGAACCTAGCTTTATATAGATATATAGACTGATATATGTCTGCAATAAAATTATTGCTTTATACATGTTATACACTATGTTGGTAGTCATCTAGAAGGCACACGAAATATATAAATTCTTAATTATTATTGAGTTTCATTGATTATTAGAAAATCAAACATGTTATTATAAAAGAGTATTTAAAGACAAGATACACTAACATGCTTATAAGTTATCATTGAGTTTAATTCATTCACTAAAAGCAACCGATAATTCAACATGGAATGAACAAAAAATGATTGAAAATAAAAATAAATTTGCCAATCACTTACTTATAAGTATGTCTTCAAGATTGTGAATCATATTGATTTTGCGCATGCTTACCACTCCCTTGGTAGTAGGTTGCACATACTTGGGTGATGGTGAGGCTGCAATGTCTATCATGTCCAAATAATTTTTTGAATAACCTATGCTAAATTTTAGTTGTGTATGCCGTTGTATGGTGTATAAATTATGTCTTAAACCAATTGATTTAAAAAAAAATCAAAAAAGGAAAAGTAAGATAGCATACTACGAAGGTTGCATCCACTTATATTATGTATGATACCTAACGCATGAACCTCTACACATGTCATTAACAAAACTTTCCAAAATACATAAAGGATGTTAATGATTCACTTCGTTTCAAAATCATGTAAGTAAGGCAAATAAAACTTATCTCCGTAATTGATGCTTATAAACAAACACTAATTGAACCTTGTTTATACACGTGGCAAGTAGATTGTGAAGAATTTGTTAGCATACAACATGTGGGAGATTCTTTTAGTGAATGACACATGGGATGGATTTAACCTTGCTTTTATATATACATATAGATATAGATATAGATATAGATAGATATAGATTCACAGTTTTCACGCATGTGCACTCATCAATCTCCGTCAAAGAAAGCCAATTCCGTCAATTCCATAGATTGATTCTCGTTATTATGTTCCATTATGAGTCACATACCTAAGAAAATGGTAATTTCTTTTTTCTCTTTAGGAAAAATGTTTGGGAAAATTTCTAATTTTAAACAAATATCGCAGCTAAGTTGACCCACTATTGTTGTGCTAATATATTGATGTAGATTTAGGGGTGTTCAGTAACGGTAGATGTGGTGGTAACTTTTAGTCGTTAGTGGTTGGTATGCTAAATGTTAGCCCCATTCTTTTCGTTTGACGAGAAATTGAACTCGAACTGAAATAATAATAATAATAATAATAATAATAATAATAATAATAATAATAATAACAACACAATAATAATTAAAAATAATTATAATAATTATAATTAATAATAATAATTAAAAATAATAATAATTAATATTAATATTAATAATTATAATAATTATTATTGTTAAATAATAATATTATAATAATTAGTAATAATAATACTAATAATAATAATAATTATTATTATTATTATAAAAAAATAATATAATAATACTTATTATTATTATAATTGTAATAATAAAAATAATAATAATTATTATTATTATAATTATTATAATTCATAATGTAATAATAATAAATAATAATAATAATAATAATAATAATAATAATAATAATAATAATAATAATAATAATAATAATAATAATAATAATAATAATAATAATAATAATAATAATAATAATAACTGAACTGAACTGAACTGAAAATAAGTCCAAAAGAACAGGGCCTTAGTTGTCAAAGTAGCGGTATTAAATAGTAGTATTAGGTTAGGTAAAAGAAGTTGCCCATAGTAGTTGTTTACAAATAACTAGTCCAAACTGAAACAAAACTTTAATATAAAATTTATACACCGCTGAACACTACTCCAAATTATAGAAAACGGTTGGTAACTAATTGACCGCTTTGAAGTCTCAATTTCTTATTAAATTAATTAACTTGTTTTTTTTTCCTGATAAAAACAAATGAAGCAGTCATCTAATATAGGAATTTTATATTGTCTCACTTACATAACGTTTATGAAAGAAAAATGTTCTATATAATCCTAGAAAACGCTCGAGATACTTAACCGTTCTCTATCTAGCGTTTCATATTTCCGCTTCTGTAGTAGGGAATAGCCATTGGGCTTTCATTCTTTTCAACATATGATGTGCCTTGAGAGTTTAATTATTTTTTGCTACTCTACAAAAGCTGAAGATCAGATTGATTTTACATTTTCTCATTTCATAAAGTAGCTTAGCTCCATTAGTACGTAGAACAATTCAAGATTTGCTCCATTAAACACTGGTGAGCAATTAATCCACCCCCTAATATTTGCATTTCACACCATTATGCTTTGTTAATTTTTTTTTTGTTTTTCTGACGATGAGTTGATATTATTCTTTTTAAGTGTTAGAATGTTTTATGTTTTTCTGAGGCTACGTTTAAATATCTTGAGTGTGTATTGGGTGTAACATGTTACACCATAACTTGTGTAACATGTATAATGACATAGACTCCAACAAGAATAACATGGACTATACATTAGGGGTGTCAAAACAGGTTCTCAAACAGGTTTTGGGTATACCCACGGTGAACCAGGTCAGACCCGGACAGGTCAGGATTCTGATTGTCAGTGCCCCAGGTCATGATTGGTCAGGTTTTGTTCAACTGGGTCGAACACATTTGAATCATTGGATTCCTCGGTGCCTGGGAGGTTTGAGCGTTCCATTTACAAGTCGATTCATTCCCGGATATGATCGCCCCTTGACTTTTTTTTTGTCGGGTTTGCGCAAGTCGTATTTAGGTTTCATGTACGGTTGAGTTAAGCCGAATGTACTCGGGTTGAATTAGTAATGACCTTAGTTCGATCATTGTAAAACATCGGGTCCATTCGCTATTGAACGTCAACTCAACTTCGGGTAGCTCCTGATCGGGCCATCTTGATTTTGTTACGGATTTTGTAAACGAATCATATTAATAAAAGTATTAAGATCGACATATATATACATATGTGTGTGTACGATAAATATATGGATGACAACGAAAAACCAATAAAAACACTATATTGATTACCGTGATGTTTAGTGTATTATCTTACTCAACTCTTATTTCGAATAATCAACTGCGTAAAACCACTCTAATGAGTAAAGGAGTATAACGACTCTTCATATGTTTTAATATTATATATTATAACCAACGACAATAATAACGAGTAGACGATCAATTCCAAACTTTATATAAATGATTTTATTATTATAAGCATTATGATTGATATATAAGTTTGTAAATAACTATGACGATAATGAGAATAATAATTGTAAAACGAACCTAATACTCTATTGATTATAAATTAGTAAAATGACTCTTGATATGTTATATATAATACTATAACAAATGACAATCATACATTCATATGTTTACAATGATGGTTCATATGAGGTTTAAGTGATTATAACAAGTACTTGCTAGTTACTATATAGTTGGATTAAAACAAGTTGTTATTATTAGATAAGATCAATATAATGAATGTATGAATGTAAGTCGATAGTTCAAGATAACAATACTCCATTTAAGTTCATCATCTTTATGATGATAATATAACAAACAATCACTATCAACTCAATGAAGTTCATATATATAAGTTATATCGTTACACTATAAGTTCACTAAATAGATATTATAAACAAACAATTACATAATTGAGTGATATTTGCATACGTAACGTAACACCATAAGAATACTAGCTTAAGAAGTAAATCACTATAGAGTTTTAGAGCTTTCCTTAATAGGGGACATTGAATAACATAGTTTATTATAACATATAGGGAGGTTTGTTAAATTACTATATCTTATTGCAATACTATGTCTATAGTTCACGTAAATGACTATAATCAAAACATTAATTGAGCAACTAATAGTTGTATAAGTAATTTTCCAAGAAGTTTAGTTTCATAAGTAATGACCTTAGAGCAATATAACTAGCAATGTTTATCTTACTAAAATCCCAACTTCTTCAATTCTTTCTAAAATTCTAACTTGTTAAAAATCAAAATCAAGAAGTTAACTGTTAACAATGTTAATCTACCATAAGCCAATAAGTTAATAAGTACTTACTTCATAATAACTTGTTAACAACCATATAGTAACTTAGCACTTAGTCAGTCACTCACTTAGACCTATTAACTCAATAATTCACTAACTTGTTAGTTGTTAATTGTTACTAAGTACAAAAACACTAATTAATAGATAATTGATGAAGTGATAACATATTAGTGATATTACAAAGTTAACGCGATAACAAGTATCAACAATAAGGCATAAGTCAAACTGTAAATGTAATTTTTAAGTCGTTAAGTCCTAAATCCTAATATCGGGCCATCGACAATAATCGGCTAACTGTATTGTGTTACGTCGTACATGTTAGCATTAAATTAATCCCTAATCACCGTATGTAACATGCTTACATATTTGTAATTTATAAATTTAGAATAATAATTTCTTAAAAATCAATAATACTAATTTAATTTCGAAAGTTTATAATTTCTATAAATTTCTAATAATACTACAAATTTCTAAAGTTACTAAACTAATAATATTAGAATTGGAAATTAAGAAAACTCAAATCAAAATAATATCAAAATACAATACTAGTTTATTAGTAATTTAGGCCATTGATTTTAGAAAGATGAAAATCCAACCATTGATTAAGTTAGCAATCCATGTGCTTGGCCACTCTCAATTCTCATTGGTCAAAAAATAATGTCATGGATTATAAATTAGGACCATTGATTTGAAAAAGATCAAAATCCAACCATTGATTAAGTTGGGATAAAAAAAGATAAAAAAAAATAACAAAGTTGCTTACCAAACCATCCAAATCTTCATTAATCTCAACCGTCCAATATGATCTAACGACTCTCACTCAATCTCAAACTTCAAATAAAAAATGGAACCCTAATCCCCCTTCTTTCGTAACCCTCACCTTTCCTCTATTTCTTCTCCCAAGCGCCTTCTCCCAAGTCCCAACATCGCCTTCTCCCGAGTCCACCTGACACAATCTCTCCTCCAAACCTCTCAATTTCCCGCCCAGCCTCCCTTCCTAGTTTCTACTTCTCTCAATGGACCGGAACAAAGATGCCAAAGCAAGGGCAGCGATCGAATTCAAGATGGCGCATCACCGGCGAAGGCAGAAGCACCGACGTCTAGCGGCAAAGAACGGGCAGAGCAAAGAACAACGAACAAGAACAGGGGTTAGAGAAATACGGGGTTGGAGACTAACGAATCGCAGCGGCTGAGCGACCGGTGGTCCGAGGAACCACCGCGGGGTAAGGGGAATCTTCGTCATTGTCGTCATTCATCAATCTCTCCATTTTTCTTGAGGTGAGCTAATCTCTTAGCTCTCGTTAATTATGGAGAATTTACTTTGGTTTTGAGAATTTTGATTTTCTTTATTTTTTTCTAATTTTCCAGATCTAAAGAATTCTGTAGAAGATTTGAGCTAGAAGTTGAAGAAACATCTTCCTTGCAAATTTTGAAGTGAAGAATGAAGACGCAACTCGTTTCAAGCACTGAATTGTTTTTTTTTTTTGGCCAAAATTTCGTAAATTACTTAATTGTAGATTCATTTCTTTAATTTCCCGGATGTAAAGTTAAACAATAAATTCGAATTTACTCGTAACTTTTACTTCATTATGCATATGCTTTAATGTGGAATTAGTCTATCTATTTTTGTAGCCGGCTCAATTGGGGTTTGTTCATCCTTGTAATACATCTAGAGACTAGATGGTGGAAGTTATAAAATATTGCTTCATCTCTTTCTTTGATTTAGTTTGTTTGTAAAGTTTCCAAACCTCAATCTTTCCTGGTTTTTGCATTTTGTATTCCAAGTTTGATATCAAGTGGTACCGGTACCATTATTGAAAAAAATTGAAATTGTAATTCTCACTGCTCATATATTCTTCATTTAGTTCATCCTATCCCGTTATTCACTTGTTTGGAATTTCTAATATTTGGACTTTTTAAACTTTAAATTTGAAAGAAACGCATAAAAAAATAAAGTGGTGAAACAGAAAAAAAAATTCCAATGTTAACTGATCGTTCAAGCCGATACTTTAGAAAATTGTTAAAATACTACGTATATACATACATGTTGTGACTTTTGAGCTGTAGCCTATATGATATATACATCAATAGATGTCAAATCAAAACAAGAGAGTAATGTATACAAATAATTCAAAAATAAATGAAAATAAAAATATAAACAAGTACATGATATTCAAAGTTTAACCCTTAAGTTAAATGTAATTAAATTTTTTATTGAATTAATTATTAAATGTAAGCAATTTTATAAATTAATATATTTAAATGATTTTGTAGATATAAAAAAAAATTTGAATTTTAGTAATATCTGGTTGAGTACGGTCGGGTTCGGGTTTGAATGCGGGCCTGTTTGGTCGGAGTCGAATATAATCTTGTCAAGGTCTTGGGCCAGTCCGGGTAATCCTGGTCGGGTTTCGGGCCAGTGTCGGGACTGACCCTCACAGGTCGAACCAGGTTCAAGTCAAGTCAGAATCAGGTTGACCCAGCGGTCAGGTCTGTTTCTGACACCCCTACTATACATATAATGACATGAATCTCATGTTATTTTGTCATTTGAGTTCATTTTACAAAAGAGGCGGTGGTTTGTGGGTTGTTACGCATGTAGGCGGATCTATGTGGGGTCCTTTTACAAAATTATGGTGCATAGTTACACCCAGGAATTTATCATAGTGTTCTTTTACAACATTCAGTATAAGACTATCCCAGAATTATAGTAAGAACCGTGTGAAATCATGTATAACAACGGAATATAATATACTATGTAATAAAAACCATTGTAACAAAAACTATCAGAACTCTTGTTAGATTTTTCTAGTGTGCATTCCTATTATATTAACTTTTATTATTTTTGTAGATGCCATCTAACTTAGCGCTTTTTCTTTTGGATCGAACTAAACTAAACCGAAATGAACTTGTCCGAATTGGACTTAATCGAAATATTGTAATCGATTTAATACAAATCAAATTTAGGGCATGTTCTCTTCAAGATAAAACAACCGAACCGAATCGAACCGAATTAAATTACAACTAATTAATAGTAATGATAATAATTTAGGAACTGAACTGAACTTAACTTAACTTAACTTAACTGAACTGAACTTAACTTAACTTAACTTAACTGAACTGAACTTAACTTAACTGAACTGAACTTAACTGAACTGAAAGTAAGCGAGGGAGAATAGACCCTTAGTTAAGCAGTAATTATGATTTCTAGAAATTACAGAATGCTAGGCACACTCCAATAACCCTCACGCAGTCGAGGAAAAACTTTATCTACCCACCGAGTAGACTACCCACCAAGCGAAGTAAAGGGTGGAAGGCGAAGTAAGAAGGCGACATTTGGCGTGAATGGTATTAGCTCGACACCTAAGCAAAATGAATCTAGCTATCTATATATACCTTTCTCTTCTTTACACAATAGTCAAATAGACTCAAATCCTCAATACACATACCTTTCTCTTCTCTAAACCATAACTCATAAGCAAGACCAAACAGCAGCCACCATCCTCCACGGCTCCACCGCCCTCCCCGGAGCCAAAGGTAAATTTTGTACATTGATAAATAGTTGTACTGTACATTATTATTAAGTTTTCCAATTCAGATTATTTTGTAATTGAGAACTGATGATTTTATTGGATTTTATGCATTATTTGTTTGTTAGTAACAATTGACAATAATTAGTATATTATTTGATAAGAGGAATTGATTGAATCCAATTGTTTGACGAAATTGGATTGTTCAATCTAATTTACATTGCAACTTGATTTTCCGGAATGACGCAATTGGAAGATAAATTGCGTAATAGCACGTGAAATCAAATGTTTACTAATTGGTTGATTACTTATCTAGTTAGCTTATAGATCGATATCAAAACATGAAAATCGTCGAGAACAATTGTAATAATTTTTAGGTATTATCTGGTTGTAAAATGAACTGTTATTACTTTTGGAATGGATAGCAGAACCCTTGCTTTATTTAAAGTCATACTTTGTGATTTTTACTATTGTTTGATATTTTTAGAATTTAAATTAGTCCATTAAAATTGAAGTTAGAAGAATAAACTTTTGAATTGTTGTAATTTGTGAATTGCAACTACTGAATTGTTGTAAATTTGTGATTTTTATTAATGTTTGATTTATTAGAATTGAGTTTAGTCCATCAAAAATGAATTTAGGAGGATATATTGTTGATTTCTTGTGATATGTGAATCGAAACAAGCGAATTGTTGTGATTGTTTGATCTATTAGAATTTTGATTAGTCCATCAAAATGATTGTCTTGCCTATATCATAACATCAATAGTAGTTACTAACTAGTTTATAGTCCACTGCATACAATGTAATTTGTCTACAATATAGTATATTATCTAATTCTTTGAGTACTAGTTTTAGTGATTGTCTGTGTTTTCTTGCAGATATGAAGTAGAACGGTGTAAGAGCTTCATATGATCCACAAGATGTCAATAGCGAAGCCGGTTAATAAGTTGGTTTCTTCTGTCATCCTTGATTTGGATGGCACTCTTCTTAACATGGGTAGGCTTTCCTTAACTGTTTTGGGGTGGTTTTTCTCTTGCTGGTTTTTGGGGCTTTATCTGTTTTGATTGCTTAATGGAACTCTTTATCGCTACTACTTTCTAAGAGGTAATCAAGAGTACTTCTGTATTTGCAATCATACGACTCAGAATGTGGAGGTCAGATAATTTTTTAGGATGCATAAAAACCGATTGACTTTCTATGAATATAATGATTCAAAAATAGTGTTATATTTTAAAATAAAGAGGGGGAAATGAAATCTTACAGTATATAATTGAGAATTTATGGTGTGCTTTTAAAGTTTGTTGCTTGACCGTTATATGTGCTCATATCAGACAATGGAATTCTATGTGCTCTTTTGAGGATTAGCTTGTATAAGGAAAGGATGGGACAGATGAAATTGGGTGGTAGGAAAAAGACCTTTCAAAGTTGTATGCTTGCTACTGCTACTGTACTGTTAATGTGCTACGATTCACGTTGGAGACTATTGGAAAAGACGTCCACCAGATGGGATCTGATGCATACTGAACAATTTTTATTTCCCTTCTGATTTAGCTTTTTTTAGAACATGGAAATTAGGAATTATTATGCTTGAAAAGATTTTCCTTGCTAGTTGCGTACCCCCCAAAACCAGGCGAAAAATACTTTTAGAGCAAAGTTATTTTCCTAGTGAGTGAAATTTCTTGTATGCATCATTGTCCTACCTTAAAGTGTGAGCGCTTGCATCCAATTCTAACAGATTCTTTGTACATCTGTACTCTGTAGTCATGTCCAGTAATAGACTGACAGTCATGGAGTCACCCACCTGACTTGAACATGAAACTGGTGGCCTTCTTTGCAAACCACATGTCTCACTGTCTCTAATATAAGATGTAAAATGTATGTTCAACTCCCATTGATCCTAAAAATTACAATACCTTCTTTTCTGTCCATCATCAGTTGTCACCTTTCATTATTGTGGCTGCAGTTGTATGTAACATGGATAAATGAATGATAGGTTTACATTTCCTGAGAAGATATATAGAGAAGCGATATCCTGCGATAAAATTACATTTATACAAATGAACCTTTGTATGTCTAGCTATGATCTCCAAGCGGAAATTTGAATAGTTCATTAACATGTAGCCTCTCCTTAATGCTTGAATTTCTGCTATGTGTTCTTATCTGTAAGATTCGCATCAGAGAGAGATATAATGGGACTCTTGTAATACGTCTTCATGCGGCTTTTCTAGGAGAGAGAGAGAGAGAATGGAGGTATCTCTCTCTGTTTTACCCAAGAACCCTAAACATTTTGCAACGAAGCTTATGCATCTGACAAGTGTCTAGTCTCTCCAAATATTGTGGACCACTAAAGGTAAGACTCTTTGCATTATTTTCTTCTTTTTCCCCCTATATCGGGGGTATCATGAAGAGAGAAAATGGATGAGAAAGATTAGAGTGCTCGTTTGGAGGTACTTTGGCGCTGCTTGGAGATTTGAGCTCTTTCATTGGGGGTTGAGTTTATGTAGCCTTATCTGTGTAGCAACAGAGTTTCTTTTTATTTTTGTTTTCTTCCTGAGTTGGCGGCTAATCTCACAGGCAATCACTGTTTGCTACTTTACAATAAATTAAATGTGTTGTCAATTTGTCATTACAATGAGTTGGTATTGTCCATGTAGTTTAGTCCATTATGATCCAAAAATCAAAGAATAATAACCTTGGACTCCGTCAATAGTTTATACAGAAATGATGATTACATTTATGCTTGTCACTTAAATTCCCGCATGTTAGAAAGAACACATGAGGGATAAGTCTTAGGGGTTGCTCACCTTTAGGGTGTCTTGGGGCACTTCAGGATAAGAGGCACACCCTGTAAATTACTGCTTTTGACATTTCTTCTATAAAAATAAAACTTGCAAATTTTGGTGCTTTTTTCTTGTTTTATTTGATACCATGATGCAATACTAACTGTGATTATTAGTCCTAATTATTGTAGTATGTGTTTTTAAAACTATAATTATTAGCCGAAAACACTTGCGTTTTGCTTTACTAAGGTGCATCATGCATGTGTTCGCCTATCTCCTTATACCTAGGCTCTAGGACCCCTATTGCATTAGTGTGCCTCTTGCCTTTGAAACACTACTAGGTGCTCACTTATGATTTAATTTTTTTATGACAGATGGAGTAGTAAGTGATGTCTTGAAGAGTTTCTTAATTAAGTATGGAAAGCAGTGGGATGGGAGAGAGGCTCTTAGGATAGCTGGAAAGGGTCCCGTGGTAGCATCTGCTGCTATTATTGAAGCTTATGAACTACCTTGCTCGTCAGAGGAATTTTTAAAAGAAATCAACCCTCTATATTCTGATAGGTAATGTAACTTTTACCTGATCATCTCCTGCAAGATCTACATCTATCACTATTCAATACTACAACTCTACAAGTCCACGACAATGCAGTACTTGTGTTTTCATCTTCTCTATGCAATATATCATAGCAAATATTAAGTGAGATGTGTATCAGAGCATGGGTTTTTATTTGGTGAGTTATGGCAATTCAAGCAGTAATATTGCTTTCTAAGGATCTGAAGCAAATTTATTGTTCTCATTGCGCTATGTCTTAGCACATTTTCTTTATGTTTCATTTTTTTGACGTGTTTGATTTATTCTTGAGCTATTGAGTTTGAGATTTGTGTTTTCTTATATACATTAGTGAATACTGAATCTATTTGGAGTTGACAAGTGTTGGCTATATTCTTTGTGATTTGTGTTTTTTTATTTTTTATTTCTAGCTTCCTTTTATATCTTTGTTGAACAATTGTCCCTGTGTCTGAGGGTTCTTTTCTTTTATTTAACCATCCTGATAATTATTAAACATAGGGAGATTTTATTTAGGATGGGGTGATACATAGCGAAATCTATTTAATTAAATTCTCTTGTATCTCGAGATTCGCATTCTTTGGGAATCTCGCATCTGATTGTTCCATTTCTGTGTAGTTTACTCATTCATTCCCAATTCTTTTTCGTGTGGATGGAAGGTCTATGCATTTCTCACTTAAATAGCTTTGACGCATTGTAGCCTTATTTTTAGGTAGAATAAGTATAACCATTCAAAAGTTTGATAATTGAATATGTTCGTTGCTGATATGGGCTGTAGCTTGAGCAAAGCCAAACCTCTTCCCGGCGCCAACCGGTTGATTAATCATTTGCATGGACATGGAATTAAGATCGCCTTGGCCTCAAACTCTCCTCGGTCGATCATTGAGAAGAAATTATCCTATAATAAAGGTGTGTAAAGCTCAAGCCCTTTCCCTTTTTATTGGTTGCATTACTGTCTCATGTGAGCAAATATCTCAACAGTTTAAAGGTTACTTGAATGTTGACTCATTTCTTTCTCGATTCATTATTTTTTGCTTATTCATTTTTCCATATTTCAGGGTGGAAAGAATCATTTTCTGTTGTAATTGGTGGAGACGAAATAAAAGCAGTGAAACCATCTCCTGATATGTGAGTAAGAAAAACAATTTTGGTTTTTAGAAGTGAACTTTTATTGTATATGTACATGCCTCTTTATCTCCATTCTTTCCCCTGCATCATATCAATGAAGGGTGTAGTTCTTTTGCATTTGTGTGAGGTTGTAGTGGCTTTGGTAATAGAAGGTGAACTGGACCATAAGTTGTGTCTGTTCTAGTTAAGCAATGCATTTGTTCTAATTTGGTTACTTTGTTCATGTGGCAAGGTTACTTGAAGCAGCCAAACGGCTCAACGTCCAGCCTTCCAATTGCCTCGTTATTGAAGATTCTATGTAAGTTACCAATGATAAAAGTATCTAGTAGATGCTCAACTTAAAGTTTATTTAGCACATAGTTCTAAATGAATGTGAGACTGCTTTCAGACTCAAGAAATCAGACGTTTGATCTCCTGTTATTTTCATGGGACATGTATGGGAATATAAACAGAAATGATCAACTGAATTGTGTTTTGTTTCTAGAAAACCTTAGTTTGTGTAGGCTTGTAGCACATAGTTGTATTGCCAGATATACTAATTTGTTTTTGTTAAAATAACTGGATATTTAGCATGGTGAATCTTGACATATTTGATTAGTTAGTACATTCTTTATTTTGTCAATATTGTGATCTGATGACTGTATACACTCATAGAGCCTTTTTTAGACCTTGCTATGAATTCCCCCTTTCTCGTTGTGCTTCCTCTGTGCTATTGTGGCATTAGCCCTAGTCTTCCTGGATTTTATTTACAGTATGGCTGCTCCTGACACCCAGCTTTGTTCTGACAAGAGCTTCATGATTTTGCACCCTTCTTTTGGATAGCAATAGTACATTATGATAAATGAATTAAGGTGTGTGAGACTAAATGTTATCCTTTTTGGACAAACTTCAAACCGAGGAACATCTCTTTTTCTACGAATTGATATTCAATGTGATTCTACTTCTCTTTGGGTGATTTTTCTCAGTTGCTCTGTATAATATGCTCTATCTGTCATTTTTGAGACGTGGAGTAAAATGTATGAAGTTTGATTTTTCTGGCTGATATAGACCTGGTGTTACTGCGGGCAAGGCTGCTGGAATGGAGGTGGTTGCTGTACCATCAGTCCCGAAACAATCACATCTCTACACAGTGGCAGACGAAGTCATTAATTCTCTATTTGATTTTCGCCCAGAGCAATGGAGCTTGCCTCCATTTGAAGATTGTAATTTGCCATGAACCAAAAGCTCAATTTAGTTATGTCGGAGAATGTTCTTTGGTTCACCTCCAGAAAGAGAGAGAAAGAGAGATAGCTGACCCTGTTTTTGCTGCATGTCACTAAATCTGTTCATTACTAAATGCAGGGATCGAAGGAACCCTCCCTGTAGAACCTTGGCATATTGGTGGTCCTGTTATTAAGGGATTTGGCCGTGGGTCGAAGGTACTTGGCATTCCCACAGGTGAGTATCCATCCATTAACAATTTCTCTTGATGATTATCATGCAATATTTACGTATGTACTTCTTTATCATAGGTCAATTCTGATGTACCAACCATGTTGAGGTTGACACTTACGTAATATGTTGGATACATCCAGTACTTATTTGAGAATCAGGGGTTTGGATAATAATATTTGGTTTTAACATAAGAGCAAATTGAACGGATCTAAACCTGAATTCAGAATGTTTGTTTTGGGATCAATAAATTCTTACTCTAAACAGCATTATTTGGGCTGGTTACTTGTATTGCCTGCCTTGATCCTTTGTTATTGGGACTCCAGAACTCATTTCAGATTGTCTGACTTGGCCATTTTATGAACACCTTTCATGTCTTTGGTCCAAAATGAAGTGTCAAAGCCTCTACCTATGTCGGGACCCAGTCAGAGCGTCGAGGATCCAACAAGGGTACGTGATGTAACTGATCAATTGTTTCATCACATGCCTCATATGGATGTGTCTAACTTCTCACACATGTTTTATCAACCAACCATGTTTTTGTATATCTGAATTTGACTCCAAGAATCTGAACATAAGATGGGAAAAGTTGCAAGTAAACAAAAGGAGATAAAAAAGGACCCATTGCCAAAAATGTCAATGTTGCTAGTAATATTTAACTTCCTAAGATGGAAATGTTGCAAGTAAAAAAAAAAAAAAAGGAAGTACATTTGAATTTGACTTCAAGAATCTGAACACAGTTCATAAAAAGTTGAAATTCTCAAATGAGACGGTGTTATCACAAGAGTTAAGACCGTCTCACTATCTATCTTGAAAGGGTTTCTTTTTGTTTACGCTATTATCCAAGTGACCCCTTTAGCTCAGATAAAAAGACTTCTAATCTGAAAGATGTAGTTCGATTTATTCATGTGCATATCTATACATGAGCTTTTTCTGTTTGAAATTAATAATATTTAACCTTAACCAGAATGATTTGAAACTTCAACACGTTATATCTCTGTATTTTTTTTTTTGAAAGTTATCTCCATGTACTTATTAACTACAAGATATTGCAATAGATCCTCAAAATATATGTCCTGATTATTTCTTGAATCTTTTGTAGCTAATTTATCCACACAAGGCTTTTCAAATCTTCTTTCTGAATATCCATCTGGTGTATACTTTGGTTGGGCTGGAGTTTCCAAACAAGGAATCTACAAGATGGTCATGAGCATTGGGTGGAATCCTTACTTCAATAATCCAGAGAAAACTATAGTGAGTGGGACACACAATTTTTGGAGGTTTACTCCATTTTGCTTTATTTCCACTATTAGGTTTATTTGTGACATTGTCTTTTGTTTTGAAGGAACCTTGGTTGCTTCATGAGTTTGAGGATGACTTTTATGGAGAAGAATTGCGCCTTGTTGTTGTTGGTTATATACGACCGGAGGTATTTGCTAGTTATGAAATGTCTTTATCCTCTTACCACCCAATGCTTGCTGTATGTCATAACTCAGACCTTGTCAACTTCGAATTTACAGGCCAATTTCCCTTCTCTGGAAAGCCTTGTAGCAAAGATCCATGAGGATGGTAGAATTGCAGAGCGAGCTCTTGAGCTTCCGGTTTACTCGAAATACAAAGATGACCTCTTTTTAAGTAGCTTGTTTGAGACCATTTCTAGCAGCTAGTCATAAGTGACAACCAACTGCATACTGATTGCATATGAAGGATACAATCATAATATTTTTTGGTTTTGTAAAGTTGGAGATGATGTGTATGTATTGTTACTTTGCCAGCTTCAAATATGATTATGAATTTATGTGTATAAAACATTGAGAAAACATGTTTTTTTGTTATATATGGTAATACGAAGATAGTGGACTCCGTAGTACAAGTATATACAAGTACAAGTGGCTCTGTATTAATGAATGCTCTTACTGGCTGGAGAAGCGATGCGAAATATTTTCAGGAGTGTGAGTGATTTTGTGTAGTCATAAAATCTATAGATAGTCATAGAGTTGGTGATTTTACATGGGATTTTTCTTTGTGAATGTAAATGGTCTGCTTTTCAATTCTCAAGTATCCGTTTTTCTTCATTAGTTGTAGACTTGTAGTTTGTTTTGCGACTTTCAAATAGAAGTTTATGTGTTTAATGAAGGAAAACACGCTGATGGATTTAAATTTTTTACAAAATTGGTTAATGTATTTATTGACAACTATAATGTATGTCACTTTTGAATCCGATTGCCTAATAATTCTATTACCTATGTTTTCTTGCTAATTGTAAATTGTAATGCTTGGATTTTTCCATTATTCATATCTCAATCTTGATTTTGCACTAGTATCTGAAATAAATCTAGTATATAATATGTTGTTAGATTACTCCTTTTAAATAGAGCAACAAAACAAAGGAGGGTAATGTAGAGAATAAATAGCCAAATAATTCATCCGTTTTTTAATACTCGCAATGTTGGAGAGGTGAACGACGAGAGAGAGGTGAGAGATAAACCATATGCTAAAAAAGAGAAAATGATAATATATTGAGTATTGACAAAAATGCAACATAATATATACTCCCAATGTCTTTTTTAAGTTGCTATATTTGCTTTTTTACGGTTTTCGATTTTTAAGACACAAATTCATGTATAATTGAATCAAAGTTTTCATGTGAATAAAACTCATAGTCAAGATGCAACAACTAAAAAAATACTACTTCCTCCGTTCCAAATTAAACGCAACAGTTTCCGTTTTTGGCAGTTTCAAATTAAATGCAACAAACTCATACTTTCCTATTTTAGTATGAATTTTGAATGTGATATTACAAAAATACCCTTACTTAAAAATTAAAACACATATTATACAACCCAAATAATTTAATTACTAACCTAACCAACATTAATCTACCAAAACTTCACCCCCCTCTCTCTCCAACACCCACCTTGACCACCATCATCATCAGGCTCATCACCTTCGACCCTTCATCCACTACCAACTTCCATCTTCATCACCCAACACCTATATCCACCATCATCCACCACCACCAACTTCCATCATCATACCGTCACCATCACCCACCACCACCACCACCATCTTCATACCGCCACCATCCTCCTATCTCCGGCCTCGCCGATTTCGAACACCATCACAACCATCTTCTCTCTCCTCACCACTCCCATAAATCAACCCACCACTCCACAAATTCAACCCACCGAGCACGATTTCCACCAACACCCACAACAATCGCCGCGATTTCCGCCTTCGATCTCCCTCCCCCACCAACCCAAGACCACCGACATCCTCCATCCTCCGTCACCTTCGCTCTCCTCTACCGACGCCGACAACAGTCTCTCACCTCCATCTTCTTTCTTTCTCTCTCCGCGATTCTCTCTCTTCTCTATTGATGGTAGTTTGGGGACACTCTTTAACTCTCTTCACCATCACATCTTCATCTCCCTCTCTTCTCTTCTTTTTTTGGTTGATTTAGGGTTTGGAATTTCGGTGGTTAAGGTTGTAGTTTACGCCTTGTGGTGGTGTTTTTAGGGTTTTTTTGATAGATTTCGGTGGTGTTAGTGGTGAAATTGGGGTTTGGTGGAGGATTTCGGTGGTGTTAGTGGTGAAATTGGTGGTGGATTTCGGTGGTGTTGGTAGTGTTTTGATTGTGGTGGCGTTTCGGTGGTGTTGTCGGTGTGCCTTGGTGGTGGTGGTGGCAGTGTCTTGGTGGTGGTGGTGGTGGTGGCAAGTGCCTCGATGGTGGTGGTGGTGGCAAGTGCCTTGGTGGTGGCAGTGCCTCGGTGGTGGTGGTAGTTGGTGGTGCTTAATTAAACTAAACACTTACCGTCCCTTTTTCTAATCACCTCTTAAGAAATTTCAACTAGGAGTCCGACAGTCCGTGCCATGAGAATTGTTGCGTTTAATTTGGAACGGAGGAAGTACATCCCTTTCACAATACATGCACCATTTGCTTTTTTACATACTCCAATGCTCTTCTTTCGACAATAATATCTTTAATTCGCGTATAGGTAAAAATTATAAAAAGTTGATATTTGAAATCCTCGCATTGTGATTGAATTTAACAAGCACCTCACTCGACTCATGTTTTTTCTACATAATTTTGAGAGAAAGATTCACAAAGTTGATTAATGAATAGGCTTCATACGGTAAATAAATGCACGTATTGTGAAACGGAGGAAGTACGACAATAAAAAACGTTGCAACTCTTAAGAAACCGAGAGAGTATAATATATCCCCATTCCCCACACTACCCTATAGTGGCTACGGAAAACCGGCAACTCGAGTTAGTGTGCAGCTTGGCTTCAATGGCGGAAGAGCAGCCGCAGCATGAACAAGAAGAGCAACCGCAGCATAAACAAGAAGAAAAGCAACAATCTTTGGAAGAAAAAGATGAAGCCATTGATAATGAAGATCAAGTATACACATGGCCGACAATAAGCTTCAATGTTCAACCTTACAGAAGCTACCATTTTCACCGCCAGTTTCGCTCCTCTTCTAACCCTAACAACTTCTTCAAATCCGTCAAATGGTACTCTTTTTCTCTCTCCTCTTCAAATTCTCTTGATTTTTAGCTTTTTCTTTTGCATTTCTTCATTTCTTATTAAAAAAATTCTGTGCATTTTTTTGCAGGTCACCTGATGGTTCATGCTTTCTTACCAGTTCTGATGATAATACTCTTCGTCTCTTTTCATTGTCAGTTTCTCTCTCCTCTTGTTTGAATGTTTGATTAAATATGGTGGATCTTTTCCAAAGCCTAGATGGTGCACACGCTAGTACATAGAGTATGGTTTGCGCATGTACATGGATAACAAGTCAAATGAACAGATATATATTTTTGTTGGTACATGTTCATTGGTATTGGTCTTTGGGTTCATAATCTAGTCTTTCATGTTCATTGTGCATATGATTTCATCATACGTACATGACACATGTACTAATTTGGGGATTTTTTCGGCGTTTTGGATTGATTTATTCACTGTGAAATTTTTTTATTTTCATTTTAGATGTTTCTGATTTCAATGTCTTTTAATGATGTAATTCTTTTAATGTTTGAGAAAGAAGGTTTTTCTTTTTTCTCCTTTTGTTCTTCTTCTGGTGAATAATGAGTATGTAGCTTCACTTGTTTGTGGAGTCTATTGAAACAAAGGAGGATATTACAGGCTTCTAGCTACCTTGACAGAAATTTGTAAGGGGCTTATTGTTAGCCACCTAATTCGCGTCTTGGGATGACGGAAATGCTTTGCAATGTGAGTGAAGATTTATTTTAAGTGGGAGAATGCCGAAAATGTTTTTGCTAATCTATACTCATTATGTCTCAAAATAATAGCTCCGTAGGAAGTTGAAACATATTTGAACCTGAATAAAAGTAGAAAGAAAACAGTTGGTAGGTGAGTGCGGGTCTCAACTTTAGAGAAAAAGTAGAGAGAAAAATGTTACTGTAAAGGGATGGAACAGATGCTTTGCGACATCTTGAATTGAATAAGGAGCATATAATTTCGGAAGGAGGGAGTACTTCACATATCAGTATCGGTGCTCTTCTGTGTTACTTTCCACTCTTCAATTCACCTTGGAATTTGTTTAATGTATCTGGATATGACTCTGGGACCTGGACAATTTAGGCTAAAAACCTACAAAGATCTCACTTTTTCTTGGTTGGACATCCATACACGTTGCAGTATTCATGATTGATGTAGTTGTTCTATCATACTTTTTGAGGTTGCCCCTGGTTTCTTGTTTAATGTTGAGATTCTGTGTTGATTAGCTAGCTCCTAGTAGTATCCACTAGCCAGTTGTGTTTTTCTGTTCGCGTACTCTCCTTGTGCTCATTGTATACATTAGTGAACTTGTAATTGCTGTTAACTTGAATCTCCTCATACAGGCCCAATAATGAGAGCAACTATCCAGCTGGGTCTTTTTCTTCAGATCCTGATGAAGGTGAGACTTTATTTTGCTGAGGAATCAATGCTTTCAGAATTCCCATTTCTTGCTCCCGTCTCTGTTGTCAAAACCAGCAGAAAAAGAAAGTAGACTGTAGTGCCAAACATAACTTTCTTTAAGTTATTTTCTGAAGAAACAATATGTATATAATCTATGCATAAATTTATTACTGCTGACGTGACTTGCATGTTATGAAGGATAATCTCTTTTACCATGCATATATGAATGTGAAATTTCTGTTCTTGTTGCTTGTACAGTTGGACCAAGCTGCTTATTTTTGCTCTAATGTTGGTTGAAAAGGCTACACTTGGTACATATAAGTTTTCATTGAGAAAAAACTGTAGAAAATATTTCTTTACAGTGTTTCAATCTTCAGCATTTTTGGGGAGAGTTGTTCCTGCATCATTGTAAGCATAGTGTTAATTTGTTTGTTATTCTTTGATCTGGAAGCATATCTTTCTGAACTCATATTTTCTGGTTGCAGATTCGTATTCTGCCAACCTTGTCATAAGTGAGGGAGAGTCTGTGTATGACTACTGCTGGTACCCTTACATGTCTGCTTCAGGTATGTGACTAAGCCTGCATATTTTTAAGTTTTATCATATGTTAGATCCTGTTTAGATATATTTTTGCTCTACTTCAGTCATTATTAGTTGACTGGGACTTCAGGAAAGGGGTGGTGTGTTGTGTGTGCGCGTTGTGGGGGGGGGGGATGCTTGATGATGTTGTGTTATTCACTTATACTGCTGTACCGTGCTTTTATCGCATTTCCTCTTATGAGTTTCCCTACTTAAACTAGTATCATGTACACAATTGTAGAACACTTATTGTGAAGAGCCTATTTCTAATAGACCCTTGATATATAATAGCACCTGGCTTTTGTATTTCTTTTCAGATATGACTACCTGTGTATTTGCAACTACTACTCGTGATCATCCAGTTCATCTTTGGGATTCAACTACTGGTGAGGTGCTGTACCTTTATTGTAAATCTTCTCTCTCTCAGCCCCGTTCTACATAAGAGAATCTGCTGTGGCATTGAAATGTCTGTATTCTCATGATTTAGCATGTGATGATGGATGAGCATATCATCTCATTGCCTCTTGCTGCTGCTTTCGAGTAAATTATTGGTTTAAGTCTTTTTATGGGTTCTTCTGTGATTTGTTAAATGTTTTGTTTATGTTTTCATCCTCTGGTTTCACTATTTTTGAACACGTAGAACTTTTGGCTTATTTCTTCCTCTGTCCAGCACCTAAAGGGTTTTCTTATCTTGACTTTGTTTTGCAGTTACGTTGTACATATCGAGCTTATGATGCTATGGATGAGATTACTGCTGCCTTTTCAATTGCTTTCAACCCTACTGGAACCAAGTATACTTCGTGATATGCTCGAAAAATATTTGTTCCCTTGCTTTTCTAGTATTGCTCCTCTATGTTTTTTTTGTGTAATAGTGTTCCATAGTTGAATTTTTTCTTTAAATTTGAGGAACTATACCTACATTATATGCCCTGGCTTACACTTGACATTTTCTGTGAAATATGTGATATAGAAATTGGCTCAATAGACCCTCCACTCTACACAGTAAAGACGACACTGGATGAAAATATTGTTTCTTATTGTGGGTTAGGTACCAAACAAAGGAAAATAACTAGAGGGAAAAAAGTGTAATCTAGTCATATGCCATGGATGTTTGGTAGAGTATCCATAGCAAGTTAGCAACTTCTCAAGCTCCAGGTTTCCGTTACTTCAAGATATGACGTTTGAGATATTAGAGTTTCTTGTCTGGAATGTGTTGGTTGACATCTATGACAGTCAAGGAAGTTTGTCTTAATCATGACTGGTTTTTGGTCTGGCAATCATGTGGCTGCTGGGATGTTACAGTTAGAAAATGAAGTAACTATTGCATCTTTAAGTGTTTTCCGGTTTTGTTGTCTGATTATGTTTCTTTGGGATTGTTAATTTGAGTTGAATATCAGAATTAAGTAGAAATTAGTCTCCATTATTTTCTGTTTTATCTGGAAATCAATTTTATAGGATGTATTTTTGCTATGTTTTACAGAATTAATTGAGTAGTTTATCTTTTTTTTTTTCTTCCAATTCCCATGTAGGATATTTGCTGGGTACAACAAAACACTGAGGATGTTTGATGTACATCGCCCTGGTAGAGAATTTGCACAGCATTCAACTCTTCAACGATCCAAAGAAGGGCAGTCTGGTACAGTATTTTGCCTTCTAAGATACTTCTACAGATTTTGCAAAAGCTTTTGGTTGTGTTGAAGATATTTTAGGTTGGGCTTTTAGCTTAGGGCTTATTAGAAAGGTCAAGGTGTTTGGTAAGGAAAAGGGTTTCCTTGCTGTATCAGAGATGCACTGATGATGGAGTTGTCATGCAATGTTAAGGATTCTTGGGGAAAGGGGTGACGAGTACAGTGCTGATATTGGATGCAAGATGGATGAAATCAGCTCTCTCAAATATGCAAAGTCAAAGCATCCAAGTTCTTTTCAATTTACCTGAACTTCAATATACTGGATAATCTGTCAATGTCAGTGATAACTAATTCATGTTCCCCCCCCTCTTCCACCTTTACTACATTCTGGAACGTGGTATAATTGTGGACTAGTTCAACAGAATTAGCTATCTGCCTTGTACCAGAACATGCTCTCTTCCATGTAACACGGATCTTTGCTCTTCAAATTCATGTGAACCTATCATGCTGGTGAGCTTGCGTATGCTGAAATTCACCAAATTAAGCTGTTCAGGCTGAGATATGAGTGCTTAGAGCATACTTCTGAATGTTTTAAAATTATTTGTTTTGCTTTAAACTTTAAAGTGAACCACTGTACGTAAAGAGAGGAGTTTGGGGGGGGGGAGGGGGAACAGGAGCAGAGATAGTTTGTTGAATACGGAGGACATGGAATTTGTGGTTCTAGGAGCAATCAAAAACTTTAACCGGGAAGCTTTTAATGGAAAAAGATTGCGATGCATATGTTTATTCTCCTGAGACCAATTATTCTTAGATTTTCTTTCTTAAATCGCTCATTTTTTAACTTTTTCTCAAAAGACTGTAATTGAGTAGTGAGCACTAATCTGACAGTAGGTAGTTTCATGGATAGGCAGATAGCACAAGGCTGTTGAGACTTGTGGACTCATTGATGTGCCAGTAACTTAGTTGCTAAATTCAGAATTGAATTCTCGGTTAATTAATGTGTACTTTTCAGCTCTTACAATACTGACAGTATTTCAGCTTTGTTTTATGTGGACGAAATAAATATGTCTTCAATATATTGCACTTTTTGTATCTGTGAAGCTGCAGGTAGTCAATGTTTTTTTAAATCAAAATGTAACAAAAATAGTGTCCATGTAGGGAATAAACCACCTAAAGGTATTCGACCCTTCCCCCACCTTGAGTCCTTGACTAAGTGGGAACCGCGCCTCTGGTATTGGGATCATGAGTTTGGTTATGATTTCAATTCCCTTAGAATATACGTTTCTGAGGAATGTCTGGTTTGTGAAGTGAGTATTCCCTGAATATTAGCACTCTAATGGTTATTTTTCAGGGTTCAAAACCTTAAGGAAATGTAATTTATGGTCCCCATCATGTTCTTTTTTTTTTTTTCCTAAAACAAGCCTGGAGTGCCAAAATCTCTTCTAAATAAGCTTATTAGTAGCGAAATTATACTTCTGCTAATGGAGAAGACAAAAAAACATTAGTGGAAGAGGGCATTATGAAAGAATCATATGAACATCAAACCATACTTTACTAACATGATTGTAATTCCGTGATAATTAATGTTTTGTTGAGAGAAATTTTGAGCTTATTTTAGAAATATCCGTAAATCGTGTTTATTTTCTGAACACCCTAAATTCAGGGTACATACCTACATTATACAGTTCCCAATATATTAAGGCATGCAGAAAAGAAAACTTTGAAAAATAATAGCAGACGGAAGTATTAGCAATTTGAACTAAAATTCGCTGTTTTTAGTAGCTATCTTTGTGTAGATTCACCTGATTCTGTTGCTTTCTGTTGTTATCCATCTGCAGGTATTATATCTGCAATTGCATTTTCTCCAGCACATTCTGGAATGCTTGCCACTGGTTCGTATGACCAGACTACTGCTATATATAGGGAAGACAATATGGAGCTTCTGTATGTCTTGCATGGCCAAGAAGGTGGGGTTACACATGTAAGTTCCTGTTAAATGTTCAGTTGTTTTAATTTTGACTCGTCATAATTACTGATTTTTTACCTAGCAATCTGTTTTTCTATTTGACAGGTACAGTTCTCAAAGGATGGCAATTATTTGTATACTGGTGCCCGAAAGGTGAGTTTCTTCCTTGTAGCCTGGGGATTTATGCAATAAAAAGATAGCGGTTATCAATCACCTTTGGAGTTTGTTTGGACAATTTATTGCATCTCCTTTGATGGGTACTTGTGCGGCACCATCTCTAATGGGAATATGTCCTTGTCCTTTTGTTAGAATACAGGATAGTTGTTTGTTGAAGGTTGGCTAGGTGCAACAGTTAGTGGCCCAAACAGATACTTCAAATCGCACTTTAAGATGAATCTTGTTCTTTTCTAATTTTACAGGGGTTTCTACTTTCTAGTGTAAGAGATTAAGAGGTGAGTAAAAAAAAATAAAAATAGTCAAACTGATAATAGATTGTCATGTAGATATGTAGACTGTAGTAATATGGAACAGGGTTTCCTGGGCTGATGTCTCTTTCTATTTGTGTCTCTCTCTCGAAACTGCATTTTGCCTCTTTCCCCTCAACATTCTCGTGATCAATAGGGTATAGAGTAAGTTCAGTTGAACTTGATCCAGGACTTCCCTTATCAGCTAGATGTTGCCTATGTTTTAGATGACCTCTTTTCTTTTCTTATATAATTTTTTGCCCCTGCAAAATATTCTGGAGTATTGATTCAGAAGGAGCTGTTTTTCGTTTTTTGCCCCTGCAAAATATTCTGGAGTATTGATTCAGAAGGAGCTGTTTTTCGTCATATAATTTTGTAAGATTTTGAGTGCAGTTCCTCTATTACAAAAAGCAACCATCCAATTGGGATCTTGCTGTTGGCGGGGACTTGAATATTCCAAATCAAACACCCCGCTCTTAACATATTATTCTAAAGTACCAAATTTTTGCAACTTTGAGGTAAATTAGTTTTATGGCAAGGGAAGAGGGGAGGGAGAACAATGAAGGATTTATTGCTTTGAAAGACACTTTGGAATTGGAAAGGTCAAATAAGAAGAAATGGTTTCATCTATCAAAATTATGAAGGAATATGATGTTAATTGTGCCATGTAAAGGCTGTCACTTGTGATATTGTTGATAAAAGGTCTCTAGTATTACTTGGTTTCAGATTACGTAGTAGTTAATTTATCTTAATTGATATACAATTCTGGTTCAGTTTCATTTTTGGTGATTGAAAGTGAGTTGCTATGGTAGCTATATGTCAATGTTTCTGAGTGCATTTCATCTAGTACAAGAATCTTATTGAAACTATTCCCCATACCAGTAACTTTACTGAAGCAAATGGTCTTATTTTTTGAAGGATCCTTATATAATGTGCTGGGATGTGCGCAATACCGTAGAAGTTGTGTACAAGTAAGCAGTACTCTTTTCTTCTTAGCTGATACTTTTATTGAATATGAGGTGTCTATGGTTATCATTTTTTTCTCGAATTATCATTTGGTCCATAGTATCAGTGCTGTACTCCATGAGAGTTTCCAGAACCCCACTTTCGCTACCTATTTCTTCCCCATAGGCCATAATCATGCATGAGGCCCGAGTCCTGATCCACAGAAGACCTTGCCAACTGCTTTTCTTTTTATCCAAAATTTTTTGGTTTTATGATCAGGTGGCTGATGCCATATAGCTATTAGGGAAAGGAATGTATGGTAAAAGCATGGAAGGCAACATATTTTGCGTCGCATTTTTTTACTTCTATGTGCCTTTGAGCTAGTTGGTCCTCTCTATTTGATAGATTTGTTTGTTTTTCTTTTTATTTGTTTGAGGTGCTACTTTGGTGATTTTATGTATATGCTTGGTTAATTAATTAGTTGTATACTTGTATCCAGCGGACTATGCCTCAATCCTGTTATTTATATCATGTAGGTTATATAGATCAACAGAACATACAAATCAGCGAATATCATTCGACATTGAGCCCAGTGGTCGACATCTTGGAACAGGTGGACAGGTATGTTACGATTATTACATCAAAATTTAAATGGCTATCATTTGTCCACAAAGTCCATTGTATCTCAATTCCATCTCATCTCTTTTTGCTAGGATGGTCTGGTGCACATTTATGATCTGCAGACTGGGCAGTGGACCTCCAGTTTTGCAGCTGCATCAGGTATTCATTGCTCTGCTAATATATATATATTGTGAAGAAAATCACTGCAGCTTATGTTGTTTTTATCGCATATCAGACTAAGTACCTTTTCTTTAACTACTATTCTGTTCTGCAGATACAGTGAATGGTTTCTCCTTCCATCCATACCTTCCAATGGCTGTCTCTACATCGGGGCATCGAAGGTTTGGGAATCTTGATGATGCAGAAGAAGAGTGCACGCTAAGCAGTAACTCTTTAAACCCCTATCACTATTAAATTACTTAGTATCCTGTTTGCTGTTACTACACTAAAGTTTAGCCAACTCAAAACCCCATTCTGTTATATCTGGATTTCTTCATATTCATGTACGATGGTGGCTAAGTTCCACTCTACACATTGAGGCTTTCTATATTGTCTAAAGAATAATGAGATGTACTAGGCCATTTGCCTTGAGTTCGTTTGTAGCTACTAAGAGTTCCTTTGGCTTTAATCATTGAAGGAACCATTTTTCTTTTGGTTAATATCAGTGCATGCTTTATTCCCTCCAGGAATACAAAAAATAGTGCATGTTTAAGATTAGAATCATTAATAACTTTTGTGCTGTGAAACATAGCTGATGAGCTTGATTGATGATACATAATACTCTTTATTCATTTAATCAATTAGTAGCATCTTATTATGAATGTAACATAGTCATACTGTGCATACATCACATAGAATCATTATGAATGTAACCCAAGTCTCCTTATCCTGTTTTTTCAGGTAATGAGAATTGTGCCTCTGTGTGGGGCTTTTCATACACTTCAGCTGTAGAAAACATGTCGAGCATCAACGGAGAAGATTCAATTGCGGAGTTAGAAGATGAGAAGCCATAGCAGAGAGAATATGACTCCACACTGCCATTCTCTCAGAGACATTAAGACCATTCTGGCTGCACATTTTTCAGAACATTAGTAGACTTCTATTCAATGTAAGATTAACACTATCATTAGCCTGTTATGCCCCTGTGAATATGTAGCATTACTGTAGAGACTTCACAAGTTGGTGGCTTGGTGCGATGTCTATTTAAATCTAGAATGGGAGGTATTTGCTGTTTCTGTACTTTTGTGTTGGCGCCAAGGAATTTGTATTCTCACATATAGTGTTTAATAGGTAAACCCGGCCTATATTTGTCAATCAGATGTGATTTCTGGTACTACTAATTGAGAAGCAACATGTTGGGGTCCCCTTTATTTTCCCTCTGGAAGTTAGAGTGAGCAGATTTGTTACATGGCCATTGATTATTGCTCCAAGCCTCCAACCATTACTCTCCGGCGAATGGCGATCACCTTTTCCTCTTTCGTCTTTTGGCTCTTCTAGGGATATTATCCTGCCTTTGTTTGTCTGTCATCTATCTTTCGGTTAGTGGCGGTTAGATCCTAGTTATTGGACGGAGGTAGCCCAAATCTAAAGCGGTTAGGGGTCAAATTTATAGGGCTTTTATTGGACAGAGCCGTTATTGAGCCAACAAAAAAACCAAATAATTTTGAAAAATAAAATAGATTTCTTAAATAATATTATACGTACGAATTCGTATTGATTTATACTCACTTTTGGCTCTCTTTGTTCCTTGTTTTTCTTGCTCGTTTACCGACCCGCCCATTATCGACCCGCTACCCGTTTGACCCGACCCGCTATCGGTCCTCTATGATGTGACCCTCTTAAGACCCGACCCGCTTTCGACCCGCACCAACCCTGACCCGCCCCGCCCCGCCCAATAACCAGGTCTAGTGGCTGTTACGGGTACGCGTACGGGTGGGAGGCAGAAATTTTTAGGTCAACTGTAATTTCTTGTTCCCGATACACAACCTCTCTTATTTCTTTCTTTCTCCCCTCATTTTCATTATCCAAACAAGAGAATTTGTTTTCTTCTCGGTTTTTCATATGCTCTCATCATCTGTTTGAGGTGTATACATATAACCACGCTCATACTATAAACTTATTTTTTTGATAGACAAAGCATTTCATTTTTTTTTTTGAAGGGAAACCCCGAAACTAGGAGTTATTATTCATTAAGCAAAAATCCGAAGCCACTACATCATCTACTAAACTTGGACAACCACTTACCCACACTCTTGTACTAAACTCAAGAGGAGTAATATGAGCCATAGCATGAGCTACTACATTAGCCTCCCTAAAAACATGATTAAAAGTAACTACATAAGCTTTTGTTAACAGAATATTTATTTCCTTTTCTATGTTGATTTCTAATTTTCAAATTAAGAAACAAATGTTTTTTTTATGATGAAGTAATCTTTTAGGATTTTATACTTCAATGAAGGCACAATTAGGGGTGATAATGAACATGTCTTGTTCGCGAACAGCTTGGGCTCGGCTCGGCCAAAAGCTCGGTCAAAACTCGACTCGTGGTGGCTCGGCTCGGATTCGAACTCGGCTCGAGCTTGAATAAACTTAAACGGACACAAGCCGAGCAGGCCACAATTCGGGCTCGGCTCGACCGATAAGCAGCCCTAGGCACAATCACGAATGAATTATTAACAATACCTCAACTAGTCCGTTATTAAACAAAGCCTTTTATAGTGCTCCCGGAAGCACCTAGAACTCGGTGATAGCTCTCACATTTTTACCTAAAAATTTGCAATTACCCAAGGGTCCATAGTTAAAAGAAGTTGTTTCCTCATTTACCGCAGGCCGCAGCTCCCACTAATTATGTGCGTTAACTCTGTTGGTGCATTATCCATTATCTCCCCATCTTCATAATTGGCATATTCTTTTGTTTTTGACGGGATTGGTATATATTCAACAGACTTCAATCTTTCAGTTTTCGTACAAATAAGTTTAATTTATAAAAAGTCAGATGAGAATAACAAAGGCTGCGCAGTGAATTACACTGCACCAAAGATCAAATTAATAAACTAGTCAAATGGAATACAATAACAAATTCGATTATTACATATGATAGATAGCTTAAAGTAAAGTTAGAAGCAATTGAGACTCGTTAACAACGATTCACTCAAAAAAAAAAAAAGAAGACTTTTTAACAATAACGTCATTTAATAGCAAGCCTGCTGATAATTTGGCGGAAACAAGTTCGCGAATCACAACTTCACAAGCCAAAACCACCAAGGAGACTGCCAAGGAAACTGCACAAATTCAATGGAAACAATAATCGTATCATCAAATACCCAATACCGAAAAAACAAAATCACCATAGGGTTATGCTATATGCAGCCCTAAGGGTTGCATATTGACATAAATACATTATCTCTTTTTTTGAGGGGACATAAATACAATATCTAAAATGGAGATATAAGTTGTGAATATATTGCAAAATTATACATCAATCGATGCAATAAATGCTAAGTTAATGCTGCATATAGGGGTGGCAATGAGATGAGACAACTCACGAGCTACTCGAGATCGATTCGGTCAAAGCTCGACTCGAGTGAGCTCGACTAGATATGTTGGTGAGTCGAGTTGAGCAACTCGATACTCGACTCGAAAACTCGTGAGAAGCTCGAATACCCAATTATCAATGGCAAAATACCTAAATTCAACATTTTTCTACCTTATTGTTGCTTTTAACATGAGACACTTGCCAACTACTTGAAATCTACTCGGTCAATGCTCGACTCAGTCAATGCTGGGACAAAATTCGATTAAAACTCGACTCGAATGAGTTCGACTCAATTCAAACTCGACTCAAAATGCTAACGAGTCGAGTTGAGCAAGCTCAAACTCGAACTCGACTCGCATCATTGCCACCCCAGCTGCATATAACTTTTCCCAATAATCAAACAACCAAAGGAAAACATATATGATTAGCAAATTTAATAAGCCATCATATAGCTTTTCCCAATCATCAAACAACCAAAGGAAAACATATATGATTAGCAAATTTAATAAGCCATACATGTACAAGTTTTCTTACCTAAATGCACTTAAACCATCACTTCCAAATGCTGAGCTACCGGAAATGTTGCTAGTAAGACCATAATTATTGCTCCCCATCATCTGGAAAACCATCTTTAGTGGATCTCCTGACATATTCCCATACATATTATCGTAGGTTGGATAATTAACACCATAATTAGGTGTTAATCCAGTTGTTGTGACACCATACATCTTCATTAGTTGTTCGGTCATTTGGTTTTGAGCTTGAATACTATACATCATTTGTTGTTGTTGAGCTTGTATGTAATTTTTGTAAAACTCTTGTTCGTTGAATAGGTTGGGAGAGAAAGGGTAACTATTTGGAGTAGGATTTGGAAATGGTGAATTATTTGGAAAAAAATTAGGAAGTGTGGAACTATTAGAAGAGTGATTATTCCCTGCATCTGGTTTTTGAGAATTATTTTGAGTGCTAAAAATATTAGGATACTTCTTTTCTAGCTCTTTTTTTATCTCCTCCAATTTTTGTTGAGGAAATGCACCATCTTTGGCTAGTTTCTCTAGTATTTCTATGGCTTCAAGAATCTTTTTGATCGTTGCTTCGTCGTTGGTTTGATTGATGGTTGAAGATCCACTAGAAAAAGGTGAAGAAGAAGAATTGTTGGGGAAGGAAAACCCATTGAATCCGGCCATTGATGACTATTGCAAGAACCGCCAAGAAGTACGTACTATATTATCTTCGCGAAAATATATATTTTTTTTCTTCAAGAAAATAATAGGATTCAAGATATGAAGGAAAACAAAAAAATGGAGACAAACAAAAGATTTAAAACGGAATATGAAGGACATGGAAAAGCATTGTGACGTTAAATTATTAGGGAGGGTTAATCATTTGCTTGGTTAGTATCATGAGAAGTAGTTATTGAACCTTCAAATAATATGACAGATTTGTCTTAGTCAACTGAACTGAATTGCTCAAATAACAGATTTAATCTTAGTCAACTCAACTACATGGCTCAAATGACAGCTTATCACAAATTCACAATTATGCATGTTGACTTCAGCACTGCTTCTCCCCAAATTATTTTCGCCCGCCCGCTTTAGTTCGCCCGCCCAACCCGCCCGCCGGTTCGGCCCGCTTTTTGGGCTTCGCTTCGCTCCTAAACGATAATCATTACTATTAATTAGTTATAATTTAACTCGCCCGTTCGCCCGCCCGCCCCACCCGGGCCTCGCTCGCCCGCTCACCCGCCGTTCGCCTGGCCTCGCTTGCTTTTACGCCGAAGAAAACACGCCCTAAGATTATATCTTCAAACAGTTGAAGATTGATCATCAATCATACCAACAGATTGAACTATTGAAGTTCAACTATTGAGCAATGACATATTGGCATTTCTTACCTCAGAAAAGTAGGAATAAAAATTTGAGAGATATTAAGATTCACTAAATCCAAGGAGGAACAAAGTTTAACCTACTTACAAACCCAACAAAGTTTCATTCAATATTGGAAAATATTTTATGCTATATAAGATGAAAGATTGAGAAAATTTAAGCATTAATAACATCGATTTACGTATGTTTTTGTTATAGATTTTCAAATTTATACTCCCTCCGTCCAATAATATAAATATTGTTTCTTTTTGCACGGCTCTCCAAGCTTATACATTTGACATGTAATATCTTCAATTCCGTATTAATAAAAAATATAAAAAGCTGATATTATAAAAGACACATCGGCGCGAACCTAATAAGATCATATATTAGTATGTTTTTTTTGTATATATTAAGTGGGAATATTTGATCAAAAGCCTTTTAAAGCTGACCTCAAAGAAGAAAAACAAAAATCTTATATTATGCGACGGTATGAATATAATTTTAGGAAATAAATTTAATACTTATATGTTGCCCTCATTACTCATTATATTTATTGGTGGTAACTAGTAAGAGGATCAATTAACTTTTAGGCTTTTACAATGAATTTAATGCTTGAACATTTTTGTTTGAATATTATCCATCTCATAACTTTAATCCAAGTTCACACAATTATAATTTTGAGACTTCAAACTGGAAGATTATTAGTTCCTTGCATTTTCATCATGCTCCCTTTACATTTTCCCTGTTTTTATCAATGACAAGTTGCTTACTCGTATCATTTTGAAATTTATTAGTTGATGTGATGTGCATGTCGTGAATGCAATTGGGCAACTTGGGTCTTGTTTATCCGTTGCAAATTAATAGACTTTCGCAAGTCAAGTCTCCTCTTCGCAAAATGATCATTAAATAAATATGGTGTGGAGCCCTGAACGCTTGCTTGCACAGGAGAACGATTTCGAGAGCATACGACGCGCCACATGGGATATGTTTTTATTGAATTATGTTAAAAGATCAATCAAAATCATTAAAAGAAATCTAAATGAATCTTAATCACTAATCTAATATTCTAATATTCTAATATATATAAATAAAGCGAGATTTTTTCGAAAGATAGAGAGAGCGCCACATAAGATATAGACCATTTTTGACGAATAAGAATGAAGATAATTAATTTATTTTACATCTAAAAAGTTCTAGAGTTATGTAAGGAAATTTGACAAATAGTATTCTAGATAACAATTAAACTGAAGAAATCAATATATTTTGTTTCCATACAAGTACATTCGACCAATAGAAAAAGATAAATACATTTTGTAGTAACATAGTATATTGAGATTTTAGGGGAAGAATATGATAATATATACTTTCCAAAAAAAAAAACCAACAGTAAAAAAATAATATTTAAATTCGATATAACTTAATATATACTTTCCATATAAGTTTTGATTTTTTATGATTCCAATAACATCAATTCTTAATATGATTTTACTAATACGTAATCAAAGTTATTAATGGCTGTAGATTAAAAATTACATGAATTCTAAATGTAAAGAACTTAGAAGAAAGAACAACAATAGAGTAAGTCAAACAACTTAACTCCAATAATATAAAGGTTCATTAGATTTTCAAATTTACAAATACTAGCTCAAGCCTCAAGCAAATTTTCAAAAAATATATGTCATCTAACCTATATATGCTTTCTCGTGCATAAAAATGTACATGGAAATGTATATATGTAGCATACTATGTATAATGAAGAGATACAAATATTTGTTTAAATTCCAAATTCAAGGTATATATCACCACCTTCTATTAGCTTTACAAGTCAAAAATATCTAACACTTGATGATGTCAGTTAACTAGTAAAGTTTATAGGAGATTGGACAATGAAAAAAGGTTCAAAACCCTATTTATATCATTGGTCTCGTGTATAAAATATAAAATGTATATATACATGTCGTGTATTATGTATACTTGTGAGAATGCACATATCATGTGTACAGATCAAATACGAGGTACTCGTCAAGCTAGTTGATAGCTCAGATGTCAGCTAGCTTACTGGTAAAGTTTATACTAAATTGAACGTTAAATTTAGATCAGAATATCAGAATATTTTTTATCTAGTTAGCCGCCTATGCTTTCTCATAAGTCATGAATGAGATATACCTATAATTACAAAATACTATGTACAATTAAGAGGATGCTTGTATGTTTCATTCCAAATAAGGTACTAGACCACCATCTGTACACTTGATAAGCCAAGCTAGCCAAGCATCAACCTAGTTAACATGTAACTTAATTAGTAAAGTCTAAAAAGGGTTTGGACATCAAGTTAGAATCGAAACCCCATATATCTAGTTAGTCTATGCCTTATTTATCATGCATCAATACAATGAGCACGTGTTTCATGTAATGTAAAATTTATGATTAAAAGGATCAAGGATGCACATGAGTTTGCGTTCAATTTCAGGGAGAAACCTTCTATGCACTTTACTAGTCAAGTTAGCTGCTAGTTGGCATCATATGTTGCTAATGTTGGCTAGCTAAACTTGTAATTAAATTCTCTATGGGATAAAATGACAAGTTTGGATTCAGAATCCATCTATCTTTTTAGCTATGCCTTCTCGGGAAACAAAGATAAAGTTTACATGCACATGTGGCGTACAATGTATAATCGAGAGCATGCACGTATATGATCACATTGCAAATAAATTCAAGGTACCACCTCTTGCACATTTTACCATCAAACTTGATATCAGATGTTAGCTATCGACCTATATAGCATTGGATGTTAAACTTGGATTAATCTTGTTAGCCTACGCCTTCTCATGCATCAAGAACAAACTGTGCATGCATCTTAATATGTTACAATTAAGGCGATACAGATAGTCTTACATCCCAAATTCAAGGTACCACCTTCTATACACTTCACTAGTCAAGCTAGCTGGCATCATATAATTTCAGCTAGCTTAACCGGTAAAGTCTATAGGAGATTGGACGTCAAGTTTGGATTTATAAACTCCATCAAGTTATTGTATGTCTTCTCATGTGGAGTGTTAGGTTTTGTGAAGATGGTTGGATGACATGTGTTTCAAGGAATGTATTGCGGAGCGTGTGCTCGAGGTCCTTAGTTATTGTTGGATCGGAAGTATTAAAGTGCTCAAGGTCATTAGATTATTACACAACATTTCAAGATATAGTTAAATAGTGAAACTGTGAAAGAAGGTTAACAAATTTGCATCCAAAAAAACAAATTCCCCCATCAATGGAGAGCATGTCAAAAACAGTTGAGGAGCATCTACCAGAAAAGCGATTGAAAAATTTATGTGATATTATAGATCAAACTAGAAAATCTCCCTCCTCAATCACCCTTACTGATGATGTTGTTGAACACATAATTTCTTTGTTACCCATCAAAGAAGCAAGCCAAAAATCAATCCTCTCAAAGAGGTTTGAGAGGTCATGGCAACATTCCAAGCACTTGTGCTTTGATTTCATGTCCTCTAGAAAATTCTTTCAAATACAAGTCGCAAGCATTATTTATCATGTACTTATGCTTCATTCGAATTCAAAAATCGAAACATTTCAATTATGCATAAATTCAGAAAATCCTGAGAATTTGATAGTTGCTTGGCTCAAGTTAGTTCTCTCTAAAAGCCCTAAAGTTCTAGACTTGGATTTTTTTATAGGGGAATCTCATGTACCTTCCTTGGCTATTCCTTTTGATCTTCTTGATAATATTGAATCCATAGAAGTCTTAGGTTTCATATTGTAAAATAAATCTACCATCCAAGTTCAAAGGTCTGCATTTCTTATGTACTTTGGTCCTTAGACATATCAGTCTAAATTCATCTTTTATTGAAACCCTAATTGACAATTGTTCTCTCTCGAATGCTTGGACATTGTAAAATGTCACAATATCTACCATCTTGAGGTAGATGCAAGTGCTCTTAAGTTCTTTAAGGTGTTATAAATTGGGGATTGTTATCAAGTCAACTTTGTTAAAACATTTTGCCCCAACTTTGAGCATTTTTCACTTTATTGGAAAGCCTAATTATGTAGCTTTTGGTGGTAGAATGGAAGAAATCAAAGATGTAGTGCTCCGTTTCAAACATGTCTCATATATTTTCCCGAGACATCAGATGATGAAAGGTCTTATACCTAACATGCATATCGCATGTTAGAGTTCTCACCATTACTAGTACATCGGCTCGAGGTAGGGCTGGCAAAAGTTGACCCAACCCGATAACCCGACCTGAAATTGACCTGAAAATTCCGGGTTTGGGTTGGAATTTTCGACCTGAAATAAAAAATGGGTCGACCTAACCCGGTCCGAAAATATAATGGGTTAGGTTCGGGTTGACTTTTTGAACCTGAAAATAACCCGAAATAACCCGGATTTAGAAGTCGGATTATTTTCAAGTCGGCTCAACCCGAAATTAACCGCGACTTTTATAACTTATACAACCTATCTTTTGTTATTCTTATTTGTATTGGGCCAAGCCCATTTCTTGCATAACCTAAATTTCATCTCGAGTCATTAACCCATACTTTCATGACTTATAGTGTATAGTTGAATTTTATTTCAGGTCATTTTGGGTTGGTTTCGGGTCAACCCAAAATCGATAAGGTCGGGTTTGGGTTATGATTTTCGACCTGAAATTAGAATCAGGTCGGGTTTGGGTTAAGGGTAAGCGACCTGAAATATAAATCAGGTCAACCTGAAATTGACCCAACCCGACCTGACCTGATTGCCAGTTCTAGCTCGAGGTATAAATTCTTTAAATTAAGTTACTATGTGTTTCTTGTTAAATGAATAAAAATTACTCCATTTTAGAAAAAAGTTTAGGGCATATTTGTAATCTTTTGTTTTTGAGTTTACATTTTCCGATAACCAAAAATAATTTCATGGAAATTAGAAAAAACAACTTTTAGTTTTTGGTGATAATCTTCAAAATAAACATGATCAATATATATTTGACTAACGTGGTGCTATTCATTTCACATGATTTTTACTTGACGAAAATTACATTTATACTTTTTGATTGATTACTACTTATTTGTAACGTGTGAAACTGATTTTTAATAATTAACAATGGTTTTTGTTGATTATCTAGATTTTTTTTATCTTATTGTCACTATTTAAAAATTATTTTTATTAATGAAAACTGATTTCCTTGATTACAACTATCTTTTGATGATTTTAAAGTGATCAACAAGGCCTTTATGCTCATTATGAAATCTACTTTATACATATATCATGACTTTAAAAATTAAGAGGGGAAACTAACAATAATATTGAACGGACCCATAGAATTGTAGAAATGGTGGTTATTTTCAACTAGATCGATTCGACCCACCTCCTTTAATAATATTATTCGTGTAAATTAAAGTGTTCATCTTTTATGTCTTTCTAATGATAAATTTCTTGGTATGGTAGGATTTTTGCTCAGCCTTTGTGCATGGGGAAACTATTATAGGAGCACATCCTTACCTTTGGCATCTAAAGGAAGTTCAGTTGTTTATGGAGACCGCAAGCTCTTGCAATCCCTATGATATTGATAGTTTTGTTGATAAATGCACACTTCTTGAAAGGTTTTGGATTGATGTGAGTATCTCATCTTTTCTAAATGCATGCTACCCTAGTGTATGTAAGTAGAATCATCGCGATCACCCTCTAGGATTAGCAAAACACCATAGATTGTGTGCATTCACAAGCCACAGTTGGAGATCAGAACGTTGCCCAATATCAGAGAGAAAAGGTTTAGTGAGTGTGTTTAGGTTTTTCTGTGTGTATATTAAATTAAGAGAAGGACCGGATTTTATAAGATCAACAAAGTAATGAAAAACAGAAAGGCTAAAAATAAGGGAAGTAATCAAGGTAGAAATCTCGTGTGTGACGGGTAAGAACGGTAAGACGAGATTCTTACAATTAGCGACGAGTCAAAACTGACTGGGGTCCAAAAAGACCCACAACGCCCGCTCGCGCCGCGCCGCCACGAGCCCGAGCCCGGCCCAGCCGGCACGCGCCCGCGTGTGGTTACCAATCATTTTAGCCCATTACCAAACAAGATGTTCGAATGTACTTCCCTATACAAACAAATGAGATACTTGCTATATAATTCTTCCATGTGGGACAAGGGGTATTTCTTACTTTGAGCATTGTTGAACTTCCAACAATCCCCCACAGGTTCAACATATGAGAAAAGAAAAGAATAATGATTTGGGCAAGGATAAAACAATGGCATTAGTGTTAATGTCTTACGACTTGAATTAACACTTAGTGATATTAAGCTAAGGTCTCCTTCCCATTAAGTGACCTTAGTCTTGAAACTTAGTGGGGAGTAAGAGACTTATCACTCAAAACACGCAATTATTTATGTAGACAGTTCTGATACTCCGCAAATAACAATGACGCCTTATACTGGCCATACGTCCAATACCTGGATGCTCATAGGTGTTCTAGAGAATCGACCCAAGCAATTCTCATAGGAAGCGGCTGCACTTCCACCCTAAGTAGGTGAATCCCATCAAGTGTGAGCTACATCACACCACCAAACATATGGATATGGGTTCATTAAGAGACTTTTGCTCATCCTTATTCACAATGTAGCAAGCACTTTCACAACAAACATCTAGGGATGGAAAAATAAATTTCAATGCTTCCAAATTATTACATAATGTTCTCCTTTGAACTCGAAGTGAGTAGGAGTTCATTACTTACAATTCAATCAATAGTCTCAAGCCTATCCCTTTTGATGTTTCCAAAACTAGTTTTCTACATAGGCCTTTCGTAAGCGGATCTGTGGTGTTCTTTGCTAACTTTACATAATTCGGTGATATCACTCCATTTGACAGAAGGTTCTTAACTGCCTTGTGTCTCAAACAAATATGTCTTTTCTTTCTATTGTAGGCATGGTTGTTTGCAACAGCATTAGCAGCTTGCGAATCACAATGCATAGCAACTGAAGGAGTTGGCTTCCCCCACAGTGGAATATCTACAATCAATTGTGGCCCTAATTACGTCCAAATTTTTTGAAGTTTCGATTTTTCGGTTCGGATTTAAAAAATAGATTGTTGCTTGGTCCAAATTTTCAAAGGTTTGATTTTCGATCTGGATCAACTGGACAAATTTTCTTTCTTGGCTTTTACATAACCTTTATACAAAATTTCATTTTACTATTTTTATGTACTTTTTAGGGATATATTTGTATTATTGATTGACTAGTGTTAGTAGTTTGTTTTATTTGCATGGTTAGACAAGTGCGTTACATCAATGTTTCTTTATAGAATTATATATATATTTTTTCTTTCAATTTTTCAGTGGGGATTGGATCTCATTCATGTCATAGTGGCATTGACAATGGGAAGTCCAACTCCAAAACCAAGGGGTAAAGAGACGTTATGAATACGGTTTTTTCACTGCGTACCCTCGAGGTTTACGAATATTCACCGGGTACCCTCGTAGTTTCCAAAATGCACAAGGTTCCCCTGAGGTTTTGAAAAATCCTCGACGTGACCCTACCGTCAACTTTTTGTTAACTATCACCCTAAAAAAAGCCGAAACTAATTTTCGTCCTTCACCATTGAAATTCCCGGGTTCCAACTTCATGAATTCTCGCATCGTCGGGCAATCTCGTCGTCAAATCTCTCACTTTCTCACTAATTTCACTCTCTCTCACTAATTTCACTTTCTCTCTCAACATTCTCTCACTTCTTTAAGAGATTTAAAAAGTCCATTAATACTTACAAGTTGGACTTGATATATTTACCCGACAACTAATTAAACTACACAATCGAGTACTCAACAACATGCAATTAAAATTTGACTATTAAATTAAACAAGGTTAGAGGAATTGGGATTTTTTAAGAATTCATTGTTTTGGGTTGGCAGGGTTGTTGCTACTCGCGTCGATGGAGGCATGGCCGCCATCTCACTCTCCGGGTCTAGCAAGGTGTTTGTCGGTGAGGGAGAGAGAAGAACCGAGGAAGACTTGAAGAGAGAAAGTTAAATGGGGTTACTTTGTGGAACTTTGCGAAATGGAAGCGAATGCAACCCAAAGAAGAACGACACAACCACAACAAAGAGTCCCGGTAACGGTGGCACCACCACCACGAACCGAATAGGAGAAAGGTACGAGGGGAGGATTTCGGGGTTGGGGAAGGGGAGGGGGGCGTTTTGGTCGGGGAAGGGGAGAGGGGAGGATTTCTGGCCGGGGAAGGGGAGGGGGAGGTTTTCGGTGGTGGTGGCCGGGTTGACGGCGAGGTGGGGCCTGGGCCGGGCCTGGGCCGGGTCGGGTTGGCGGTCGCCGCCGTTGGGTCAGTCGGGGGTGGGGTGAGGGGAGGTGGTGGGGTTTGGGTTTGGGTGGTTAGGACATTAGGTTAATTAGGGTTTAAAAGTATTAATTAGGTTTACTTAGTGTTAATTAGGATTAATTTGTATTAATTAGGTTAGTCGGGGGTTAAATTGGTTTATTTAACCTTAATGACTAACGGAGTTGGCGATCGTTAGTCATTAAGGGTATTCTGATGATTTTTCAAAACCTCATGGGCACCTTGTGCATTTTGGAAACTACGAGGGTACCCGGTGAATATTCGTAAACCTCAGGGGTACCTGGTGAAAAAACTGTTATGAATAAGTACGTGAAAGTAATCAAAAAGTGTTGCAAAAAACTATAAGTCACCGAGATGTTTTAACTAGGAGCTTGAGAATTGCAAGAAACAAAGGGGAAGAAATATGTGGTATGGTTGAAATTTTGGGGAAAATTGAATCAATGTATTAGGATAGGTCTTCCTACGTGCTATATGAAGTTGATTTTCAACATTCATGATCTTTTCGATTAAAGAAAATAGGCTTGGAGGCAAATTATTCACTAAGAGAAGATAATTGGGTGAATGATGTGGAAACTCATGAACTAAATGTGGGTGACATTATCTTCATTTAAAGAGTTGAGGTTCCGATTTTTGGCTATCTCCGAGTCCCGTTTAGAGGCCTAAGGGTGAACGTACAAATTGTGGCCCTAATTACGTTCAAATTTTTTAAAGTTTCTATTTTTCGGTTCGGACTAAAAATATATATTATTGTTTGGTCCAAATTTTTGAAGTTTTAATTTTCGGTTCGGACCAACTGGACAAATTTTCTTTTTTGGCTTTTACATACCCTTTATATAAAATTTAATTTTACTATTTTTTATGTACTTTTTACAACAAATCATGCGAATCTTTCAAAGAAACATTAATTAATTCTATAATAATAGATATTGCATGATAAAAACAATGAAGAATTATATAATATTCTCGTATTCAAAAAACTTTATTATATTCTATTAACGAGTAGTCCAAATCCACATCACATGGCATTACATACAATTATAGTCACGAGTTTCATACTTCCTTCCTACTCATGATAAAAAAACTCTATTACGGTAACATCAATCGCTACAAGATCGAGAAAATAAATTGTATGCTTATCAATTCATCCTCTATTACTCAAAATCGATTCCGTATCAACATTCTAAACCTGAAATTAAATATTAAAAAAATAAATAAAAAACAAAATTAAATTCAAATATTATACTCCGTAGAAAAAGAAGCGGGAAAACAAGATACTTACGAACTCAGGTCATGGAGTACAGAACTTCTCCCAGTGAAGCAGCGAGAGATGGAAATGGAGGTGAAGCAGTGGAAGAAGATGATGATGATGATGATGATGAAGTTGAAGATGAAGTTGAAGATGATGAAGAAGAAGAAGTTGAAGATGATGATGATGATGAAGATGAAGGTGATGGAGGAGGAGATGAAGTTGAAGGTGCATTGATAATTGGTTTGATGATACGGTCATAAATCTTGTCACTCTCACCATAGAGTTTAAGCAGCCAAATCGCCTAATCTTTTTTTTTGGAAAAATTGATATAAAAGGGCTAAAGTATTACTCATCTTCCATAAAAGATCCAAACTATCGATTATTTTTAGAAGGTACCAACTTTCAATACCATTTGACAAAAAAAGTTCCCTTAACCTGTTTACCTTCTACTGCAGGTAAACCCATTGTCACGTGATATTCACGTGATTTTTAATGAACCAATTTTCTGAATTTTTTTTGCTTTTATCTTCTACCTTTAATTCTCTTTAATCCTTCCTTTATTTTTCTATGCACTGATTCACTTCTTCTTGTTCTATCCTACCTCTTTCTCTCTTAACATTTCTTCCACCCTTCTACTAAGATCTTGGAGCGTTGAAGATGGCGAATCCGCAACAAGAGCTTCATTTTCAAGTGTTGGGGGCAACAACTGTACAATGTGGGTGTGATATGCCTAGCAAAATTCGAACTGTGACCAAAGACAACCGAAATTTCGGGAGAAAATTTTGTGGTTGTACGTGGTAAGTATCCAGTGAGTAAATTTCATTTCTTTTCGTAGAATTTAAGTTAAATCTAAAAGTATTTTCACCTAATCTCATTCTTCCTCTGTTTCTTTTGTTTGACCTATTTCTTTAGTCACGTTTGTCAACGTATAATTTTATTATTAATATTTTTAATTATAAATAAGCAAAAAATATAAAAAGTTGATGTATAGAAAATATGATTCACATGATTATGTTTTGTCCCGACTATAAATCACAAAAGATAGTAAAATTAGCATTTATAAATAATATCAAAGTCAAAACGTGTCAACTAAAATAAAAAGAGTATAATGCTGCATTATTTTTTCCCCAATATATTTATTGTATACCTTGGTGTTATACTGTTATTAAGATTATTTTCAATGTCAAATTCTACTAATTTTTTCCCCAAATAATGCTAGTTCAAAAACAAATTCCCAATTTATGCCAGCCCAAAAGTATTTCATGCACTACCGTCTACGTAGGATTTATGTAGAAAATAATTTTTTTTTATTTATAAAATCAGAGAATAACCGCTAATGCTATCAGCAGTTCATTTAAAGATACCGCTAATGGGACCAAAGGTTTGTTCACCCAAGTCTTATTAATTACCTTGCTCTTTCTCTCTCTTTACACTTCCCCAAGAAACAAAAATAACACCCTCTCTCTCTCTCTAAACCTCCATCACGTCCACCGTACCAATTTACATCCTCCGCTGTGGCCACCCATCGACAACTTCCTCCGCCAACCGTTGCCACAACATCATGCGATGCTTACCACCCTTCAACAATCTCCATTCGATTTTCTTTCTTTCACACAATTTCTCTTCCTTCTACATTCGACTTTACCCACATGCAACTTCAATTCGTTACACCAGAGGTGATTTTTTGAATCTTGCGTCATTGCATCAGCAGCAGCCGTTGTGATTTCCTCACCCGTCTACAGAAGTGATCGCGGTGCCCAAGATTTATAATTATATTTTAATAACAAAAGCACCCATTTGATTTGTTGAAAAAATGGGTAATCTTTGCTGATTTTGCTGTTATTTTGTATTTCATCCTTAATTCATTGAAAATTGCTTTATTAAAAGAAGCAAAATCACACATTTATTAATTTGTTGGAAAATTATGTGTATGGATTTGAGAAAAAAAGGGTAAAAAGTATATGATTTTGTTATTATGTCCTATAATCCTATTTTCAGTTGGGGTTTCATAATTGTCTTCTTCTATTTTTTTTCTTCTGATATAAAACTGCTACTGTGAGTAGATTTGTAGTTGAGTCAACCGCTACTACTAGTAGTGGTTTATGGAAAAACTTCAACCGTTATTCGGCTTAGCGGTTTCCTGAATTCCTGCTAAGGCAATTAAAAGAATTATTTTTGCACCATCCTACCCTACATGGACGGTAGTGCCGGAAATTCTTTTAGACTTGGCGTAAATTGAGAATTTGTTTTTAAACTAGCATTATTTGGGGAAAAAAATCCAAATTCTACCATTGATCACTTCTCATCATTATTGAATGTGCGTGTTCTATACTTAATAATTTTTCCACGTATACCATTTTTGATGTCCAAGTGTCTATTTTTTAATTTATTTTTGGACAAGGGTGTTCTTGTTTAAAGCTATTTTATTCAATTTTCATAATCTTTTCACTCTATTCTCTTTTGGTGCAAAATCTCCACTCTTATTGATAATATAGAAACTATTTCTCCTTGAAATAAAGTTGCAGAAATTTACTTTTGATGGAAGAAACCCATTCTGGATTATGCATGATAGTGTTAAATTTGAGCAATCTGACAAACAATTACCCTTCCTCAAAGTGTTGAAGATCTCCAATTTTAACTTTGATGGGTTGGAAGTTGGAACTAAAATTAGTCAAGTTTTTTCTTGAGAAGGCGCTCAACTTGGAGAACCTTGCGATTTATAAGGCGAAATACTACCGTGTAAAGAGATTTACCTCAGCTAGAGTTGATATTTTACAGCACTTGATGGGTTGGAGATCATCTCTTAAAACCAAAGTGGGTGTGTATAGATATCGTCACAGAGAAAATGTTGTTCTTGTTCCTCACCATCGAGAACTTTTTTTTTTTTGACATCAAGGAAACAAGCAAGAAATTTAAAAAGCTATAAAAGACATTCATGGACCTGCTCCCGGCTCAACATCGAGAACTTTGGTACACACCTTATTGACCAAATTGCTGAGATTATTATAGGTGTGCAAAAGGGTGCTAGGGGATCACATTTTACTAGGTTATATGTATTATTGGTGGAAAATATACCACAGAGTATAGTCCAAGGGTTTGTTTTCTTCGCCATAAAACAACTGAACTGAACTAAATTGAATTGAACTGAACTGAACTGATTGCAATTGAACTGAACTGAACTGAATTAAATAATAACTAATAGTAATAATGATAATAATTTACGAACTGAACTGAACTGAACTGAATTAAATTATAACTAATAGTAATGATAATAATTTAGGAACTGGACTGAACTGAACTGAACTAAACTGATTGGAACTGAATTGAACTGAACTGATTGCAACTGAACTGAACTGAACTGAACTGAATTGAACTGAACTGAAAATAAGTTAGGGAGAACAGGCCCCAAATTGCATGTAGGTGTGTGAAGTGCAATTTTATGCATTCGGACTCAACCGTGCTTAAAAGTTATTTTCTTGCTCTTTAATTGGAGTTACGAGCAGATGAGCAGAAAATACTCTTAATTAGGTATATCTATATCGATCAAAGTGTGTAATAGAGTTTGTGTTGTGTAGTAAGTTGGTGCTTTGAGGATTAGAGTGTACTTCCTCCATTATATAATAAATGTCTTTTCAGAAGTGTACACAAATTTTTAATACTTCCTCTATTCTTCGTTTCAACGTTTTGATTTTCACGCTTGCTAATACACAACTTTTTTTTCTAGGGAAGCCCATCTGACAACTAATTTTATTAGAATGCAAATCGATCCAAAGATAACAAACTAGAGATTGCCAAAGGGAAATCATTAATTTTTTAAGCACGTTGTCGCTAAGTCACTAAAAATTAGAGGTGATCAAATGGCGCGTCGGGCCACCCCTAAAAAAAATGTCCACTTGTCATCCAGGGCCAAATTTCAGGCCAATTTTGTATGCTTAAAGTCTAGTTTTACGGGCCACGAATGACGGGCTTTTCGGGTCAAAATCGAGCGGGCCCTCATTTTTAGGTTGCCGAAAACCCGTACCCAAAAAAATTGTCCAAGCCCGTGCAACTCGCGGGCCGGGCTGGGCTCACTTGATCAGCTCTACTAAAACCATAGACCTTGCCAAAGGGAAATCATTAAAACACAAATGCACCACTCTAAACACCCTACAGACCATAGAACACAACACTATTGCGACCTCTGTTTACAAACATCCAATGCACAAATTTAATCATTAATATCTCTAACAACAAATCAATAATTTTTTTTAAATAGTTATATAAATGAGAAAATTAAACCTTTGGATGGCTTTCTTTAAGAACTTTTTTTAGCACGCCACTAATTGCGCCCACCATAGAACTTTAACAACGAAGTACACCCCATACCACACGCCCGACCCAGCTTGGGCTTTGATGGATGGTATTCCATTTGACGCGTAATTGACTCTTTTCAGTCTTTACACTTTACACACCACACTTCATTTTTTTCATTCTTTTTTTTTTGCTTCTAAATTCTAAGCCAAGTGTGTCTGTAAATGTCGTCGACCCACCACTGAAAAAGAAAGGCAGAATTTATAATTGGTCAAATCATGTTGGCGTTCATTAATAATACTGGGTCAACCCACTATTATAAGCTTCGTCGGATCGATTCCCACCACCTACATTAATGGAAACCACTTCTTTCTTTAAATATGGAAAAAATGCACTACCACTAATCATATCCTAGTGGGTCTTTTATTTACTAAAGTATGTTATATTAACAGGTATATATTCATAGAATATACAAAGGTGTAATAATGATTCATGAATTATTGAAATAAAAGAATAGTATATCATGTTATGCTCACAATATGGAAAAGTGTATCGCATTTGCCCTAATCATTTAATAGTTCACTTTATACTATGTGAGTGTGACTTGTAATGTTGTTGTATATGTATGTACTCACTGCTTTCATGTGAAGACGCGAGAAGTTGAGTTGGTGGAGTAGTGACATCACTTTTCAACTCGTATGCCTGAGGTTTAGCTAGAGATCAAACCTCATGGTACTCATTTGAGGAATTTTCGTTATCCCCCTTATGAAGATATATTTATTCTATCTTGTAGTATATACTATCTTGTATTCTGTTAGTAGCTAGTTTAGGACATCTGTTAGTTAGTTGTAACACGTGTAAGATAAGTTTCTAGCTCTCTTATAAGTAGATTGCTCCGGATTATTATTCTAGTACTTTTTTCATAATAACATAACATAATACCACAACTTAACTTGAGCTGCTATATATTTCTCTCTCAAAAGAATGTTTCTATTGAGCTATAACACATTTCCTCATGGTATCGGAGCAGGATTTTAATCTATCCAAATACTCGCTCAATTTTAGGTATTTTTTATTTTGAACGAATTTGCAAAACTTTTAGGTTTTGTTCTTTGGTTGAATCGGCGACAAGTGCGTTGATTTTCCTTCCGATTCTCAAACGGAGCCCCCTTCATCTTACCTTACAAAAATGCCAAGAGACGAGATAATATAGGCAATTATATGATCATATATGATCGCATTAAAGGAGCATTATAGAATATCAAATACACTCTATTAAATAATACATGATCGAGGAACCAGTACACCTAATCCTTTATTAGGAAGATAATACTTACACATGGACGTCACTATTAAATTATAAACTTTGTACTTGCACCGCAAAAGATAATGATGCCTTCAAATAAGAAAACATATTAAGTACTTAAGCAAAATATAAAAACAAATAAGAAAACAACAAAAAGCCAAGATTGTACAGGGTGGGAATCTAAATTTAGGGATTAGCGAAGTTCGGCTGATTTCCAATATATGCTTATCAAAAACTTCATCCTCCTATGTTAAATGTTCTTCATTGCAGTAGTACTTATTTGAGTAGCATAGAAGGAAGGCATAACCGAGATTTAGTTTTGTTTTTAAAGAATCAGAATTTCAGAAATTTTAGATATATTTTCTTTTGGAAGTGAATTTTTTTATAGATTGAGTACTTAATTGCTGCATGTCTTATTGACTAAAATATTAGTACAATGTGAACATCTAATTAGCTAGCTCGATGCCAAAATGGGAGCCTTAATGAAACTCCTAGGATTCCTCATCTATAAATAGTATAGTATATATTTGAATATTAAGATATACTTCCTCCGTTCCATAATAAGCTGAAACACTTACTTATTTTAACGTTTCAAAATAAGTGAAACATACCTTAAATGGAAAAAAATGGCGACAAAACGACAAGAAGCGCCCATCACAAACTTGCGTGGTTCTTTTTTCTCTCCTCCTTTCGATAATGAAAAGGGTATTTTACGACTTTTGGCTTTTGAAAGTGATGTTTATTAAATCTTGTGTCCAATCCCTATGTTTCACTTATTATGGAACGGAGGAAGTAGTATATATCAGTTCTTAGACTATATTGATGCCAATTAATTTAATTGGTTAAACTTTTAATCTATCAGTTAAATTGGAGATAGAATCTTATCTATATGTATATATAGTTGCTTTGTTTTGTTTGGCTCTTTATACATTTAAAAAAAGTTTGTAGATCAAGTTAGTATGATGCAACAGTATATAATCTAATTAGATTTGTGGTAGAGTTTGAGTACCTATAGAAGAATTATGAGTTCACCTCATGTATAGAATTAATTTTATAACATGAAAAAAAAGCTACATTCTAACATTAGATCAGAGGTGCAATTTTTTTTAGACCTTAACTTTGGATCTGTACATCTCATACCTTTGTTGTTTAGGTCATTTGTAAACTTTCAAACTTTTAATTTTTCCGCACCAACAGATGAAAAATCAAAACAAGTTTTTATCAAGATATTTCTCGTGCTTTTTCACACAAGTTTGCTCTTACTATACTTGGAGTATATATTATATAATAGCCAAGCAATTTAAGTTTTTAATCATTGGAGCATTCGATGTTGATATGATTATTTGTCAAGAACAAACTATGATTTGTAGATTGCGGTTCAAGAAGAAGAAAAAAACTCAAATTAAAGAAGAGATCAATTAGCCTTTGTTGATAACAAAAGGAGCTAGGTTTATTTATCAACAATCTATTCAATAAAGGTTACAAGTGGAACCTTTCTTATTCTCATAATTATAAGGCTTTTAGGTTATTCAGGAGAATGATATACTACCTCCGTCCCAGAATAGTCTGAACACTTTCCTTTTATGTTTGTTCCAAATTAGTTTAAACACTTCCATTCTTGGCATGGTCCCACCATTAATATATTATTTCTTTTACACATCTTTGGCCCACACTCTACGTACCTTTTATCAATAAAAAGTTACCCAACTTTCTCTCTCCTCTAATAAAAAAATACTCCACCAACTCCTATCACATCTACTTTTTAAATAAAATAACATTTGATAACCACACCACAACTTATCACCTTAAACTACGTGTCCCAACAAGGTGTTCGCATCTTTCTAGTGACGATGATGAAAGATAATCGAAAGTCCTACCACTTCTTAGATTGTTGGTGTCTTCAATAAAGTCCACCATTATTCCCAAATTTCCAACAATCTACCCAAGCTAGGTATATGAAGTACTCTATTTTCTAACTCTCAACTTGACGGTGGTGTTTCACCTGACAAATTACAATTAATGAGCACAAGTCAACTGCATTTCGATCCACAATTAAACACATGATCAGTTTCATTACTAGCTATTGTCTACTCAACCAATTATGTTTTGCATAGATGTTAGATTTTCTCGTTACATGTTTACAACAAAGGATCTCTCTCTTTATGTTTCTCTCGTTCAAGCAATATAAAAGTAAAGCTCAAAGAGAGCTTATTTCCCGTTATTAACAGTTAACACCCTCTCAAATCTCTTTGATGTAGTCCTTCATTACCTATACTATCCCTTATCCACAAACTTACTGTATTACTTATTCTTGTTAGATTCAGATGAGATCGAATTAGAAAGTTCTATTCAAAACCTTCTCATTTTCAATGGCTTAATGCCAAACATCTTCCATTTTGTATTAGAAAAAACATATGAAAATTAGATATTTGAAAAGTGCATGAGTATCAGCAGCAGTTCTATTATAGGATTAGCTTGCAATTTCCAAAAACTTAGAGCTAGTAGCTCAACCGTTGGAGGAAAAAGCAAGTGGTAGCTTTGGCAAATCATATTGCTCTATAAAGCTAGTAGCTTTGCTTTACGTTAGTGAGCCCCAAAGCAATTTAACACAAAATTTTGGATAAAATAAATATAAGAACCACAAGTGGGACCTACTAAAACCACAAGTGGTTGTAGCTTTCCATTTGTAGAGGTGCCAGAATTGGAATTGTTGTAATTTGGAAATCGATATGGTAAACAAAGTTACAAAGGTTGTAACTTTTCATTATAGTTGCTCTAATGAGACTATGTTAACAAGAATTCGACATAATATGTTTTGGCTTATAAATTGGCGTCGAAATACTATTAAAGTCCAATTAAAATTGTTGATTAGAGCACACTAGAAGATTTGCACTTAACAAATCGATCTTCATAACTCGACTAGATCACTTTATTTTCAGTGAAGTGACCCTAGCTATTTTACATTATTTTTTACTCCCTCCGCTTTTTTTTATTTCGCTACATTTGATTTCTTGGGAATGCTCCACTACTTTGACCGATTATTTTGATTATTTTATAAGTAAAAATATACCACGTGTGTGATCTTGTTAGATTCGTGCCTCGACGTGTAGATTCATAATATCAAATTTTTATAATTTTTACTTAAGCGAAATAAGAGATATTAAGAGCTAAATAACGCTCAAAACCGCCATGCTCAAACGAGAAGAAATAAAAAAAAGCTAGATGAGTAGAAAAGAAAAACATAGTTCCTAAGCTAGCTAGACACTATTATTGAGTGTCAATTGTTCACTGCACATGATTAATACTTGGCATCATTTCAATCAAATTCACTTTCTTTTTCCCTTTTTAGACACCATAAATCGAACTTTTCATTTCTTTTATATCTTGATAACCCCCTTTTTATTAAAGTATATTTACAAAAATAAATGCTCTTTTAAAAGCAAACCTTCATACAATTCACCTAGCCACCCAAAATAATATTTCTCTCAAATGCAAAACAACACTAAATATAAAAATATACTATATAGTTCACCTAGACTTAGAATCCGTGTATCAGAAGAGACCGACACAACCGACCAATTTCCACGTCACCTGAACTATCCCACGTTCTTTCCCAAGCAAACCATTTTCCGCCACGTGTCTACTTTCTTCAAACGGCTAGTTTTCTTTACCTTTTTTAAAAAATTCCTCCATATAACCGCCATAGTGGAAGATCTTTTGTTCCGAAATTTCTCGGTCCTTCGGCAGTAAGTAAATAAAATCCTTTAAATTACCTACCACCAAAAAAACACCTCATTTTTCATTTCTCACACAAAAACTAAAAATCTCTTCAAAAATTATTCTCCATATCTTTCAAATATAGAAGTATTTCACAACTACTACTAATTTTTAAGCAAAAGTTTAATCAAACTTGACAAATTTAAGTTGAACTACTCCACTTCAATTCATTTGGTGATTTCATCATCTTCATCAGCAGAAATAGCAAGTTCCGAGTATACAAGTACTATTTTAGCAGAGCATCGGTTACGAAATCTCTCATTAAATTCTCTCTCCTCAATTTTTGCTCTCGAAGTAAGTATTATTCTCTCTCTCTCCTCGTTTTTGGAAATTTGTGCTCATTTCTGGAATTTTTTTGCTTATTTCTGGAATTTTTAGGTTTATTACTGGAAATTATTGCTCATTTGTAGAAGTTTTGTGTTGTTTTGGCAGAGAAAATGGCGTTGACGAAGAGCTTGAGTTTCTCGCGAGGAAGAAAGCGTGTTCTCATTTCGAATAATAGCTGTGATTTGGAGCAGTTTTGTGCTGATTTTCAGTCTTTTACTCCTATGAAGAGACGATACTGTAGCGGTGATAATTTCTTTGATGAAAAGTTTAGCGTCAAAACTTCGGCTTCTCTTCTTGAAGCTTTACCTCAAGAACTTCTGGTTAGTTTTCATTTTTCTGGAAAATTACATCTCTTCGATTGAAATGTGATGAAATTGATTAATTTTGTGATTGTGTTCATTGAAAAATGATATGAAATGAGAGATGAAACTGATTGATTTTTGATTGAATTTGTGGCAGATTAAAGTAGTTTGTGGTGTTGATCATGAAGACCTAAATCAGCTTTTCTCAGTTTCTAAAACAGTTCGTGATGCGGTGAGTAATTTCATTTTGATTAGTTCAGTTTCTTCATCAATTGAATCCTTCAATTCGAACTACTCTTGTCATTAATCCAATAAAATTGAAATTTCAATCTAATCTTTGGTTAATTTTTACAGGCAATAATCGCGAAGAAATCGCATTTCGCATTCAGTACGCCTTCGAAAACGAAAGCATTTAGAAATTCAATTGATTTGCTAAACAATCCAATTGATTTCGATGATCTTGAAGCTCCAAATGCTCCGAAACAAGCTCGAAAGTTGAATCGTCCTCGAATTTGCAAGAAAAAACTCAATCACATTTCTGTCGCTTTGTTTTCCGACGAAGGAGAGGACGAGCAAGAACAGAAATGGCCTAGGAGGAGTTTATTTTCGGAAATGGACAGTTAAGTTCTTAAAGATAATTCAATTTAATTTAATTTAATTTTTCCACTGTAAATCAAAGTATTAAGCTTTTTTTTTGTTTTTTTGATTTGTAGAAGTAAAAATTTAATGAGTTTTGCAAGCCATTAATAGGTTTTTGTTCTTCAATACTTCCATTGAAGATTTAGAAGGTGGCTTGTGTTTCCTGTACAATAAAACTTTTGTAATTGTAGTTATGAAAAGTTCTGTGTAGTTATAAAAAATGTAGTTTGATTTTGAAGTAAATAATATTGAGCATTTAAAGTTTTTTTTTTTTGTTTTTATTCTGTTTTTTGTTGTTATTGTGTGAAATTATAGCTTGAATCAGAATTTATGATTGGATGTTGTATGGTGTGAATTAATTTCTTGAACCAACAAATTTAATTTTAGAAAAGATAAAGCAAAGAAAAGATAAATAGAAGATAATAAGCATAAGATTTCAGCCGCAAACAGCGGTTGTGACATAGATCTTGGCCGTTAAAAAAATGGGGTTGAAGCAAGTTGAGACCTGTAAACAAACATTTAGCAATGATTGATAGCTGGCTTTGATGAGTGTGACAGTATGGACAACCATATCCTAAACCTGTTGCAAATTTTTAGGTGTTTTCGGGTATGCTTAGAGTTGGGTGGGTATATTCGGAGTTTTGTGCTCAATTCAACATTTTGTTCATTTGGATTTAATTGTGTCGTAGCTCAAGAAATCGGATTTGGTAATTTTGATTTGCTCGGCCGCATGATTCTAAATTTGAAATCATGTCAAAAGTTGGATCAATAAAGTGGATGAGGTTCATCTTTGGATATGCTAAACTTCAATTTTATCTAAAAACATATAAGCATTTTCTAGATTTGTATATGAATACGCCTAGTGTTGTAAATTTTTAGGTGTTTTCGGGTATGCTTAGAGTTTGGTGGGTATATTCGGAGTTATGTGCTCAATTCAACATTTTGTTCATTCGGATTTAATTGTGTCGTAGCTCAAGAAATCGGATTTGGTAGTTTTGATTTGCTCGGCCGCATGATTCTGAATTTAAAATCATGTCAAAAGTTGGATCAATAAAGTGGATGAAGTTCATCTTTGGATATGCCTAACCTTAATTTTATCTAAAAACATATAAGCATTTTCTAGATTTGTATATAAATACGCCTAGTGTTGTATTGAGGAATATATAAGTATGTTATATATGGATACGCTTAGCTTTAGTTGCATCTTGTAACATATAAGCATGTTATAGATTTGTATATGAATATGCCTAGCTTTAATTGCATATGGGAACATATGAGCATGTTATAGATTTATCATTTATATGGATATGCTTCTAGCTTTAATTGCGTCCGGGAACATATTATAAGCATGTTACAGATTTGCTGAATATGTGGAGCTTTAGTTGCATTCGGAAACATAAGCATGTTATAGAGGAGAAATGATAAACATCTATCTGATAGATGTTTACAAACATCTATCAGGCAATAAAAAATAATAAAAGGCTGAAAAGGTAGTAATGTGGGTCCCTGGAAATAGAAGAGGAATAAAACACTATTTATATTTCATTTAACACTATTTGTTAGTTGCATTTAACACTATTTTTGAGTTACATTGAACACTTTAGTTGTAATAAGCATTTAACACTATTTTTTAGCATCGGAATTTTTTAGACTACTTTTTTGTTTGACTGACACTTTGCAAATTTCGAGATAACTTTTTTGGTTGACTGACAACTGTTTCCCATATATATTGACAGTTTTACCCCTAGTAGATGTTTACAAACATCTATCAGATAGATGTTTATCATTTCTCGTTATAGAGATGCATATGAATATGATGATATGAATGTTGTCCGCTGTTGCATAGGATTCCAATTTTGGCGGTGCAAAACTCTACAATGTGAGATTTACTAAATAGAACAGAGTGGACAGATCAGAGAGTATCAAGATGGGTGTAAGATGTAATTGTCTGGCATTGGCCAACCTAACCTAAAAGGGAATCCTTGTAGCAAATAGGAAGTCAAATGACAAATGACTACTATATACTTATTATTTATGGTATCCTGGAAGTTCATTGTGGGGATGACGATCTTGCGAAGAGACATCAAGAACTGTCAGTGTAACATTGGAAATAAATATTTTACTAGGAGCTAGGACATGTAATACGTGCTTCCTTACCGGAGACTGGAGAGCAATAGGAAAACAGCTAAGTAAGAGAGTGGATAGCTAGACAAGTGTATCTTAAGTTGGTTCATATCCATTAATCAGATGGGAATCGAGCTGTTATATATATATATATATATATATATATATATATATATATATATATATATATATAAGGCGTTTCTAAACAAGAAAATGTACTACGTGGCACTATCCCTTAGAGTGTTTACTTCAGTACTCCACATATAATAAAAAAAAAGCATAAAATGCATAGTATAAGATTTGATCTCATGACTTTAAACTTATATACTAAAGTCTTAACTACTAAACCAAGTAGTATTATACTTTTTAAATAAAATCTTAATAAATAAAAATTATAATTACTCGGGGCATAACCCGGACCTAAAAACTAGTTAGCGTCTAATTGGCGGAGTCTCTAAAGATTCCATCAAATAAGATAGCCGAATGTTTATCAGTTTATAAATAAAATGGTACTATTTGCGAGAAAGATTCATACTATTTGGTTATATAATGGTATTACTCTAAGTATATGTATATGGTACATAAACTACAAAAAATTAAACCCTTTTTAATGCCATCATATCACTTTATAGTACAAACTTATAAACACATTTTTTTAACTAAATACTTGTTAATCTGCATTGATGTGTTAGGTTTCAGCACAACGTAAGTTATGCTAAATTAACAAGAGCTCATGTAGAACTCAAGGTTGAACTCGGCTTTTTCTTTTGGGAAATTCTACCTGGTGACCTCCTACTTTTAATTTTTCTATTTGGTGGCAAGCCAAAAAAAGATTTATACAAAGTGACCTCCTACTTTAAGCAACTATACTTAATGACCTCAATCCACTTAAAACATGGCTAACCACCCAATTAAAGGTGAATTACTAACCTAACCCTAAGTTAATTATCATACAACAGAAAAAAAAACCTCCTATCCCTCGTGTTTTTTTTTTACCCTAATTGCTCAACATCCCCTGTCATTGCTTGCATCCCTCTGTCATCTCCTCCTTTGTTTTGGATGCTAACTCTACAAAGTTGTATCAATCCAAGGTCGAATTGAGGTAAATTTGCAGCTGCTATCAATCAGAGTTTCCAATTGAAGTAAATTCACTGCTGCTATTAATCTGAGGTTCGAATTCAGGGAAATTTTTCTGCTGCTTTTTTAACGTTTTACTCCATGTTTTCAACTTGTAATTTAATTTCACTGCCATGTATTCATATTGTCACATCGTAAGGAACTAAGGATTGCAATATATATGCACATGGTTTACTATTGCATGAATTCATATTTTCACATTATTTGTCAATATTTGAGAAGGTTTGAAAATCATGTACGCTATTAAAAATAAGGGAAATTCTATTAGCACTGGTATTATATTTCACGCGGTATTTGGGTATGGGTAACAGTACTGGTGTTATGAAACCATTGATAGGTTGGTTTATTTCTCCTTTAATGATGTGCGTTTGATGGACTTTTGTTTGTGTTATAGTCTTATTATACTTTTCGGAGCTTATAAGGAATTCACTCAAAGGGATAAGCATACTGTCATCAAATAAGTAAATAAGTGATAAGACAACAGCTTTGGCATATATAAATTAAGAACTTCATCTTCTTGCTCTAGCTAAGTTAGGTTTCTCGTTTTCTGTAATGATATTTATTGTTATAGAACTTGGTGGCTGAATTTATCTTGATAATAAGCTATTCCATGTATAATCATGTAGGTTACGTTGCCTAGTAAAAAATGCAGGGATGCAGGTGAAATTAGGGAGAAATTAAGGGTAATAATTCCAATTTCCCCAACTAAACTCACGCAAGTCATCAGACGAGCAAGAAATGCAGGTGGAATTTCAAGCTAAGGAGAGGATAGATTGAGAGGGAGAAGTATGGAGGAGAGAGAAAGAGTTTTACCAGAGGACATAGAGTTATAGAAGAAACGTGATTTTCAATTGATGGTTGAGGTTTTTTTGTTTTATGATAATTAACTTAGGGGTAGGTTAGTAATTGGAGAGTTAGCCATGTTTTAAATAAATTGGGGTCACTATGTATAATTGTTTAAAGTAGGAGGTCACTTTGTATAAATCTTTTTTTTGCTTGCCACCAAATAGAAAATTTGAAAATAAGAGGCCACCATGTAGAATTTCCTTTTTTTTCCAAAACATTTAGTAAGGGAGAAAGTAATGAGACAAATTAGACTTTGATTATTTGGTGGGTTGGTGGTGTTGGTCAATAGTATGTACCAAGTAAGTGTTGGCCCAGTGGTGATGGGGACTGGCTTTGGTAGGACGGACCCGTGTTCGAATCCCCGCAACACCCTTGGGAGAGGAATGGAACCTAACCACCCCGAACTCGCCGATCCGGATGTAGCCGAAGGGTGAGAACCGGTGCAAACACAAAAAAAAAAAAAATGTTGTCATATGTGGGTGAAGGACGGATCTTCTAAGGGGCTGGCAGGGGCTTGGCCCCCATGAGATTTTGACCCAAAGTTTTTATTTCCAGTAAAATTAGCAAGAAGGCCCAATATCAATTGTACCCACACTTATTGGCGAGATCACAAAACCAATAGTATTACTGCATAACATGAATCTCTCCATTTCTTTTTTTATTTGGGCACAAATTCCAGCATCCACTTTAGCTGATGCCTTCACGGTAATTTGTCTGTATACAATTTATACACTAATTTCCTCGCACTCTAAAGTTTGACGTAATTCCCAAATTACCCCTCACACGATGAATTCCTCATATACCCCTTAGTTTTGACTTCGTGCTCAAAATACCCTTACTAAATACGGAACTCTAACATCGTTAGTTTTTATCTCTCTCTCCTCTCCATCTTCATCTTCTTCATCTCTTCTCCCACCATCATCCATTGATAACATCCTAAACCTCCAATTTTCTATCACTCTTTCCACCTACACGCGTTTATCTTTCCTCCCCATCTTCATCTTGTGAATTTTCATTGAAGCTTGGCCTGGGTTTTATTTTCTCATTCGATGTTGGGGAGTTGAGTTTTCTGGGTTTGGGCTTGAATTGTGTTCTTATAACAATGGCGAATGAAGTTGAAGGAGTTGTGAAGTATAGGGGAGAGAGAGAGGAAGAAGATGGAGATGAGGGGTTTAAGAGGGGTTGAAAACAGTGCGGATCCACTATGGGTTCACTGGGTTCAGTTGAAGTGTTGAACCCGTAATGGATTCGGGTAAAATCAGCAAATTTCATAAAGCTGGAAAAGATGTAAAATAATATAACGTGCGTTATAAGACGTACAGAGCGGGGACAGCTTGATGGTTTTGCTGTCAGTACTACAACAATCTGGTCGCAAGTTCGAATATGCTCGGCTATAATTAATCTTTTCTATTTCTTCCTTTTTGCTGCTTAGGGCCTGTTCTCCTCAATCTTCAATTTTTTTTTTCTTTTTTTTTGTCAATCTTCAATTTTTTTTTATTCTTTTCCATTCTACTTCTTCCCTTTTGCTGCTTAATTTATTCTTCAATCTCTCTTTTTCTTTTTAATAATTCATGCAACATGATGTTTTTCTTTCTTTCTTTTTTTCTTTTCTTTTTGTCAATCTTCAATTTTTTTTATTCTTTTCCTTTCTATACAGTATATTATTGTATTTTATACTCTAATTATTATTGTAGACTTATCTGTTTGTTTTAATCACAAACAATACTCGAAGTGATATGTAGTTTGAGTACTTTTTATGAGACAAAGTTGATCATTCTCACTACAAGAAATAGCTAAAATAACGACGGCTGGACAACGACGGTCAATAAAACGGTCGGTGATTTAATACGCAGCGACGGCTTTAAGCAGTCGGTAGTCACCGACTGTTTATTATGTGAAGAACGACGGCCTAACCGTCGCTGACCCGCAGTGACGGTTATAAACCGTCGTTGTCTAGCTTAATGTAAAAAAGAAAAGTTTTTACTTTAGGCGTCTCATTCAGCGACGGTTTTAAGCCGTCGTTGTTTAGGATAAATTAAACGTGAAATTTTTATTTTTTAGGCGACGGTCTTAAACCGTCGCTAATGTCGAGGGGGGGTTAAATTAAGTAGCCTGTTCCAGTCGTGTTTTATGCGGAAATTTAAAAGTGAGAAGTTCTCCCTCCAACCAACGAACGCGCCGACGAAAACGCCTCCCTCCAACCAACGGACGCCGGACGAAACCGCCTCCCTTCAACCAACCTTCGCCGCCGGTGAGCTTGAATTTAGTGTATTTTTTTTTTCTCATGAAACCAAACCCTAAAAGTTGGGATTTTGGGATGTAGGTGGCGAAAAGCACCGTTGGCCGCCGGAAAATCCAAAGCATTCTCCTCTCGCCGCCGGTAATACCTAAATCTATCCTATTTAATAATTTTTTTTTGAATTTTGGCCACTCACTCCAAATCTTTCCCCCTACTTTGGCAATGCCTAAATTCAAGTTTTGGCTCGGAACTCGGTGGAGGACGGTGGACGGACAACCTCCAAGAATCGTGACTCGTTACTAGGTACATCTTAATCTGCTCAATTTTGTTGATTTCTTGTTTTACTTTACATATTAGGGTTTATCAATTTCATGAGAATTGGAAAATAAATTGCAATTTTTCTTTTTAGGGTGTTTATATATCAGATTATATAATTTAGAATTGTTAAAAATGTTAATTTTGTTGTTGTACTTTGATTTGGGGTGTTGTTGGTGTTTGAAAATTGAAATGGCATTATATTTGAATTGGGCATTATCAATGTTAATGCTGATTTTGGTGATTATATTTTATGGTCTATGGCATTATCAATGTAATTACTTTGAAGATTAAGTTACTTTAATTGTATAAGCTTAAGTTACTATATAATTATCACAATAGTTTTTGTAATGGTTCGTTTATTAAAGGTTATAAAAGTTAAAAACTATATAATTATGACAATAATTTATTTATTGCACATTCCTTTATCTAGTTTACACTATTTAAATTGTTTATATTGTTTTTGACATATTTGTTTTCGTGGAAATAGTTTGGATGAGGTTATAAATTAAAGTTAAGTGTTTAAATAAATATGTTTGCATCATCATGTGCCTAGATACCCGTTCAAGGTATACTCATTAGGAGTATATCTTGAATAGTCCCCGATTGGGACTGTTCTTCGACGTTTGACCTCACTTAGGTGGTGAATGTATGCCTTTTGTTCTATTCTATGTAATTTCCGGTGATGTTGTTTCTCTATGTTGTTCTCTGGGTACATATGTAAGCTTTTACGAAGCTGACATTGTGTACTTGGAGAACTCATGGGAAACTGCTCGCGGAATTTACGTAGAAGCGAATAGTTGGCGTACATTCACTAGTGGGGTTAGACGTCGAAGAATGGGTTAGGTTGGAGTGATAAGGACCTTTGGACATCATTTTAGGCCCTATATGTATTTCACACATATGTTTTAATTGTACGTATGTTGGTTGTTAATGAGTATTGTCATTGAAATGGTTTAGAATTGTAGAATTGGTCACCATGAAACGAAGGAGCGTTGGTGGATGTATGATAGATATGACAATGTGCGTAACTTGAGGCCCGAGTTCTTGAGGGGGGTTGATGAATTCATTGATTTTTGCAAAGTAAATCCCGAAAACCCGGGTAAGGATGAAGTTAGATGTCCGTGTCCGAAATGCAAGAACAGACGTGTATGCATGACGCGGACACGGTTAAAGTGCATTTGTATAGCAAGGGCTTTATACCCGATTACTACGGTTGGTATTCTCATGGTGAAGAGTTACCTCAACCCGCAGAAGAGCTATCTAACTGCACTCGTGAAATGGTTTTCGATGCTCTTGGGAATAACCCGGAACCGTCCACTCGTTGAAGAGCCTAGTGGAATGGAGGAGGAGGGGGCGTGCAGGGGGAGTGAGGGGGAGGGCGGGGGGCTGCAGGGGTCGGTGAGGGGGGAGGGCAAGGGGAGGGGAGGGGGCGCAGCCGCCAGGGGGAGTGAGGGGGGGAGGGCGGGGGGAGGGGCCGGAGGGTCGGTGAGGGCCGCAGGGGGAGTGAGGGGGGAGGGCGGGGGTGGGGCTGCGGCTGCGGGGGTCGTGAGGGGGGGAGGGCAGGGGGAGTGGAGGGGGCCGCAGCCGCCAGGGGGAGTGAGGGGGGGAGGGCGGGGAGAGGGCGGGAAGGTCGGTGAGGGCCGGCAGGGGGAGTGAGGGGGGAGGACAGGGGGGCTGCACGGCTGGGGTCGTCGAGGGGGAGGGCGGTGGGGGGAGGGCGGGGAGGGGAGGAGGGAGTGCGAGCCGGCGGGGGAGTGAGGGGGGAGGGGGCGGGGAGTGCGAGCCGGCGGTGAGGGGGGAAGGGCGGGGGGAGGGGAGGAGGGAGTGCGGGCCAGGGGGGAGTGAGGGGGGGAGGGCGGGGGGGCTGCAGGGGTCGGTGAGGGGGAGGGCGGGGGGGAGGGGATGGGGGCTGCAGCCACAGGGGGGGAGTGGGGGGAGGGCGGGGGGAGGGCGGGAGGGTCGGTGAGGGCCGGCAGGGGGAGTGAGGGGGGAGGGCGGGGGGGAGTGCGGGCCGGCAGTGAGGGGGGAAGGGCGGGGGAGGGGAGGAGGGAGTGCGGCGCCGCCAGGGGGTTAGTGAGGGGGGAAGACAGGGGGTCAGTGAGGGTTCGCTGTTTCTAATTTCTTACATTTTATTGTGTTTTGTTTAATTTTGCGCGTTTCTACTTTCTTGCATTTTAGGTAATCATGTCTAATCCTAAGGGCCGCGGAGGTCGAGGTGGCTTAGGTGGAAGCCAAGGTCGTGGGACTTTGATTCCGAGGGAGCTTTTTCAGTCACCGAAGTAGAAGGAAGCCGGTAACCCTATGTCGAGACACGGGGAGATGATTCACGAGCACGTGACATTGGTGACCACGCACGGAGACTCCGATCACTCATACGGAGGAAGGTGAAGGTTCGAACCGTGCACCAAGAAAGGTTTTAAGCCCTACTTGGATTGTGGTAAGTTCGTAAGCCTTCATTTCATGATATTTGTATGCAATGATATTCACAATTCACGTGTTTGTTTGGTTTTCAATTCAGGTTTGATGATAACAAGGTTAGTGGGTCCATCACTGACATTTTCCAGGGCCATTTTCGACAACCATGGTTCAATTACAGTGAGGTCGACAATGCAACAAAGACGCATTGGTGGAACATTTTCACAGTATGTATGAATCGAATTATGAAAAATGAAATTGATTATATTACTTTATTAATATCTTTGTTTAATGTTTGACTAAAGGGTATTTACGAATGGGCTCCTGAGTTAGAAGGCTTAGTGAAGAAGGATTACAAGAAAAAAGCTTCATCTCGTCTGCGAGACTTGCGATACTGGGTGGTTAAGAAAGCCAAAGAAAGGCCAAAATGGTTGGGGGAGACGATATACGAAGACATGAAGAAGAGAAGTGAAGACCCAACATTTCGGGAAAAATCGAACGGGCGAAGAAGAACCGAAGAGGTGGCTCCCTGTCTAATCCAATTGAGCCGTCACACTTTCGGGGTTCTATTTCGGCGGCGACAAAGATGCTAGGAAGATGGTAAATATGTTTCATATCTACTACTTAGTGTAATTTACATGAATATGTTTCATAAAGCCTTTGTTAATTCAACAATGTCTACAGGCAAAGAGTAGAGGAGGAGTACTCCCTCGCTCCCGAGTTGTTCTTGAAGACTCATTTCAAGACGTTCTGGAAAAGGAGAAATTCCAAGCAAACAAGAAATCAAAGCAAATCTCGGTACATACTTCTAAACATATATTTATAGGCAAATATGATTGAAAAGTTTGATGCTAGTTTAAGTTAGAATCAAATATAGGCCATTTTAGGTTAAGTAGGAAATTGTTTGAATACGAGTAGTTTGATGCTAGTTTAAGTTATAACCACCTCAAACATCATATATATAGTTAGTTTAATGTATTTATAAGTTGTTTTGATTGAAAATACACAAAGTAGGAAAGTTAGAACCAAATGTAGGCTAATATAGGCCATTTTAGGCCTTTTTACTTGAAAATGTTTGAATACGAGTACTTTGATGTTAGTTTAAGTTATAAACACCTCAAACATCATATATATAGTTAGTTTAATGTATTTATAAGTTGTTTTGATTGAAAATACACAAAGTAGGAAAGTTAGAACCAAATGTAGGCTAATATAGGCCATTTTAGGTCTTTTTACTTGAAAATGTTTGAATACGAGTACTTTGATGTTAGTTTAAGTTATAAACACCTCAAACATCATATATATAGTTAGTTTAATGTATTTATAAGTTGTTTTGATTGAAAATACACAAAGTAGGAAAGTTAGAACCAAATGTAGGCTAATATAGGCCATTTTAGGCCATTTTACTTGAAATTGAATGAATACGAGTAGTTTGATGCTAGTTTAAGTTATAACCACCTCAAACATCATATATATAGTTAGTTTAATGTATTTATAAGTTGTTTTGATTGAAAATACACAAAGTAGGAAAGTTAGAACCAAATGTAGGCTAATATAGGCCATTTTAGGCCATTTTACTTGAAATTGCATGAATACGAGTAGTTTGATGCTAGTTTAAGTTATAACCACCTCAAACATCATATATATAGTTAGTTTAATGTATTTATAAGTTGTTTTGATTGAAAATACACAAAGTAGGAAAGTTAGAACCAAATGTAGGCTAATATAGGCCATTTTAGGCCTTTTACTTGAAAATGTTTGAATACGAGTACTTTGATGTTAGTTTAAGTTGTAAACACCTCAAACATCATATATATAGTTAGTTTAATGTATTTATAAGTTGTTTTCATTGAAAATACACAAAGTAGGAAAGTTAGAACCAAATGTAGCCATTTTACCCACTTTATTTTACTTGAATATGAGTATATTTAACCAAATGCAAGAGACTTACAAGAAGAAGCTGGATCATTGTACCACTCAGGGGTCACAGCCGAACCCTGATCTGTTGTATTGGGAGACAGTTGGGGGGAGGAACCGAGGAAAAGTTCAGGGGTTGGGTCAGGGAGATCATTTGTACTACAACTCTTCATCAGGGCGAGGAGATGGCGGCTCTTCACAACCATATGAGTCGTCCATTTTTTCTCAGATTGAGGCGCAGGTGGAGGTAAAGGTCGCTGCGCGGATGGAAGAGGTGGAGGCAATGGTCGCAGCACGGGTGGAAGTGTCAAGTCGGGCCATCGTTGAGGAAATGATGAGGAACATGTCTAGTTTCGGCCACATGTCCTCAGGTTGCAACCCAGGCCCCCCTCCACATCGCAGACCAGACGGTGACCCAGGGTTTGGTGGTGGCGGTAGTGCTACAGAGACACCATTGACAGTGTAGTGTTTTTGGTTTTGGCAACTAGGTAACTAACTTTTATGCATTTAGTGTCAATATTTATCGGCATCTCGCTTTGTTTCTAGATGTGTCGGGTTATTTTTTTTAGAACCCGACTTCTACTTTATTTCTCGACACCGGGATCTATTTTGCGTACATATATTTAATCTAGGTAGTTTGTCTAACTATAGACATTTAGTGTCTATATTTATCGGCATCTAGCTTATTAGTTTCTAGCTTTGTCGATATATATTTTTTGTAAACACAGACTTCTACTTTATTTCCCGACATCGGGATCTATTTTGTGTACATAATTGTAATCTATTTCATGTAATTATACAAGTATCAATGCAAATTGTAATATATATCAAAATTGCATATTTTTGTAATTGAATGCGATGGAGGAACTGACTTTAGTGTGGTCCACAAGCATGCACGTGTATCTTGAGTACGAGTTTAATTATTGTTAACAACAAAAATATTCTAAATAATATTATTTCAAAAAAACAACGACGGCTAAACATTAAATCAACGACGGCTAGGCAGTCGTTGTAAGGTATACTATGCATCCAAGGACTTCCACTTCAACGACTGCTTTTACATAATAGCGACGGTTAATAACAGACGTTGATGTGGCCCAAACAACGACTGTTTATAACCGATGGTGAATCACCGACGGTTAGTAACGGTCGGTAAATCAACGACGGTTTAAAACCGTCGTTGATTTAACGGCTGTTTAAAACAGTCGTTGGTTTGGTGCCAACGTCGGTTTTTGTAAACGATCGCTGATTATAAGGAAACCGTCGTTAAAATATTTACCGACGGTTTAGCGGTCGTTGATTCCAAAATTAGCGACCACCTGTGCACCGACTGTTATTTAACGACTGCTGGCCGTCGGTGATGTTTTAGCGACGGTTTTTCTTAAATTACCGACGGCTTTAAGCCGTCGTTAATTACCACCTTTCTTGTAGTGTCTTTCATGATAAACCATATTTTCACGATTTATCATATACATGTACCAAGTACAAAACAATAATAATTTAATTTTTGTAATAGCATTTTTACACACCCAACAAAGTTATGGGTCGTAATCTAAAATTTGGACTAATGTCTCTGAATTCCGAACCCACAAGGTAAAGATCCAAGATCCACCATTGGTTGAAAAATGACTGGTGAGACATTGAAATTACCATAACTGAATGTCACATGAGCATGGAGAAAGATGAAGAAGATGATAATGGGGAGGAGAAAGAAATGTATGTAGAGTAGTTTTTATTTGCTTGGCCGCATGATTCTGAATTTAAAATCATGTCACAAAAGTCGGATCAATAAAGTGGATGAAGTTCATCTTTGGATATGTCTAACTTTAATTTTATCTAAAAACACATAAGCATTTTCTAGATTTGTATATGAATACGCCTAGTGTTGTATTGAGGAACATATAAGTATGTTATAGATCTGTATATGGATATGCCTAGTTTCAGTTGCATCTGGTAACATATAAGCATGTTATAGATTTGTGTATGAATATGCCTAGCTTTAATTGCATCTCGGAACATATGAGCATGTTATAGATTTATTATTTATATATGGGAAATTTGTCAGAAACAATCTTTTAAATACAAGTTTTTGCGAGAAACAACCTTTTAAAAAAAATCTGGCAAAATAAGATATTAACAATATTTTTTTTTGCGAGAAACAACCTTGATCCATTTTCCGAGCATTAACCAAGTATTTTGCGGCTTCGAGTCACTGAAACCAAACATGACAAGGCACGTAATCCACACATCTTATGTTTCAACCCAATTTCCCTTCATATACTGATAAAGTCAACGTCGGAAAATACTTGGTCGATGTCGAAAAATGGAGAAAAACAGGGTTGAAACATAAGAGATGCAGTTCACGTGCACTCCACATGTTTGGTTTGAACGAGTCAACGCTGAAAAATGCTTGGTCAATGCCGGAAAATGGGTCGAGGTTATTCCTCGCAAAATATTTTCTTCTTAATGTCTTCTTTTGCCAGATTTTTTTAAAAAGGTTGTCTCTCGTAAAAACTTGTATTTAAAAGTTTGTAACTGACAAATTTTCCTTTATATATGAATATGCTTTTAGCTTTAATTGCGTCCGGGAACATATGAGCGTGTTATAGATTTATAAGTATGTGAATAGGCCGAGCTTTAGTTGCATTCGGAAACATAAGCATGTTATAGAGATGCATAGCATATGATGATATGAATGTTGTCCGGCGTCCGCTGTTGCATAGGATTCCAATTTTGGCGGTGCAAAACTCTACAATGTGAGATTTACTAAACTGAACAGAGTGGACAGATCACAGAGTATAAAGATGGGTGTAAGATGTAATTGTCTGGCATTGGCCAACCTAACCTAAAAGGGAATCCTTGTAGCAAATAGGAAGTCAAATGACAAATGACAAATGACAAATGACAAATGACAAATGACAAATGACAAATGACTATATATATTTTAGGAAAAATTCACATTAATAATCCTAACTTTCACCCGTCTCCTCAAAATAATCCCAACTTTGGATTATTCCAGAATAATCCCAACTTTTGAAGGAACCTTCTCAAAATAAACCAAACTATACTTTTTCTTGCCTACACTAATCCAATTTAGGTCTAAAATATATTGAAAATTAATAGTTCGGATTATTTTGAGAATGTATCCCTTGAAGTTGGGATTATTCTGAAATAATTAAAAGTTGGGATTATTTTGAGAATACCGTTGAAAGTTGGGATTATTCATGTGAATTTTTCCTATATTTTAGGGTATCGTGGAAGTTGATGGGGCAAAGGATGACGATCTTGCATTGGAAGGAAATATTTTACTAGGACATGTAATACGCGCTTCCTTACCGGAGAGCAACTAGAAAGCAAAGTGAAAGAGTGGATAGCTAGACAATGGTATCTCAAGTTGGTTCATATCCATTAATCACATGAGAATCGAGCTATTATTAGCATCTAATTGATGGAGTCTCTAAAGATTCCATCAAATAGGATATAGCCGGACATGTATCAATTTATAAATAAAATGGTACTAATTGCGAGAAAGATTGGTATTATTTGGTTATATAATGGTATTTATATATATATTTGGTACTTAAACTACAACAATTTAAACCCTTTTTAGTTCCATTAAATCACCTTATAGTACAAACTAAACACTCGTTTTTTTATTCAATCAAACTAAGTACATGTTAATATTAATATAACAAATTTATGAAATTGGTACCATATTATCACAAAAATGGCACTAAACTATTGATATAGCCACGAATTGTTATGGGTTGGAGTCTTTGGGGACTCTAACAATTAGACTACAAAGCTTTTCCCATGAGAATCCCCTCATGTAATAGTTAATTTCACCTCATAGGTCATACCTACTCTTTCTAATGCAATGTCAAAGAACTATGTACTTTCAAGTTCATGAGCAATACATGCCATTAGAATTTTCATTGATCATCTATCCTTATGTTATCTTCAATACCTCGCTCTATTCTATGAGAAACCGCCTTATATTAATATGTCTACTTTTGTTAACCTGTATTAATGTGTTAGGTTTCACCACAACGTAACTTATGTCAAAATAACAAGAGCTCATGTAGAACTCAAGGTTGAACCCAGCTTTTTTTTCCAATACATTTAGTAAGGGAGAAAGTAATGTGGCAAGTTAGACTTGCATTTAGACTTGATTATTGGGTGAGATGGTGGTGTTGGTCAATAGTAGGTCGACTCAATAGTTAAAGCATATTTATTGGATAAACAATGTTTCCCCATGTGGGTCGCAGGTTGATAATGGCTAAATTAGTAAAGGAGCAAAGAGAGAAGAGAGAAAGAAAGGTATACATATAAAACCTAAACTGGTCGTGTTTCACACCTTACGTGTTACACTTTCTATTTTATGATTGACCTATTTTTTTGGCTCGATGGCCACGCTCATTAAAAAATCGTGGCTCATACCAATAAAAATTCACCTTAATTTGACCTTAGTCCTTATCATACCCATTGCCATTATACTACCCTGCTTATCCATCAAGCCCAGCGGCAAATTGCAATGAGTGAGCCTTAGGTAATGGAGGGCGGAGGTTTTATAGGTCAATTGCAAGTTAGGCCAAGCTTGCCTTTTCTGGGTGAAAGATGGCCTTCTTTGTAATCCAGTATGTTCCATAGAAGGGGTGAATTTGTGACCCTTGGCTAGAGAACATTAGGACAAAAATGGGCTAGGTAGCAACTCGAAGAAGCAATGGAAGAATGGGCCTTTACGTGCTAGAACATACCACATAGGCTAGCATGGTTGATCTTTTCATCCGAGAAAACTATGGGTGGTTTATACATGTGGGCTTTATTGCTGCAGTATTCTTTTTTTTTTTGGTGTAAATGAGCACGACTAAACGCAGGGATGTAGACAGGATACGATCATAGGTCTTAGGTATCACTCTCATGAGACTTTACCAACTAAGTTAGATGATATCTAGTATTGTTGCACTAAGTGGTTTATGGCTTTATGCGCTATATAAATTTACAATTATTATATCGTGCTTAAATCTCAGAGTATGATGAGTATCGAATGAATACATACTACAAAAAAGTTGAAACATTTGCATGTTATTTTTTTCGATATCTTCATGTACCTTTGGGCAAACCGATTAAATATTTAGGACTTAGAAGTATAAATAAACATTTAGCACATAATGTTTTTTTTTTTTTGCACATCCACATGTTCGTTTTACAATACATCCATGTTCTTTATAACTTAAGGCGTTCCTAAACAAGGAATGATGACATGTGACACTTTCCTTTATAGTGTTTAATTCCATGTAATCCACATACAATAATAAAATAGAAAAAGCGTTGTATAAGATTCAACCCCGTGATCACAAGTATATATACTAAAATTTAACCATTAAACCAAGTAAAATATTAATAAATGAAAAATACAATTATCCGGGGGCCGGGGCGTAGCCCGAGTATAAAAACTAATTAAACTATTTAAAACCTAGTAAAAGTTTGTTTTGTATAATCTTACGGTTGTAGGTTGAGCACTTGAGCTTATGGATTCTTCACACGCATTAGCCCAATTATAAACCCAAGATTTAGATTATTAAGTCGGTTCTAGTTTTATGGTATATAATTCCAATCAGTGAATGATTCCCTTTTTAATTTTACCGTCTTCTCATTTCTCTCTCTGTAAACTAAAATTCTTTGGTAATAATGACTTCGACAAAGCGCGAAAATCCAACAACACAACAACAAGAACAACCCCATGCAAAGAGGCTCAAGAACACATTACCAGATGAAATTACTCAATCCCTGCAAAATTACCGCGTTGTTCTCAATCCTGCTGACTGCGATTTGGGTAATTTTCTTTAATTTTAGCATTTTAGTAGAGTAATTTGATTTGGGTATATTGAATTTGGTTTTGTCTTTTGTTTAGAATTACCCTTAATTTTTCCCGGAAAAACCCATGTATTGATTTGATTTTGTTCTAAGTTTTGCTTGTTTTTAGTTAAAGACTTGTAATTTCTCTGTTTAAAGAACACTTTGCTAAGATAATTTCGTTTAGGAGACAAATTTATGAAAATCAGTAGAAATATGCTAGAGAACTTCTTTTGGGTCCAAATTAATGTGCATTGAAGAATTACCAATATAATGAGAGGAATTACTGGGTATTTTAGTTTGGAGGTGGAAGCCAATTTTAATGGATCTTTATAGCATATGAATGAAGGCTGTGGCTAAGTCTTTTGCTTACTAGAAAGCCAATTTCTCTTGGCTAGACGTGGGCACTGATTGATTGTTCCATCCGTCCCTTATTGTTTGCCCCATTCCCGCTTTATTTTTTATTTAAGAGTTGTATTCAGTGAGTAGGTAGTTATTTTCTTTTTGCGTGTGCGGTTAGAGAAAGTTTGGAGGGTGATCATGTGATTTGAATTAGGAAATGGAGCTTTTTTTGTTTTTAAAAGACAAAAGTGGAGCGATCTTTTAGGGATGGAGATAGTATATAAGAGGTCCAATTTAATGTGCATTGAAGAATTACCAATATAATGAGAGGAGTACTGGGTATTTTAGTTTGGAGGTGGAAGTCAATTTTTATGGATCTTTATAGCATATGAATGGAGGTTGTGGCTAAGTCTTTGGCGTACTAGGAAGCCAATTTTTCTTGACTAGACGTGGGCATTGATTGCTCCATCTGTCCCTTATTGTTTGCCCCATTCCCGCTTTATTTTTTATTTAAGAGTTGTATTGAGCGAGTAGGTAGTTATTTTCTTTTTGCGTGTGCAGTAAGAGAGAGTTTGGAGGGTGATCATGTGATTTGAATAGGAAATGGAGCTTTTTGTTTTTAAAGACAAAAGTAGAGTGATCTTTTAGGGATGGAGATAGTATATAAGAGGTTGGACTTGAAGATTCCATGGTGGAAATACTTTAGCAATGTGTTTACTGTTTTGTCAGCAAAGGGAAATGGGCATAGATCCCTCACTCTTCCTTCCCTCCTTTCCCTTTTAAATCTACTAATCCAACTTTGGTAGTGAGAAGCCAATGATCTTTGAGTTAAATAATACTCCCTCAGTCTTACAATACTTTACCCATTTGCCTTTTCGAATTCGAAGTTCATAACATATTTGCTAAGTATAAGAAAAAGAATTTCTTGTGGGATTTTGTTAGATATCTTACATTGTGTATTTTCAAATTATCATCCTTTTATAATTTTTCTTACATTAATATGTAGTTAATTGTATTAATGGTCAAGGATGTGTCTTGAATTCTTGAAGATCGTGAAAATAAAGTGGGTACAATACTCCACGATAGAGGGAGCAACTTATACTTGGCAAGAATTATCTTTTTTGGGGCATGCTTGGATAGGGATAGGGAGTAATGAAGATAAATGAAAGAGAATGAAAATGAGTTCTGGTGGTGGTAGCAAGGATGATAAAGCTTATAATGCAAGGAAAAAGGATGAAAAAGAATTATTACCCCAATGGAATTACACTACCTTAGGGATATGGGTAATTGTTGCTTCCATAATGAGGGTAATAGTTCCCCCATTTATCCCTTATTCTTATACAATCCCTACCCATCCCATACTATCACCACCATCAACCTTTATACCTCCCATTTATAACTCCAAATATGATGTAAGGGTTGGATTGAATTACCCAAAGGTCAGAGGCTGTAGAGAAGGAGCTCTCTGTGAGATATGAATGCTGATTATGGGAGCATTTTTTTCCCATGTCATTCTTGAGGTTATCATTTTTTATAAATGTTGAGTTTCCTCTCATCTATTGGCTATATATCAGAATAAGGGGCAGTGGGGGAAGGTTTTACTTTTCTTATAGGTTTGTATCCTAATGTTTCATTTGCTACCTTAGAGTTTTGGACCTTTTGTTTCTTTTTTTACACACGTTATATATATATATATATATATATATATATATATATATATATATATATATATTCTTTTTTTTTCTTGATACTCTCTTGAAAAATGTGGTATAGTGGTTTACAAGGATATCTGATTTGGTGAGGCCTTATTTTTTCGTCCAGCTTTCAATGTTGAAGCTGATGGGCTCACGGGGCACGGACTTTATGAGCAAGGATTTGCTTATTGCTGGTCTGGTGCACGGGCAAACATTGGAATCACTGGAGGGAAATACTATTTTGGATGCAAAATTGTTTCTGGTCAACCTGTGACAATGGAAAACACTCCTTCAAACCAGCAACATGTTTCGCGTGTGGGCATTTCAACAGGTGATGATCCTGTAGGCAATCTTGGTGAAACTAAACGTAGCTTTGGGTATGGTGGAACTGGGAAATTCTCAAATGATGGCCGATTTGTGGATTATGGTGAAAGTTTTGGCATTGGTGATACAATTGTTTGCTTAGTGAATCTTGAAAGTAAACCTTTCGCTTCAATTGAATTCTCAAAAAATGGGAAACGGTTAGGTATTGCAAAGCATTTTGATGCAGGTCCCAATGGTGTTGGAGTGAGTGATTCTCCAGCTGGAAAACTAGCATGGCAATCAGCCCTCTTTCCTCATGTTCTGCTGAAAAATACTGTGGTTGAGATGCAATTTTGCATGGAAGATGGACTAGATCCTGAAGAAGGATACAAGCCATGGGCCTCAGCTGTGAAAGATGGAAAAGCAGTGTTGGGACCTGTTTTTCCCGACACAACAGAATGTGAGGTGTTAATGATGGTTGGATTACCAGCTTGTGGAAAGACTACCTGGGCCGAAAAATGGGTTAAAGAACATCCTGAAAAACGCTACATCTTGCTTGGGACAAACCTGGCCCTTGATAAGATGAAGGTTCATTTGTTTTTTATTTCTTCCTGATTTTAACTGTATCTTGTTCTGTTGATTTCCTGTTTTCATAACATATTGACATTCCACAGGTCCCAGGTCTATCGCGGAAGTTCAATTATGGTGAACGTTTTGATCGCCTAATGGACCGGGCAACTGGAATATTTAACACTTTGTTATCAAGAGCATCCAATATATCTCGGAACTACATCATTGATCAGACAAATGTTTATAAGAGTGCTCGAAAGCGGAAATTGAAGCCATTTGCATTCTTCCACAAGGTATAGACACTACAAAATCATTTTGGAAGCGGATAGTGTATATTATTCATCCAACCTGTTATTCCTGTTGTTTGCATGTTGCTTATCGAGTAGATTGCTGTTGTGGTCTTCCCAAGACAAGAAGAGCTGAAGATACGTGCTGAAAAAAGATTCAAAGACATGGGCAAGGAAGTACCTCCTGAAGCAGTTAATAAGATGTTAGGTATGTCTCTTTTTAAACATTAAAAGTAACTTTTTATTCTTGTACTTGTACTTGAGAGGTTAAGTTTATGTTCTTTCTTCTTCTGCATGGCAGCTAATTTTGATTTACCCATGAGCAAAGACATGCATATGACAGATGAGTACTTTGATGAGGTAAATCTGCATGTTCTATTTTATAATATGCCTATTGAAGGTTCTTGAATAGGTCTATGAATTGAACTTATAAAAACCTGCGGTGTTTGGTCAGTGGCCCTAATGTCAGCATAATGTACTTCATGGTCTTTAAATTAAACATGAGAAATTACTCGAAGGATTCATCAGACAGTAAGCAATGACTGATGCCTATAAATTCTATCTTGCTTATATTCATTTCTGAAAATAAGTTACATTTGATGTTCCTGTACTAGGTCATCTTTACAGATCTCAGTAGAGGTGAAGCACAGCAGCATCTGGAAGCGATGAAGCGTTCCCTAAAGTTGTCATCTAGTGGAAAGTCCAAGACTGATCATCCATCGTATGCCCGTGAAAGTTGCGTTAATTCAGATTCTAGTATGTCGGCTTGTCCTGTACCTGGTCCTGGATATCCCTACTCGGGATATTCAATCCCCTTGCCAGAACATCAAACAGGTTCATTTACTTTCTTCCATTGTGAATGACTTAACACACTCGATATACTTTTCTTTTGCTTCCTTCGCTGTGTAGCGGCTTGATATCTTTTCATTGATTTTCTGGAGGCTCTTGGATGGTACGTCCTGAACCTGCTTTGCAGCCAACGCCTGCCAATGTGAGTTCATTGTCTGAATCTTGTTTTCCAAGTCTCAACGTGAGTGAGAGATTCATGGTGCTCATTTTTGAGAATTTAGATTTTTGGGGGTCCATGTAAGTGTTCATGCTTGTGCCTAATATGAGCTGAGTTTAATTATATGGTGAGGAGTGTGGTTTACATTTTTTGAGCTAAATGTTTCCTGCAATTTTTTTATGTACTTTAAAACCTACAATGAAACCACTTTCGTAGATTCTGACCCCTTTGTAATCACCTTTGTTTTTTCTTGAGATCTCTCTTTTCATTATACGATTATCTCTGAAAATTAATCCACTACGAGTCTACGAGTATTCATCCATATGAATAGCTTTTGACAACCGCATAATCACTTGCAAGTCCCGAAAAATGGTGGTTTTCTTGTTTCCCTGTTTTATGCCTCCCTGTTTCATCTTTCTGCAACAGAAAAAAAGAATCTAAATGCCACTGCTAGTGCAGGTAAATACCAGATATGGACCTGGGTATCCTGGGAAATTAGAACCACCGGCTGCGTCTTTCTCTCAACAAGGAAGCTTGAATCCAATGCCTCCTAGAACATACTCAAGCTACAGAAATCCTATTCCTATTGATAATCTCGCGCAATATGGCAGCTATGTGCATGATCCTCATGGAAGACATGAAGCACCCTACTCTTATGGAACTCCAGGATATGGAAATAATGCGGAAGGTCCAAGATCAGCCTATCAGCCTCGTCATGGTTACTTTCCTTCCTCATTACTTCGTTATTGATTTTTTTACCCACTCCCCCTCTCCCCACCGTCCTTTCTTTTAGTAAGTAGGTTGACGATCATTTGTGAAGATGACCTATATTGGTATCACATGTTTCGACTCTTGAAAGACTCGGAATCCAGAGATTTGTTTTACTTCATTGTCTTACTTATCTAAACCTGCCAATTATCATCCTCGGGCTAATCCTGATGTAGTACAACATAGATTATCATGCATGCAATTGTGGGACATGAAGACACTAGAAAATCATAAAGAGAATTGTTTAATTCTTTCTGAACATAGAGTGGATTTCTGAATGTGACTATCATTGTGGACGTATGTGATTACTTATCTCTAGGTTTTAAATACTGGGTTCCCTTATAGTGGAAAGAAGAAAACTTTGCTAGTTTTAGTATTGAATCCTGTATTATTGAGTATTGACTATGTTTCTTGTATGTGTTATGTTTTTCAGTTTCACCTTATGGAACTCCGAATCCAACACCAGAGGAAAATTACGCTGCTGATGTACAGCATCCTGGGAATGCACCTTACTACCCTCCTAGATATTACTAAATAATGCTGGTTGCTGGACCGTCAAAGGATGTCGAATTTTGCTGGTCACTGATATCGATTAGTGTAAATATTGTGTGGATAAATTGATTTGAACTCTTACTTAGGGTACTATGAATAAGTATTAACAGGTCGAGAATTTTGGCTAAATTTTCGTTCGACTGCGTATGATTTCTAATTTCCAAGTACTAATTCTTAGTTCTAATACAACACAATTTTACTATTACAGACAGAGGTAGCTTGTTAATGTCTCTATCCATTTTCAATGCAGTTATTACTACTAATTAGCCCTGTTGTTGGGCTCTTATGTACTATCATCCACTCTTAACGGTATGTTTTCGTAAATTTCGTGCTAAAATTGGCTGGAAAATTTTTATTAGCCCTGATTTGTGTGACGTATGTTCGTCACATATACATTTTTTTAGTTTCAAATAACTTATCCTTTTGAAGATATATCTTGATTGTGAATTATCCTAAATTCTTAAATATATTCGCACAATTATGTAAGAAAAAAATCAGATTATGAGAATCCATATACTTTTTTTTCAACATCCAATTTGTAACTGAAAAGCCTCCGCCATTTTGCACTTCCGTATAGAACTAGAATCAGATTATGAGAACCTCATCATGATTGTGAAACATATGTGCTTTAAGCCTTTAACCCATACCCAGGATAAATGCTTTTTGCCAACTCCAACTCCCCATTTACGTGGACAAAAATAACTGTTAATCTATCCAATATTCCCACAACTTCTGATTCAAGTACAAACACCAAAACCCAAGCACAATATGTGAAGTATATATTTCTTGTAAAAAAAAATCAAAACCCTTTTTTAAAGCTCTTTTTAGTGAGTGGTGCTAGTGTGGTTGGCCCATTATTGCCTTTTTTACTACTTCAGCATAGTATATTGTACTCCCTACTCAAATTTACATTATTCATTTATTCGAGAGTTAATGCAGTACTTGCGCCTTTTTTTTATTAAATCTACAAATTTTGAACACAAATTTTCGGTATCTATATAGAAAAGATATAGTTATTAATAGGGTTTTGTTAGAATTATTTTTTTTAAAAGGTCTTATTAGATTCATTTTAATGTATAGTTTTAGAATATCAGATTTCATAATTTAAACCAAAATAAAATTAAAGATTTTCTAATAGTCAAATTAGTGATTGAAGCCTAGAAAATGCAATTCTTTAGAGTAACTTTTAGTATGGAAGAAGTTTTACTCAAAAAATTCAAAAAAAGCTACCAATTTTTTTTGCTGACCACCTCTTTTTTTCAGGTTACAAGCTTTTCATTGAGAAAAGAATGGTCACTTTGAACATTGGAGACACCTAATTTATCAAATGTAGGAGAACCAACCACGTGAGTTGTTTGGTTGGAAGAACCAATACATCATCATCTCTACCCCCGCCTTCCCTCTTTTCCTTTTCATCTTTCTAATGCATGCATCATGCTACACACTTTGTTTTGTGTTAATAAATTTATATAATGTATAGTGCTTGCTTACAGAATTAAGAGAAATGAAAACTATCATCTACCTAACTTTGTATTTTCTATTCATCATATATATATATATATATATATATATATATATATATATATATATATATATATATATAGGAATAGGATCTTCGTGAAAAAAAGCATTTCTTAATCCGAAAACCGAAAACACCGTAACTATTACCACTTTTAGGGCAACTTTATATATTTTAAGGGTAACTTTTACCAGTTTTAGGGTAACTAGATTATATTAAGGATAATTTTATGTATTTCAAGGGCAACTTTATATATTTTAAGGGTAACTTTTACCAGTTTGGGGTAACTATATTATATTAAGGATGACTTTATATATTCCAAGGGCAACTTTATATATTATAAGAGTAACTTTTACCACTTTTAGGGTAACTTTGAGTATTATAACAGTAACTTTGACTGATATGCAATCAATCTTTTTGCAATTTTAATTTTCAAAATTTTTCGTTTCATGTGGTAAGTCTAGTTTTATGCTTTTGGCGTCCTCTTTGTTATTTTTATCTTGTTCATTATGGTATAGCATAATATGTGTTTTATTAGTTTCCCAAATATTGTTATTTGTTGTTGTTTTAAAGCTATTTGTTACCTCCTCTCTCTCACATATCTTTGGCGAATTTCATACAACCTATTAGCTCAATTGGTAGAGCATTGTGTAATAAACAACGATGTAGGTTCGAATCCCGCATAGGTTTAACTATAATCAAAGCTTACACTAAAAAAAGTTACCCTTAAAATATATAAAGTTGCCCTAAAAGTGGTAAAAGTTACCTTTAAAATATATAAAGTTACCCTAAAAGTGCTAAAAGTTACCCTTGAACATATATATAAAGTTACCCTAAAAGTGCTAAAAGTTACCCTTGAAGTATATATATAAAGTTACACTAAAATTGCTAAAAGTTACCCAAAAATTGCTAAAAGTTACCCTGTTTTCAGTTTTCAGATTAACAGTTGTTTTCAGCGGATCCTACCCCTATATATATATATATATATATATATATATATATATATATATATATATATATATAAAGTATTATTTTTGCAAAGACTGAAACATGTGTCGAAATTTGGTCAAACATTATTAAAAAAATTGGCTTTATTTAGTTTCATTATGTACTTGTCACTTTCACTTTTGAAAGGTACAATTCTTGGTTACGATTTACGAAAGTTGTTATGCTGAGTTTATAATCTGCACTAACTAATAATGTAATAACTAAAATACAATGAAGATGATATATCATTGATGTAAACATTTAAAAAAATTATTAGGAGAACAGATTTATTAAAGACCATTAGTTTGTAGTTAGATGTTATGTTCATGCGTATGCTAAACCAAGCAAATTAATTAATTATAAAATTTAAGAGATAATTATCTCTTAGGTAGCAATATAACTTTGCTGGAGTGAATTTCACAGTAATGATCATTACTAGCTTTGTAAGGAATATGAAGTTTCACTTATAATTGGGAAAAGATGTGGTCCTCCAATATTTGTGCAGTTCTTCTCGATTCATATAGCTTTCTATAGTCCATACACTTTGCATTACCAACAAATTCTAGTCATGAGCTATATATGTTGTACGGAGATTTTATGGAAATTTTGTATTCGTTTTGTAATTGGAACATTTCTGTGTTTTGGAGACCTTAAGAAAACTTCTTCACGAGCGATATATCATTATATACACCGGTTTAATATCCGCTAGATCATTACGTACCCGTTCTCGTTTCCGTGCAACTAACACAAGTCATTATTTGATGTCATATTTTCTTCTTCATTTCTTATAATACAACAATCAGTGGGGCAGATATAACAAGTAACAACTAATCAAATCCTTCTACATGTTTCTAGTGTAGGGCAATAACTCTACAAAGACATCCACCCAACAAAAGAGAAGAAAAGTTATGGCTGATAAGATAGATTCATATTATTTCAACTTCTAAAGGTTTGGGATTCGAATTTTGTCGAGTGATAATGCTTGGAGGTGAAATTAGTTTAACTATCCCCCTACTCTCAAGTGTTAGGCTCGCAAAAACTGTACCAATAATAAATCATGAGGGAGCGAAATCTGGTCAAGGTCTTCTCCTTACCATTAAAGATAATGTTAAAATTAGAATTCTAAACATAGAGGAGCTATCTGTAATAGTATCACCATCAGATTCTAATCACTATTTGAGGTTACAATTTTCATCAACTTAACAATTAGATGACTACCAGTGATACTTGGAAAAAGGTGTGAGTGTCTATTAATGCTAGTACATGACATTATGTGAGGTAGGGCAGGTTAATTGAATGCGCAGGACAAGAAAGAGAAAACTATATAAAGGCGAAAGGACTTTTCATTTGTGTCATTTGAAATATCTAATCTAGCTATTACATTCTGAATTTCAATAATATTGAGCTCTCAGACTACAAAAGCTAATTTTATCCAACATCTTTTCTCATAAGACAACTTTAATTCATATCGTAGAAAGATATTTCTACTTCCAAATAAATTGAAAAGGTCGCCAAAAGGGCCAATTAGTAAGAGATGAGAGTAAAAAATTATAATTTCAATAAAAGATTATAATGCCTATGAAATCTATGGTACCACACTACTACCACTTTCAGTAAAAGTTTGTTAATATTTTGATAAGAGAGAAAGGGGCATCTGTACTTAATCTTAAATGGCTTTATGAACTTATACAAGTAAACAAGTACTTCTTCCATTCCTAAATAAGCGCAATAGTCGATTGTGAATAAAGATTAAGCGCAAAACCATAGATTATGGGCCATAATTTGTATTATTTATATATGTACTCTATCCAAAAGGTGTTGCCTTTCACATAACTCCGGCTCGTTATATGTCTACCGTGGCAATGTCATGTTGTGGAGATGCCGTCACATTAATGACTTGATAATCTATGTAGCATTTGCTTACCATTTTTCAACAAAATTGGAGTAATCAACTTTTAGATCATTGACCTCTTACTTAATCTCATAAAGAGTATGAACCACAAAGTCCATTGGTGATATGATTTTATTTAATACAAATTAATTTCAATAAGTACACAACAAAGCAAAAAAAAAAAAAAGCAAAGCAAAAACTTTGACATGGTTACCAATATGACTAGCCCTTCACTTATTATTAAACCTCGTTTACTTCCATTACTAATATTGTTATTGAAATAATCGCCAACTCCCAACTATGTAAACATATTTTTATATAATTCACCTCGTATTCATTTCGCACTCCTTGACGTAATGAACATTTCATGCATTACATGAGAACAAACACTAGTTTTATTATAAAAGTAGACATGATACGACGAGTCTTATGTGATTTGCATCTTTCAATCCTTTTGGTATTAAATAAATTTGCCTCTCTATATTCCACATGCCTTTGCACTCACGCATTGCAATATCCAAAGTTGTCCCCAAAACACTAAATCCAACTTCCACTATTCATCAATCCTCCCAAAACCTTCCCCCTTTAAATCCACATCACTATTCCAATGTTCCTAACTTTTCCCTTACTATACATCCACTTTCCTTTAAAAGGATGAATGGGCTCCTCTAACTTTCCTCTTTACTCATAAATCATAATGCAAAAACACACACCACAACACCCTTAACTTCCTCTCTTACTAAACAATAATAACACATACATGGAATTTCCCACTCCCTCCTTCACAAACATGGGAACAACTTCTCAATTATCTCTCCCTTCTAACCCTCTCTTCTCTAGCATTATCACTCTTTACACTCTAATCCTCCTCTACTTCCCTCATATTTTCCTCAAATTAATTGTCTCCCCTCTTTTAATCTCCACTCTAATCATCCTACTAACTCTTTTAAGATTAGGCGCGTCTCAACAACAACAGCAACAACAACAACAACCCAGTATAAATCCCGTGCAGGGTGCAAATAATGCACCCCAACAAAACATAATTCAAAATGATCATCTTAAGGGTTTAAAACCCGGGCTCGAGCTCGAGCCTAAGCTCGAGCACGAGCCCTATAATGAAGGAGGAGTGGCAAACATACAAACGTGTGGTCCAAGTCACCTAGTAGGGTTTGACTCAACTGCCAAACATGAGCAAGAGATGAAAGAAAAAGATTCTTCACTTGAGAGTTGGGCCGGTTTCGAGTGTTTGGGTTGGGCCGAACAACCCGAACCCGCTTTAGGGACCAATGTTTTCCTAGAGTGGAACGTGGGTGCGCCACTTGAGGTGATATACGAGGCGTTTGAGGGGGAAGAAGAAGGAGGAGAAGCTGAAAACGACGCGTTTTGGAGGGATGAAAATGAGTTCAAGGTGGGAATAATAGAGAGGTACCCGTCACTTTCCCGGTATTACCCGGAATCGGATTCGGATTCGGATAGCTCATCATCAATGTCGTTGGATGAAGAAGAAGAGGATAGAGGAGATCAGTTGATTGAGATATGTCTTGATTATGGTTATGTTAATAAGAAGATCATTAATGATATCATTATCAAGCCTAAACAAGCTGGTGAGAAGGTTGGTGATCATAATTTTGATGATGAGGATAATTTAATTGAGATTGATATTTCTCCTACCAAAATTATGTCTCATTTTTCTTGATGAGAAATGAGAATCGATACCTTTTTTCTTTTCTTTTTTATGTTTTTTAGGGGGGTGGTCTAAATTTTGTTGCTAATTAAGCTTTGTTCTGGTTCAGCAAAAATAAGTTGAGACACACAAAGCTTTAGTTTCGTTGAATATATCAATATATATAGACAAAGCATTATATAACTAACGTTTGATGAGAGGAAGAAATACAAAAGAAGGTGTGTTGACTATTGGATTACATATTCTGCATACTTATATTATATGTAATTAATAAGAGCTTGTAATATGTCAGTAGGCCTTATGAGAAGTATTAGGGAGCGGATCAAATGAGTTGATTATCATATTGTTGGTGGACGACTTTTTTTTTTACATTATTGCTCTCATCCAAGACTTATTGTTACCTTTGTTTGGATTGGAAACAATCATGTTGGTGAAGTTGGTTTGTAAGATGTAAGAAAGACTTATTTGTTGTATTAACCTGTGTTTTGATTATTTGCATACACACATATAACTTAGTTTTGATGGAAAACCCCTCCAATGCCCTAAGTTAGCTAAGAGAAATTAAAAAGAGAGTAAAAATCAAAAGCTTGGGGAAGTTTTATTATCTATGGAAGAATGTGAATTACCTTGAAGTTCCCTCTTGATGGCTATTTTTATGCAACATGCATTGCCATTGGATGATGGACTAGTGCTATGGTATGATTGGGCCTTGGGCCTATTTTGGGATCCTTATGTTATCATGTGGCAATCCCACATTGTTTGTACATTGTTTATAAACGAGCTGGTAATTATCCATGGTTGAATGGATTATCCACCCATATGTCCCTGATAAATGGGTGAAAATCCGCCATGAGGCGGGTGACGGGTGGGTGGCCTTGAAATTCCCTCTTGAAAATCAGATTTTTACTCCCTAAGATAAATGATTTTCGAATCCAAAAGATACGATTTAACAGAAGATAAAATGAATCTTTTAACAAACAAAATCCAGTCAGATCTGCGAGGCGCGACGCGCAACCAGATGCGCACGCACAACATCGAGACAGCGGCGAAATACATAAACACGAAAGAACATGAGCTGACGCAGGAAGTCTGCGTCACCCCGTGCACGACACGCATGACCGTGCACCGAACGCAACCCTGGTGGACATTACCATTGTTATTTAGTCGTTACTTTAACTAGTATTACTAATGTTAATACTACTTCTAAGAATGTTTAGGAGCAAATATTTTATTTATGCCATTATATAGATAAGTTTATAAAAATTATTATTGTTTTTAAAGGAAGATTATTTCTAAGGAAATTTTATTGGTTATATGATTTTTTCTTATGATCTCAATTATAAAGAGGCTACGGCTTGTTATTTATTAGCAAAAATGGTAACTATTATTATTTATCCACGCAACGGCTTGTTATATATTAGCAACAAAGGTAGCCATTATATTATATAATTTACCCACTTGTAGTAACTCATTTGGACATGGTAGCAACGCTGCCTTGTCATAGACTCATTAAGCAATACTAAACTTTAGGAAAGGTACCTCGACAACGAAAAAGGATTTTATTATTATTATTATTATTATATATATATATATATATATATATATATATATATATATATATATATATATATATATATATATATATATATATATATATATGAAAAGCTACACGTTTCAAATGTTCAATTAAATAAATTTTTAAATTCCTACATGTACATGTACTCGGTATATTTACTAACACGGTTTTTTTTTTTTCAGTTTTGTCCCTGTGATGACCCTGGCGAGCAGAGATTACAGTTTGATATGCTGCATATACTTTAAAGAGTGGAGCTAGTGAGGAATAATAATTAAGCTAGGAGTTGTTATTTTATTTTCTCAAAATTCCATTATTATAGTTGGATAATAATTTTCATTTCAATAAAAAGTTCGTTATTTCAGTTACTTCATGTATTACTTTAAAGTTCAGTTAGTAGCTAGTATTAAAGCCTTTGACGTTATCACGTGGCGGTAATACTCTCAAGTTTCTCAAGTGTTTTATATTTAAATATGTTTACTAGAAAAAGAAAAATTTGGGGGTGTTAAAATGGTCCTCAAGATTAATCCCTCAATCAATCCACTAAATCCTCTCTCGAATAGTTAATTGATTAAGAGATCAAATAAGCACGAGAAATCCCTAAATAAAAGAATCCACTTAATTTCTACCCAATATTTTGCTTTAGTAATTAAGTTGATTCATGGGGATGAGATTTGGGTTCAATATTCGATTAAGAAAGTTTGTAACCAAAAAAACAAAGCATAAATGTGATCAATATCTATCCTAAGGCATCGAAACACCAATATCAACGCATAACATCATTAAATCACCACAATTACACTAACAATCAAGGAAACCCCTTATTCATACTTTCACCCAAATCCTATTTAGGAAACTACTTTCTTATCATAGAATGTAAACATAAATATTCGAAATTAAAAACTAATCTAGGGCTAAACGTGATTAATTAGATTGAGAGAATAACAAATAATATGATGAAACTATAAACTATAGGATCTATAACTATGAAATATAAAAGATAAGAACAATTACAAGAAGAAAAAAACTGAAAAATTGCATTCTTGAATTAGTTAAAAGGATCTTAGAGAAGTAGAGATTAACAATCTTTCGTATAAAAATCTCATATCTCAAAGTTTAATGTGCTTCTCTCTCTAATTAAGTAGAACCCTAATAAACTCTCTAAAACTAGAAAAAAGCATAATCAGAAAATAATGTTTAACTAATGTTTTAATTGGCACGAGGCCTTACAAAAATTATCTGTAACACGATAGGTGCGGATGCACCTTACAAATAGGTGCGGCCGCAACAAATATCTGACTTCAGTAAGCAGCAGCGTGCTGCATGGTGCGGGCGTACCCTGATGACTGGTGGGGGCGCACCTCAATAATAGGTGCAGGCGCACCAAACTTTCTGTCAACCCCTCCTTTTCTTCTCTTTTGGTGCGGATGGGGTAAGTAATGGTGCGGGCGCAACATACCTCAATGAGGCCCTTTTTCATGCTTCATTTACCGTTTCTTCCAACTTGCAACCATCTTAAACGTTCACACCTAAAATCTAAGCACGACAAACACGAGATAAAAGTAAAATGTACTAGTAATCCGTTAAAAAATGACCAAAAATCTAGCTAAAAGTCACTATGATCAAGTGAATGAGATGGAAGGGAAAAGGGGAGGAAAGAGAGGGAAGAAAGGGGAGAAAGAGGATCAAAATGAGCTAAGAGTGATCCATTAAGTACGCTAGAAACACACTTATCCGGATCCTTTCTAGAGTAGAAATCTATTTATCAAATATATCCAAAGAATATTTTATATTCTATCAAATAGAAGACATGCGAGTGAAAGTTTTTATCACCTAGAAGAGAGTGAAAGGTTCAGTGACTGATTTGGTTAAGGATGATTGTGAGGCATGAAAATAGGGGACAGTTTAACAATGGCTACAATAAAATTGTCGCCACCACAACTTATGTAATATTGACCATTCATTTTTAATCTTTAATTCACACCATTCATTAAGTTGACTTTATAATTAAGTTATAATTAAAATTTATACATTAATAAATTTGTACAATATTATTTGGCTTTATATTCCATAAATCTTTGTTAATGGTGCTTAATAAATTTAAAGAAATAAAGGAACAATACCCCAAGAAAAAAAAAATAGGGGACTTAACTGATTATGGGTGCGGTAATATGTTTGACACTTCTTTTTTTTTTTTTTGAAGGAAACCCTAAAAAAGGGAACTATATAATACGTCAATCTCCGCCAATCGTACAACACTAACAGGGATATCCTCCTCCCAACTACGAAGGCCAAACTCCATCCACAGGTTGGAGATGAGCCAAGTAATGAACCACTTGATTCCCGGCACGTTTAACGAAAGACCAAACAACTACATCAAAATAAGAAACTAACGACAAATATCATCAACAATTAAAAAGAAATCGCTAGCACCCATGGAACCGGAAATTCAATGTAGAGTTACACTTGTGTGGACCTGGTCCACATTAATATTAGTGTGGACCAAAGGCCCACACGTGCCAATGAAGCCTAGCAATACCACCCAACAAAAAAACTTTTCGTCCGCATTTACTCAGCTCCTCCTTCTCTCTAGTCACCTTATCTCTACTCACTTTCTCTCTCTTCCAATTTCACTATTCTCGTCACTTTTCCTGCCCTAGTTTTCTCTCTCACACTCATTGGTGAAGAGTCTACACCGATATTGTTAATTGGAGCAACATTTTTCATACTTGGTTTTAATTACCTAGGTAAGATCCCAATCTCGTGAATTAGGGTTTTCAATTTTTCTTCATTGCTCATCGTTTGGAATCTTGTTTTTCATTTTTGCTTTCGTTGAAGTACAATAGGCGTTTATAGTGGTTGTAACAAGGATCATAATGCATGCGATGAATTGATAGTGTTTTTTCGATGCTCATTGATGTCGATGCTTTTTTTTTTGTAGAACTTTGAGTTATGGTACTGAATTGGATGTTTTGGAGATGATTTTATTTCGTGTATATTGTTATATAGATTTACTGTAACTATGACTTCAGAGGAGGTCACTATATTTAAATCTAAATATACGCTGATTCAAGCATGTTTTTAGGTAAATATAGTAACTATATCATGCAAAAGGATAACTATATGTTTGACAATGAGTTTTTTTCCTGAAAATTGAATAACATATACTTAAAAACTCTTACATATTTAAAATAAATGTCACTATGACATAAAGAAGGTAACTATATGTCCATATAATAAAGAATAAATAATAAAAACTAAAAGTAAAACATAGTTACTTTTAAAATGACATAGTAACCATTTATAAGTTAATTTGTTCTTATAATAAATACACAGTAAGTATCATAATAATCAAATACTTAACGGTAAGCCAGTAACTACAACTTATAAAAAGGTCACTATATCCTAAAATACGAATAGCACAAACAAAATTATAACTTAGTTACTGATGTGCTTCACATTAACAACAAACAATAATGTTGATGAAGGTATTTCAGGTTGGTTAGAAGGGAAACACTTGATAATATATATGAGTTATATTGTCAACATGCAATCACTGTAGGATTTAGTGTAAGTGTGAAGGAAAACATGGAGTATAGAAATCACACAAAAGTTTCTTCTATGCTCTGTAGCAGGACTACAATGGTATGAAATGAGCTTTTAAGTAACCAGCTTCTTCCTTCTTGGTCAATTCAGGGCATGGTTATCATGATATTGCTTATTAGGTATATCCTTCTAGATGAACTTATTTTCAGTAATGTGACATGCTTGCTGAATTTGCAGGAGTCTTGCTTCAATTGGAATTTCTGGAACTTTTCTCCTATCATATGTAAACTGAAAATAGATTCTTCAATTGAGAGGCTTTGGAGATTTATATAGTTGAAATTTTTCAAATACATTGTAAATGTTTTGTCCACTTAAAGAATAATTAGATTGTTAACAAGCAAACTTTGAGTGGTTATATGTACCTAGTAGCAGTTATGGTCTATAAGCCTATTAGCTCAATTGGTCGAGCACTGTGTACATGCGTTACACAGAGGATGTAGGTTCAAATCCTACATAGGCTATTGGTTTCAAAACATATTAAAACCTGATTATTGAATGTCAGCATCGTCGACATCATTACCAAGGAAAATAAATAATTCTTTCTTCGCACATTGATGTAACCTTTCAAGACCAGCCTCTGCCTCACCTTCACATAGAGAACATTAGGTGTGGAACAATCAGTCTTTATATTCAATAGGACATCTAGTTCCACAATGCTATAGATACAATATAGTGACCCCAAATTATATGTTATACACATAGTGACCTCTATATAGACATAATCACCCTTTTTAATACATATAGTGACCCCCTATTTATATGTAATAGCCTTTCTTTATATATATAGTGACCTCTATTTAAATATAATCACCCTTTTCATATCATAGTCACCCTTATTTAAATATAACCACCCGTTTTCATACATATAGTGATGCCTTGAATGTCGTTCGTCCCGTCTCACATGATTAAAATGGAGCAATCATGCAAATTGGAGTCGGTCTTTTTGAATCTTTTATTTGTAGTCATGTTACCCTTCTTAATATATAGTGACCATTTTTATAATATAGTCACCATTTTGTAACATAGAGACATATAGTTACTCTTTATCATAGATATCCTTACATATTTATGTTTTCTATTGTGGTGTTTTTACAATAAGTTGTCATGATTGAAGGTGCTTCTACTTTCAAACATAGTGATCACGTTTCTCAATATAGTCACCTCTTTTAGTGTATAGTTACCACTTATTATAGTCACCCTTCTTGTACAAATAGTTACTCTTAATAGTCATGCTTTTTCACTAGTTATCATAATTTAAGATATCTTAAACAATTTTCTCAAAAACTTACCCATTTCATAGACAAAATAATATCAAGCAAGATTTATGTTTCATAGCCTATGTAGGATTCGAACCTACATCATTGTGCAATTGCACATAGCTCTACCAGTTGAACTAATAGGCTTTGCCTAAGCTAAAGGAAACGCTTCTTAGAATAAAAGAAAGAAAAGGAAACACTATAAAAGAAAGACAAAACTTCGTATCATCATCACGGAAGTTCATGCTTTAAGGTGCATTCTGGCCATATTAGAGAAAACTCACTTATGGATGCAATACAATTATAGATAGAGATAAAATCATGCCATTCTACTTATAGTAATCATTTTTATTTTCGAAATTGTATCCTTAGTTGCAACATAGTAAATATTTCTATATTATAGTGATCAAATAATAAGGAATGTTTTTATTTTCAAACTATTATGGTTAGTTTTAGCATAGTGACCTTTTTTCGATATTATAGTGATCACAAATTAAGGAACCTTTTTATTGTCGAACTAGTATGGTTAGTTCAGCATAGTGACCCTTCTGTATTATAGTGATCAATCAAGAAGGAACAATTTTCTTTTCGAACTAGTAAGGTTAATTTAGCATAGTGATCTTTTTTTATAATATGTGATCAAACAAATATGAACATGTTTATTTTCAAAATTGTATCCTTAGTTGCAAACATAATAACCTTTTTCTATATTATAATGATAAAATGAGACGGAACATTTTTTATTTCCAGGCTAGTATCATTAGATTTTGCATATAGTGAACTTTTCTATATTATAGTGATCAAACAAGAATAAACATTTTTATTTTCAAAAATGTATCCTTAGATACAACATAGTAACCTTTTGTTATATCATAGCGATCAAACAAGAACGAATTATCTTTGCCATTACTTGAATTCCGAAATATTATCAACACAATACATGAATAGAAATCAGTGTTGCGTAATAAATAGCCTAGAACATGCATCACTCTACTACATACATTGACCATTATAGATGGAATAGTAACCCTTATAATTATGAACAGTTACAATTTCCATTCATTCTACACATGGAGACGACTAAAATGGTAGCATAGTGACCTCTAAATTGTGAATAGCGACAACGACTAACATCTTATCAGATTAACACATCGCAAAAATCACAAAATCAAACATCACAAAATGCAGTAAAATAACATCAAAGTTATTATTATACATGGAAACCCTAATTTTGTAGATTAGTAAAATCAAACACTAATTTGTGGCCATAAAAGTTGAAATCAAGCAAAAAGTAGAAAATAAAGCCCTAGTAAAAATCAAGTAAAACATCAATGTCGAAAATATGCACATAAAAATACAGTAAACATCAACAACATGTAATTTGAAACAAAATTTGTGAATTAAAGTAAATCGGATTCGGAAAACAAGAAAAATTAAGATGAAATACCTCATCGAACCCCAATCACAGTACCTCCTCTGTCTTTGGCGACATTGTAAGAGAGGAGAGAGAAAATTAAGCTTCAAATTGAGGAGAGAAATTGAAGCAGCAAATTAGTTGCGAATATGGAATCTCAAGCTCGTGAAACTGAGGCGAGAGAGAAGAGGAGAGAGAATTTCATTAGAAGCTCGTAAATCTGGAAGCTAGAAAGGAAAAAGAAGGAAGTTTGAGGGAGGAGGTTGAACCAAAAACATCGCACGTGCGAAATGATAAAGGAAAGAGAAAACGCTTCCTCTTTTGGACTTGGTTCACAATAAGTTATTGTGGACCAGGTACATTTAAGAATTTTACTTCAATGTATTGTAGTTTCGAAAAGTGAAAATAATTAACGAAATCCCCCCCCTTCACTCTAAAGAATAACATAGATTTGTTGGAATTTACATCAGCCAGGATTTTCGGTTGATCTGTAGCAGTGATAACTTTATGAGTTAGTCTTGCGTGGACCTGGTCCACAATAATATTATTGTGGACCAAAACCACTTATTTAACATAGTGACCTTTTAGTTCCATATAGTAACCTTTTCAAATTTTAAGTTACACTATACAGTTACTATCTACCATAGTGACTGTTTTTTTTAATATAGTAACTCTTTCTCACATTAGTTTATCATGATGAAATTTTCACTTTATGACATAGTAACCTTTTTTTTTCATAGTCAAACTTCATAATTTATATATATTCATCTTATTTTTTTCTCACATTATTTTTGGTTTTCAGTTTCCGATTTTCTAAAATCTAAAAATTGATTTTAATTTTTCGTTTTAAGTTTTTTATAAACTATAATAAAACCATATTAATTTGACTATTTAGATGCATGTTCCTCGAGTTTAGAGTTTAGACTAAAGTCAAACTATGTATTGGTTATTCTCCAATACGTCTTACCTCCATAAGTGTCAGTTGCCAACTTATCTGG